>CP139508.1:52603206-53049372 GCA_021014915.2 Artemisia tridentata subsp. tridentata
AGGGGAGGGGACCAAAGACAAGGTCATGTGATATGTTTGGCTGGTAGCGAAGGTGATGGTGATCGGGAGATTAAGAAGGGATTAATGGAAGAGGTTAGGGAAAAGGTGGGAGGTTGAAGATGGTAAATAGTAGTTAGGGTTCGTTCGATTGGGTATTTGACCAGGAAAGGGGGTTTGACCTCGTTTTATCTATTATTAGTTAGTGGGTGGGTCGGGTTTTCAGATGGGTTAAATGGGTTACAATATTAAGTGGGCTGGGTTTAAGGATGTTGTGGATGGGCTGGTGGATTATAGGTAGTGGGGATCCGGTTGTAGGTTTTTTTTAGTTAGGATAAATTTGGTTTCATCACAAGGACTAATTGTGTAATTCATGAAACCTCAAGGACCATTTCTGCCCAGTCTTCAAATTTCTTCAAGGGTCCATTTTTGCCAACAAGTAATAATCCAAGGGCCATTTTGTGATTTTTGAGCTCGAATAAAAATCCATATGAAGAATATCTTTCCCGGCTTCGGCTTTTGAACTCTTTTCCATATCAAGCTCGGTTTTGTCCATATTTGCCCCGTTTTCAATCCTTTTGTACCTGAAACACAAAAAACATAATCCAAGGATATTTGCAACATTATATGGTCCATTTGGGTGTTTTTGGTCGTTTTTGTGGGGTTTTTCAGGTATAAAATGATGAGTAAAAGGCCACTCATCAGAAGACCATCTACAAGGCAGGCGTGTAGTCAGATGAATAAAAGTATGTTTCATTTACTTGTGGTTAATTATATGATTTATTTGAATATATATTCATTTATTCTTTTGCATTTCATGTTTTGATAGCGGATGCGCCGTTACTTGATTTGTCCATAAGAAAGCTCGGCAGAAAACCTTCAAGACCTTCACTTACAAAAATTTATGAAAGTTTGACTCTAACTTGATATCGACAATAACAACCGAATTATTATATTTTTTATTTATTCATTTTGCTTTGTCAACTAACATTATATTTATTTTACTTTTTTTTCCCAGGTACACGTAATCAGTTTCTTCATAGCAAAAACTCGACTGTAATACCCGGTGCAAGAGAAACACATAATCAAACTAATCAAACAAGCTCAAAAGGTATGCATCGCAAATTTAACCTTTAATCATAAAGGTTCTTATAACAATTTTATATTTATGCGCGTTCATAAAACATGAAACTATTGTTACTCATAAATAAAATTCTATGTGTTAGGAAAAAGAACTCCTCCACCTTTATCTCCTGGCTCTATTCAAGCTATTAAAGTTGTTCGACCTAGGGGACGTCCGCGTAAAAGCCAAATTTCAACACGTAATTGGTTATGTTAACAAATTTATGATATTTATATTATGTATATAGCAAATTTTAATTTGTTTTTTTTTTTCATTAGATACACCGGTTGACGATCTTACGCCTGTTGGCTCATTAACTCCAAAGAATACAATACCTAATGTTTCTTTTGTTGGTAGTGGAAATACCGATCCAATGTCAAAAGGTACTTAGCTTTTCATCATAATGGTAATCGCACACAACATGATGCCAAAAACCACCAAAACCATGTTTACTTATTTTATATGCTACGGATTTGTAGAAACATTCATAAGAAACAAAAATGGCTCAAGGTTACGCAACCAGACGCCGGTGAAATTCAATTTAGGTACATGTTTACATTACTAATTCAACATTTATCCACCATTCGATATACACATAAAACCTTTGATTTAGAAGTACATTTTATTAATATAATGTGTTATAGGTTCCACATCTTCTAAACGCGATAAAGTACCCGATGGCCATTCCTCTTTACTTGCATCTGAAGGTCATAAGCTTAAAGGCAGAATGGTTACTAGGCAACCTGCAAGGCGTATTAACTTCAACCAAACTGAACGTGAAGTCAATAAAACTGCAAATAGACATTCATTTGTTGGAATATCGGAAGGTAAACAATTATAAACCAACACTTACAAAAAAATTATTCATTCGTATATGTTAAAGGATGTTATTTATGTATCAAATACCTGAAATCACTTACATCTCATTCACTTATTTCCACATATCAGATTATCTTGATCATGGTGATCCAACATTTGAATGCGAATCTTGTGGTGCAATGTTATGGCATGCCGAGTCAATAAGAGGAGCAGCCATTGGCAGTTCCGAGTCATGCTCATTGTGTTGCGGTAGAGGTAAGGTTAAGTTGGGCACAGAACTAAAAGAGCCACCTGAACTGCTCAAACAACTTATTAAGAATGAACATCCTAAGAGCGCGTCATTCATAGATAATATCAGGCGGTATAATTCAATGTTTGCATTTACTTCAATGGGTGCTCAACAAGACCATTCTGTTAATGTCGGGCGTGGTCCGTATTGCTATCGCATTCATGGTGAGAATTACCATTTAGCAGGCACTCTGTTGCCAAAACCTGGAGAGCCACCTAAATTTTCGCAGCTTTATATTGTTGATACCGAAAATGAAATCAGAAACAGAATGAACGATGTCAGGTCTAATTCTTTATCCAACTACATTTTCTTTTGTTTGAATTATCACACAAAGTTATATATTCTTATTATCCATATATACTTCCTAAATACGGAACATTTATGTTACAGCAATGAGTCGCACACGTCTTCACAAAAAATTGATTTAGACTCCCAGCTTACGAAGGACATACGTGACATGCTCGATTCTATTAATCCATTGGTTCAGGATTTTCGCATGGCTGGTGAACGTATGAGGTCTTCTAACGATACTAAGTTTTGTCTTAAGCTTATTGGTACAAGGGAGCGAGATGGTAGACAGTATAATCTACCCACGGCATCCGAGGTTGCTGCCTTAATTGTGGGAGATTTTGACGAAACCAAAAACAAGAGGGACATTATTCTTCATCAACAAGATGGTGATCTTAAGAGAATCAGTGAATTGCATCCCTCCTATCTCGCATTGCAATACCCTTTGTTTTTCCCACGTGCTGAGGATAGATATCGTACTAATATATTCCATGAAGACGTAACTGATTACGATGAAACAAACAAAGGAACACGCGTTACAATGAGAGAGTGGTTCGCATATCGTGTTCAAGAAAGGAAGAGCGAATTCTCCATGATGCTAAACAGAAGACGGCTATTTCAGCAATTTTTGGAAGATGGATACACCATGGTTGAATCAGAAAGAATGTCTTTTAACAAAAAGCAGCAGAAGGAGCTTAGAAGTGAAACTTATTCTGAGTTGGCAAAATTGGCTGACGATGAAGAGTCTGGAGTATGGCTACGTGGCAAAAAGGTCGTATTGCCGTCGTCATTTACCGGTAGTCCAAGGTATATGATGCAGAACTATCTTGACGCCATGACAATTTGCAAGTTTTATGGTTATCCAGACTTATTCATAACCTTTACATGTAACCCAAATTGGCCCGAGATTTCACGTTTTATGGCAAAGAGAGGTTTGAAATCTGAGGACCGTCCGGATGTAATTACACGAGTGTTTAAAATTAAGCTTGATAGCCTTATGACTGATTTAAAAGATCGACGGACATTTGGACGCGTCAAAGGAGGTAATCCCATTAAAATATTCTGTCAATTTTTTTTTACGAATCATTTCATTTAGTTTGTTACCTTATTGGTTAATTGCATCATTTTATTTTTTACATTGCAGCTGTTTCCACCGTTGAATTTCAAAAAAGAGGTCTTCCTCATGCTCACATATTGCTATGGCTAGAAACTCAAGATAAAATAACCACAACAGAAAATATTGATAAGTATATATCAGCTAAAATACCGAATAAGGAAGAGGATCCTGAATTGTACCAGATTGTTACGGATCACATGATGCACGGCCCATGCGGTCATGATAATCCAAACTGTCGGTGCACGGTTGATTTCAAATGTACCAAGAATTTTCCAAAAAAATTTAACGAAACCACATTAATTGATGACAATGGTTATGGAATTTATAGGAAGAGGAATGATGGAAGTACTATAAAGAAAAACGGTACTGATTTGCATAACGGTTTCGTAGTCCCTTATAATCCCGGTTTGCTCAGGCGATATCAGTCACATATTAATGTTGAATGGTGCAACCAGGTTGGGTCCATTAAGTATTTATTCAAATACATAAACAAGGGGCCAGATAGGGTTACTGTTGGTCTTGATGGCGAAGAGATCGACGAGATTAAGGATTTCTATGATTGTAGATATCTTTCTGCTTGTGAAGCAGCTTGGCGTATATTTAAATTTGATATACACTATAGGACTCCATGCGTTGAACGTTTGCCATTTCATTTGCAGGATGAACAGTCCGTCATATTTGATGCAACCGAAAGCATTGATTACACTCTTGAAAAGGAATCGGTAAACCAGACTAAATTTGTACAGTGGATGGAACTGAACAGGACCGATCCTTTTGCGCGGACGTTGCTTTATGTGGAGATCCCTAAATTTTATGTTTGGAATTCTCAGAAAAGAATTTGGACAAAGAGACAGAGAGGTTTTAGTTTAGGACGTATTCATCACGTCCCGCCTTCTTGGGGAGAGTATTTTTACCTGTGTGTATTGCTAAACAAGGTGAGAGGTCCGTAGAAAAGGGAGGACCTCCGAGAATATGAAGGTGTTGTGCATCCGACTTACAGGGATGCTTGCTATGCACGAGGACTATTGCAGGATGATAAGGAGTATATTGACGGATTACTTGAAGCAAGTCACTGGGAATGGGCGATTATTTGAGATCATTCTTTGTGATGCTACTCATGACAGATAGTATGTCTCGGCTGGAAATTATTTGGGAAAAAACTTGGCATGTTTTGGCTGCTGATGTTGAGCATGTTGAGCGCAAAAAGCGGAATAATCCTGGTATGTTGTATTTCCTCTGTTTTTTTTCTCATCATATTCATTTCGTATCATATGTTTGATTCATGTGTAACTTATAGTAAGAAAATGCTGCTGTGCCAAACACTCACACACCTAATACTATTTGTACACATCATAAATAAAGGTATTACGTATGTGCAGGCCTGCAGCTTTCAGACGATCAGAAGTATAACATATGCCTAACTTATATTGAACACATGCTACTGTGTAACAACAAGAGTTTAAAGTCGTGGACGCACATGCCATTTCCGAAACACGAATACACGATGGAAGGGTATAACAGGTTGATATATGATGAGACATCGTATAATAAAGATGAATTAAAAAAGCAGCATAAAACACTGTATTGTAGCTTGACAGATGAACAAAAAGGTATTTATGCAACTATTATAGAGGCTGTAGAGCGGAAGAAATGTGGGATGTTCTTTGTGTATGGATACGGTGGAGCCCGAAAAACATACCTTTACAAAACAATGTCTGCTGCCTTACGTTCAAAAGGTGATATAGTCTTGAATGTTGCGTCTAGCGGTATTGCAGCGCTATTGTTGGAAGGCGGAAGGACAGCACATTCTCGGTTTGCAATTCCAATTAATATAGTAGAAGATTCAATGTGCCACATTCCTGCTGACAGTGACCTCGCCGATTTGATACGACAAGCGAAGCTCATTATATGGGACGAGGCTCCTATGATACAATCATTTTGTTACGAAGCATTTGATAAGACATTGCGAGATATTTGCAGGTCAGACCCTTCTCAACCATCTAACCGTGTTTTTGGTGGAAAGGTAGTTCTTTTTGGTGGTGATTTTAGACAAATACTTCATGTCATTCCTAATGCCAGCCGTAATGATGTCGTTCATGCCACAATTAACTCTTCTTATCTGTGGCAACACTGTAAAGTTATGAAGTTAACAGTAAACATGAGATTAGGTTCTGGATCAACTGAATCTGAAATAAAAGAAATACAAGATTTTGCCGATTGGATTTTAGACATCGGGAATGGAAAGGATGGTGGTAAGAATGATGGCAACTCCACTGTTGTATTTCCAGATGAGATGTTGATTCTAGAGTCCGAAGATTACGTAGGCTCCATAATTCATGAAACATACCCGTGTTTGCGTGACAACCTATGGAATCCTGAATTTTTTAAGGAAAGGGCCATTCTTTCACCAACTCATGATATGGTTGACATGATTAATGAACGTATGCTGGATTTAATTGAAGAAGACGAAACGATATACGAATCATCAGATTCTGTTTCTTTGGACGACGCAGACACAAATTTTGATGATTCGATATACACTATAGATTTCCTTAACGGTATAAGGATGTCCGGTCTTCCACAACATGCAATAAAGTTAAAGGTTGGTACTCCTGTCATGTTAATGCGAAACATTGATTAAAAAGCAGGGCTATGCAATGGAACCAGGCTTCAAGTACTAAGGTTGGGAATCAATGTTATTGAAGCAAAGATCATATCTGGTGGAAATGTTGGTCAGATTTGCGCTATTACCCGAATGGTAATAAGTCATTCAGAAACAAAAATACCATTCAAATTGAACATAAGACAATTTCATATTCAAGTTTGTTTTGGTATGATGATTAATAAAATCCAGGGACAGACATTGTCACAGGTTGGTTTGTATTTACGACAGCCTGTCTTCTCGCACGGCCAGCTATACGTGGCTTTGTCAAGAGTGAATAGCAAGCGAGGGTTGAAGGTTCTATGTTTAGATAGGGAAGGAAATGATTGCAACTCAACTTCAAATGTAGTTTACAAAGAAGTATTATGTCATATTTGAATAGTCAACATTGTTGTGTAAACCTTAATTTTGCAAATGGAGTTGCCATCATTCTTACCACCATCCTTTCCATTCCCTATGTCTAAAATCCAAGCGGCAAAAACTTGTATTTCTTTTCTTTCAGATTCAGTTGATCCAGAACCTAATCTCATGTTTACTGTTAACTTCATAACTTTGCAGTGTCAAGAGTGAAGAGCAACCGAGGGTTGAAGGTTCTATGCTTAGATACGGAAGGAAATTATTGAAACTCAATTTCAAATGTAGTGTACAAAGAAGTATTATGTCGTATTTGAATAGTCAACATTTTTTTGTATGCAATTCATTTTTTAATTTTCCTAAAACAGTCTATTTACTTTTATTTACATATTATCTGATACAATGCACCATTTTTTGATACAAGTTCGTGAAGAAAAGTGTATCCAATATATGATACATTGCTTTACATATCTCTGTTAAATCATACTCTTCTGTCATCATCTTTGTTTAAAAGTTCATATTTTTGAATTTCATGATAACATTGGGTTTATACTTTGATATGATTTTAAAAAAAAATGTTAATGATAATATGGATTAAAAATACAAATCGGCCACTAATTTTTATAAATATACAAAGCATAAATGCAGGAAGGATATTCTATAACAACCTTTAAAGATTTTTAGGCAATGATTAACATACTCTAATTAACATAACAACTTCCTATAACTTGAATGGATAAATGTGTACACCATTCATGTTTAAAATTCACACAATAACCTTATCACTTCCATAATTAATATGCAGACTCTTTAAATTCATTTTTTGCACTTTAAATCTTCCTGGTATGAACCATTTCAAAAACCACCAAACTCAAGCATTCTTCTAATCATTCTTCTATTCATTATTCAAACCATCATGTATCCCGTAGCTAAGAAAATAAGATGTGAACCTGCAAATGATGAACCTGAAGCAAAGAATCAAAAGTAAGTTTTACATGTTTTACTTCATACGTTTTATATTCATCCTTAACTTAGCTAATTATGTTCATGTAACAGTGATGGCCAAAACGACTCACCAAATGAAGTGTCTAGCAATGAATCAGTTGCATCGACAGGTTAGTTTGTACTCTTTTTATGACACTATTATATGTATTCCTGTAACAAAGGCAGTGAAGGATATTGTAGTTTTTTTATTCATACGTTTTCCTATATACTAATAGTGTGTTATTTCTTTACAATTAACATGATTTTTTTTGGCAGCTGATGTACAAGAAAAGGCGACAACCTCTAAACCACATCCGGCTGAGTGGTATTTCAAGAAATTAGCTCAGTTAAGGAAGAAAAAGTGGGACTCCTTTCAAAAGCGCAACATGAAGAAAAAATCAAAATGTAATCCAAAGAAGCTTAAGGTTGAACAAAGAAGACTAAAAAAGATGGAACTTCAAGAAGAGGAATTTGTTAGCGATGAAGAGCTTGTGGAATGCTTTGACTATGACAATATGCATTTATCATTTGATCAAGAAAAAATACCAAAATTTATTTGTTAATTTTGTGTTTGATAAATCTAATTATGTTTATGTTACTTTTATTAAGATTTCAATGTTTTATTATTTAAATTTTTCGTTTGATTCTATGTTTTTATTATGTTTTGTTTTTTTCAATATTTGTTTACGTAAAATTATTATTATTAATAGCCTTATGAAGAGAACCCGCCCAATCGGGCGGGTTATGTAGCTAGAATATATATATATATATATATATATATATATATATATATATATATATATATATATATATATATATATATATATATATATATATGTATATATATATATATATATATATATATATATATATATATATATATATATATATATATTTCTTTTTATGTATTTACTAATAAAACCTCATTTTTTTTCTTTTTTTTTTATTAAACTCACGATTTACCTGGTTTTGCCTTAACGGGCTCGCGTTAGTCCAGTAAGCGAGGCGGTTCGTGGGCCTCTTCTAGGTTATTCCGCACAATGCAAATCTGCCACGTATTTTTACCGCGTTGGCGTGGATGGCCAAGATGACGCCACGTCAGCGATGTGCTGACTGACGCGATGTTTCGCTTCCCCCTATGCTACTCCTATATATATATAAGACTTTTTACCCCTCATTTTTTACACGCACTTTCTCTAAGCTTTCACTTTCATTTTCTCAGACGCCAGCTAATCCTTCTTCTGAGGTGAGCTTTACTTTCTCTTTCTCGGTTATTAGTGTTATTCCCTTCGGTAACCCTTTAAAAACATGGCTGAAGAAAGACCGGTAGAAGCGCCCATCCCTCCGCCAAAACCATTACCGAAGGTCACACCCAAATTTGATATGCATGTGTATAAGTCTAAATTAACACAAAAGGAGCTTGATGACATAATTGCCACATATAATATACCGTCCTACTTACATCTGGTGCTTTCGAACCCCAACCTAACCATGAACAATTTACCGAAGCACAAAATAGGGGTATATCCCCAGCAGCTCGATACCGGAGGTGTTAGGATTCCATTCTTGAGTTTTTTGCTTGCGGTGATTCGACATTTTAAGGTGCATTTTTCTTAACTAGTGCCAATAGGGTTGAATCGCGTTACCCTATTCGAGATCCGCTACTATAGGTTAGAGTGTCAGTCGACCGTTTCGTTGTTCCGAGTGTTCTATAGATTATGTAAATAGGGGAATTGGTTCTCGTTTGAGAGCCGGACGGGTAAAAAGGCTAAAAAATGTTTCAAAGAGGTTCTCACCGGGCTGAAGCATTGGAAGGAGAATTTTTTCTTGATTGATTAAAGGGAAATCACGGATGCCATGGCCTTGTGGCATAAGGATTCTAAGATTCCTGATGATTTTCCTATAACATTCCCGGAGGCTGCTGCTAAGAAAATCAGTGAGAAGCTTAAACTTCTCCGGAAGCCAACCATTAGCCTTTTGTGGATATCAGGCCTTTCTACCGTCCTTAAGAACCCAGAGTTCGAGCCTGTTTTAAAGGATGCCGAAAGGCATGGTAATGTTATATATCTTACTTTTCTAGGACTTGTTTACTCTAGTCGTTCTCCTTTTCTGTTTCTTATCACTTGTACAATTTGTCTTGCAGTTGTTACTATGGCCGAATACTTGGAGTTGCCTGACTAGGAAGGAACCGTTGTAAGCAAAGGAGCTTCGGTACCTGCTGATCGGGTTAGGCCAACACGGACCACTCCTCCGTTGAAGCCCGGGGAGCCTATTCCTCCTAATGACACGCTCATGAAGCTAGCTGAGAAATCTTGCCTAGAGGTTGTAAAGGCTAAGGAAAAGAAAGAGAAACAAGCTTTGAAAAAGGCTGGGGCTAAGAGAGCCGGCGAGGGGCCTTCTACCATTGGCTAAAAGAAAAGAAGAAACAACAAAGCCCCCGTTGAAGTCATTTCTTCTCCGGACACAACTGTTGATGCTACACCGATTCACCAAGCTGTTCCTTATCCCTGTCCAGTCGATGAAGGTAACCAAATCGGTAAGGATGAAGTGCACTCGGGCAGGGGTGGTGACAATGCCGGTGGTGGTAACTTAGAGGCTGGGAATAATGGTGGAGGTCTCAACGATGATGATTTGGGGGATGGGAATGGTGATGGAGTTGGAGAAAATCCGGCGGGTGATGGGAACGGGGATGAGGATGGAAACCATGATCATTCAGTGACTCCTCCGATTCAGTTCATTTTGATTAATCAGCCGAGGAACTCTCAACCGCGTCATTCCGATGGTATGGCTATACTTTCAAAACTGTTTTGCCTTTGCATTTTTATTGACCTTAAACTAATATTTCACAACAGTTATGCCTACAGCCCTATTGGTGCAACGTTCGGTTCGTTTAAAGCATTCAACTGTCCATGAGATTCCTACAGATGATTCCGGTATGTAAGGAAGTAAGCTTTGGTATTCATTTTTTTTTTCTTATCTGATTACACTTTGCTTATCTTGTGCAGACCATTCTATTGGCCAAGCGGACTACTTCATGCTGGCTTGGTCTCTCCGTGATGACGTCCGGCTAAACTCCTACAGGGCCTGCAGAGAGTTAGTCGCTCATCTCCCTACTCCAGCTGAACAAACCGCCTTGGAAGAGCTGGACAATATACAGTTGACAAAGCAGGCTTATGAGCATCTTGAGACCAATGTCATCACCCAAAGAGAGATCCTCCGAAAGTCCAGGCATCTCAACGCTGACTATCGAGAGTTATCCTTTGTTCATGAAAATTGTCAAGGATTGGCCAAGAGGATGTAGACTGCCGAACGTAACCGTGACACCCAAACTGAGTAATACAAAAGGCTGTCAGTGGAACATGAAGCGATGCGGGCTTGGTATGAGGCTTGTACCAACAGAGAGAAAGGTTTGTTGGAGAGGGTGGAGGAATTCGAAAAGGAAATAGAGGGTTGGGTGTTGAGAAATGTCACGCAAGCGGATCATATCAAACAATTGGAGGGAGAACATGAAGCGACGAAGGGTCAGGTTAGGAGGCTTGAGTCAGAGAAAGCTGGTTTGATCGCGGATCTTGGTCAGGCTGAAATTGTTCATCAAAATATGGTCAAGTCTCTGATCCCTACCGTTTTTCGTCGTCTAGTCGATAGCCCTGAATACAAGCAATCTTTGGCTAAACCCTAAAGGCTTGAGGGTGTTTTGACCTACTCTCCCGGATGGCTTGAGGGAGTTGGGATCGCCCGAAAACTGGATGACTTAGCCAAGATCCTGAGTCCTACGAAAAAATTAAACATGGACGCTCCTAAGTTGTGGAAAGCCGAGTATATCAAGCTTTTAGCTCTTTAGTATCCTTATATCAAGAAGGTTGTTAAATCATACAGGCTTCCGCTGGGGGACCTTATGAATGTATTTCCTGACTCTCTGGTTCCCCAGGGGCTCTTGGGTTCTTCCAGTCGGCCGATCGACGAGCAAGGGAAAGACCGTTCCTCCAAGACTTCCTCGGATGTTGTTGCCGATGACTATGTTTCTCCGCCTACTTAGCCTGTTTATAAAACTTGCTACTTGGACAGTTGTTTCTTCTATCTTTATTTCGAGCCTTTGGGCACTTACACAATGTTTGTAATATTCTTTTGAGGCCTCCGGCCTATAATATCATGCAGCCTCTTGGCTTTTATTATTTGTTGTCTTTGTATGTAGTTTGTATTTGTTCATGTACTTGTGTTGTGTTTAGATTTACTTAAATGTTCAGGATGTTTTGTCCATCTGAAACAGTTTTGACTGCTCGGGCATCCGAAATGATTTACTCGTTCGAGCATCCAAGAAGCATTGGGCATCCGAAACGGTTTTGACCGTTCGAGTATCCAAAATAATTTATTCATTCGAGCATCCAAAATGTTTTGGGCATCCGAAACAGTTTTGACCGCTCGAGCATCCGAAATGATTTATTCAATCGAGCACCCAAGATGTTTTTGGGCATCCGAAGCTGTTTTGACCGCTCGAGCATCCGAAATGATTTATTTATTCGGGTACATATGCAACTTTTTGGTGGGGGCCAGCCACCGGAGGGATTACACAAGAAGCAGTATGTCTTGTTTTTCGGAATACTTATTTCGGAAAAATTGCTTCTCCCCTGCTTCTGGGGATAGTTGCGCTTGTCAATAACAAATCTGAGATAGTTCATGTTTAGAATTAAATGATCAAGCACTTTGTACTGCCAAGTTAAACAGTTGGAACTGCTGAAGAATATAACTAACAGTACTAACTGAGTTAGTACTACTAGTTATAATATTAGTGCTGCTGGTAGAAAGTTAGTTCTGCTGAAGACTGCTGATGAAGAAGGTACTGCCAGAAATGAAGACGCGTAATGTAATATGTATAGAAGATATTTAGTGTATATCTTATATGTTTAGAAAGATACGAATATTCTATATTGATAGTTATCTTGTAAAGGACTCCTTGTGCCTATAAAAGGAGGTCCTAGGTTAATATCTCAAAATACATCTCTAGAATACGTTTTTGTAAAAATTCAAGGTTGTAAACCCTAGTACTAAGCAAGAGTACTCGTACTATTGAGCTAATAATATTAAAGTGTTTTGGTGAATTATTCTTGTTAATATAACACAGTCTACTGTTTCATTGTTTATTGTTATATTACAATTCTTCTAAGTATTGAAGAGTAGATTCCGCATACTATTTGATATCATTCAAAGTTTCTAATACAAGCTCAAGTGTTTGGGATCAACAAGTGGTATCAGAGCTTAGGTTCTGAAACTTTGATATAGAAGAAACATACCAGAAGACTTCTCTATTTTCACTGAAGCAATGGATCTCGAAACTACTCAGACAACTACCACTGCTAAACTGCCTATTCTAAAGCAGGGTGACTATGAGATGTGGAGGCTCAGAATTGAGCAATACTTTCAGGTGCAGGATTATGCTCTATGGGACATCATAGAGAATGGCAACTCGTTCAAACCTACAGTCAATCCATCAACAAGTGAAAGTGGTGCCCCAACTGTATCAGGTCCTGTTACTGCAGAAGAGAAGCTTCAGAAGAAGAATGATGTCAAGGCAAGAAGTATGTTGCTGATGGCTCTCCCCAATGAGCAACTGTTGACTTTTAGCTAGTACAAGGATGTAAAGACCTTGTTTGAGGCTATAACAACAAGGTTTGGAGGAAATGAAGCAACTAAGAAGACATAGAAGACTCTTCTTAAACAAATGTATGAGAATTTTAGTGCCTCAAGCACTGAGTCTCTTGATTTAATCTTCAATAAGCTTCAGAAGATTGTAAGCCAACTGGCTATTTTGGGAGTAGAGTTTTCTCAAGAAGATCTCAATTTAAAATTCTTGAGAAGTCTACATGCTGAATGGAACACTCATGTAGTAGTCTGGAGAAACAAGCCTGATCTAGACACTATGAGTTTTGATGACCTCTAAAAAAACTTCAAGATTGTAGAACAAGAGGTGAAAAGGCCTGCAGGATCAAGTTCAAGCTCTCAGAATATGGCTTTTGTGTCATCTCCAAGCACAAATAGTACTGAGGAGGTTAATACTACTTTTGGAGTTAGTACTGCTAACCCAAAAGATAGTAATGCTGCCTTAAGTCACTACTAGAAAATTAGCCTTTAATGACTCCTAAATTATGACACACACATTTTATTGACAAGCAAAAACGTGAGTCATAAAAAAACTATCATAACTTATACAATTTGAAAGACTTATGACACGCAATTATTAGAGTCATAGAAAAATGTACTGGAACACGGGATACACTTTCTTTTCGTGTCATCCCTAAGTGTCGTCTTATTATTTTTGTTTATAATGGCATTCATTTTAGGGTTTCACTCACAATTTCACACACACTTAAATACTCTCTCTCTCTCTTTCTATATTATAACTTCCGGTGTCGCAACTTTTCCGGCTACAATTCCTGCCACTCCACCTTCTGCCCCCGTCGCCGTTCCACCACCATCACTGCTGTTGTACGCCGCCATCACCATCAACACCATAACCACCACGAGCATCGTCTTCAGCCGCCACTCTCCAGCTACCAGCCACCGCTGCCGTAATTCCATATCTCTCTTCCTCTCTCTCGTCTATTGGGTATGTCGAAAACACAAAACCACTTTTATTAATCTCTTTGTTTAAAAACGAATATAAAATGATTGGAAATGTTTTCGTGGGTCTAAAACCAGAATAAAAATCGTCTGTTACAGATTCGTGTGGTAAATCTATTAAATGGTGTTTGGATTAAATTATTTTGCGTACGGGTCGGGTTATACCCGGATGGGATAAGGGTCGTGACCCGAGAGGGTACAGGTTGCATTTGGGATTTCTTATTACTTGGTTTAAGTTATTATTGTTGTGTGTTTAGGCATATTAACTTTTGGATTTGATTTGGTGAGAAGTGTTGGTGTTGCGGTAAAAATAGAACCGTTTAGGGTGTGGTGTGGTTGCTTCTGGTTAACACAAGCCACAAGGGTCATCAGGTTAGTAGTCATCAGGTTATATATATATATATATATATATATATATATATATATATATATATATATATATATATTTGTTCTTTCTTTTTCTTCTTTTTCTTTTTGAGATTGATTTTACGGATGCTTGTTGCAGATATGATAAATTTAATTAGTCATTGGACATTTTAAAGGTTTTGTTTGTATTGGTTTATATAAATGAAATTTTTCTTTGACTGTAACCAATGCTTAAACAATTGCCGTATAAGACTTAGTTATTAGTATGAAAGTCACTACTTGATGTTGTTGGTATTTGAAATTGCATTGATGAAAACGGATGAAATTGAAATGGCATGATTTTGGAAGTTGTAACGGGTAAATGACGTGTTAAAATGATACAAAATCATCTTAGGTTACTGGAAGTCCACTTTTTTATGTAAATGTCTTATCTGCTTAGTGCAGTAAATGTGTTTCGTTAAGTTGTGTTTATGTATTCTCATCATCATGTGCCTCTTCTAATCTTCTTAACAAAGTAAGAGTAATTATGCCTGATCGATATTTTGTAATTTTAGTCCACCTGTTAGGCGAGCCAGTGCAAATGTGGTGAGTATCATTGCAAAGTATGTCGTCCCTACTGGAGAATGGCCAGATTTGCTACCATTTGTGTTCCAGTGCAGTCAGAGTGCACAGGAAGACCATAGAGAGGTGCTTTATTTTATTTATTAATATTTCAACATTACTTAAATTGTATCAACTTCAGTAGACTTTCAGATAGTACCTGAAGATTGGATGTATACATATGTGATTGCTGCAATCTTCAGTTTCCTTTTCACTACCAGCAGCATATACTTTGTGTTCCTTGAATGACGATAACAATTGTATAAATTGTATCAACTTCAGTAGACTTTCAGATAGTACCTGAAGATTGGATGTATACATATGTGATTGCCGCAATCTTCAGTTTCCTTTTCACTATCCAGCAGCATATACTTTGTGTTCCTTGAATGACGATAACAATTGTATAATTTTCTATGAACTAGGTGGCGTTGATATTGTTCAGCTCCTTAACTGAGACAATTGGCGAATCCTTCAAACCATATTTTGCCGATTTACAGGGCGGTTGGTTCATTTATAGAGTTCACGAATGATGAAGATGAAGTGGTAAGTCTGCTTTTTGCTCGGTTGCCTCATTCAATCATTGTGATCTGTAAGGCTGTACTAGTTGCTTTATCATTTTTTCAGTTTTTACTATGAGCTGTAACATTACAATTACTTTAACTTAGAAAAAAAACCTGTTTTCTAAATGACCTGTCATACATACTCAAATTTGTTGTCTTCGTTGAGCTGATTAGTTCAAAATTCTTATGGAAATTTATTATTAATATACGTTTGTTTTCTAAAACTCACACTTTCTCTTGTTTTTCTGTCAGTGAATCTTGGAAGAAGTGTTTTTTGGGACATGAAGAATCGTCTTCCCCGAAGTATCACAACACTTGAGTGGGAGAACAGCTTTGTCTCTGTTTACAGCAAAGACAATCCAAACCTGCTGTTTAGCATGTAAGTTGCTCTGTCTTTTGCTGGACCATGCTCTTTGCTTTTTCAGTTTAATCATATTAGCATACTAGGTTGTTTTATTTTAATGCAAATCATACTTTATATGTTAATGGAACCTTTGTTAATGGCATGCAGGTGTGGGTTTGAGGTCCGCATATTGCCGAAAATAAGAATGACCCAGGAGGCATTCAGCAACACAAAAGACGGAGTTTGGAATTTGCAAAATGAACAGACAAAAGAGCGTACAGCAGTTGCTTTCTTACGAGTTGATGATGATGAAAGTGTTTGAGAATTATGTGGCAAACTTCATTTTCCGGGCTTGATAACTATGTAATTTAGCGGTTTTAATTACGGTTAATTTTAGATTTGGATGATTTAGCGGTTTATGACAATTTTAGAATTGTAGTTGTATGAAACGCATTGTTTTGATATATATGAAATGCGTTTTTTTTTGCTATTTGTGTATTTTTTTGTGTTATGACATTACTGTACGTTATTTAATATCTGGATATTAATAATTTTATAAAAACTATTTTTTTTTTAAATTTTGAATTTGACACGCAAAACAGGGGTCATATTTGCCGTAAAAGGAGTTGTCGTAAAAGAGGGTCATAAAATGTTTGTCGTAAAAGAAAGTCATAAACGCGTGTCATAAATTCATGACGCTCCCAGGGCGTGTCATATTGCTTTATGACGGGTCGATCAATGACACCAAAAGGCGCGTCATCTGACCCATTTAATGACACCAAACCGGCGTCATTAAAGGCATTTTTTCTAGTAGTGAGTGATGCTACTATTTATGATTTTCTGGCCAATCAACCTAATGGGTCCCAGCTTGTACATGAGGAACTAGTTCAAATTCATGAAGATGACTTGTAGGAGATGGATCTGAAGTGGCAATTAGCTTTGCTGAGCATGAGGGCCAAGAGATTTTTCTAGAAGACAGGAAAGAAGATCACTATCAATGGTTGTGATACTGCTGGTTATGACAAGTCTAAAGTGGAGTGTTACAACTGTCATAAGTTGGGACACTTTGCTAGAGAGTGCAGAGGGCTAAGGAACCAGGACAACAGGGGTAGGAATCAAGATAGCAGAGGTTCCAGGAATGAAAAAAAGCACCAGGAAGGCTGTGAGTGAGGAATAGGCTTCTTCGAAAGCTATGGTGGCAATAGATGGACTTGGATTTGACTGGAGCTTCATGGCTGAAGAGGAAGCTCCTACCAACATGGCACTGATGGTTTTCTCGGATTCTGAGGTATATACTGATAATGCTTGTTCAAAATCTTGTGTAGCTTTAAAAAGCTATGAATCTCTTAAAAAGCATTATGATGACTTAAGAATACAGCTCAACCAATTTGAATTTAATCTTGCAAAATATTAAAGACGTTTAGCTGTTGTAGAAGAACAACTTGTTTTCTACAAAAAAGAATGAAACTGTATTCACTGAGGATATTGTTGTCTTGAAAAGAGACATTATGTTTAAAGACTTAGAAATTAATGAGCTCAAAGGTGAGTTAGAAAAGATTAAGCTAGATAAGGACAGCGTTGAAGTGAATATAGAGAGATTTGCAGGGGCATCTAAAAGCATAGATAGGATTGTTCAGTGTCAGATTATTGATAAATTTAAGACATGGATAGGATATAAGGCTGTTGCACCTCCACATACAGGTTTATTTCCACCCCTGGTATTGATTTGTCAAATATTGGTATGGAGGAATCTCAAGAGCCTAAGTTTGAGTATGGACCTAAGGCCAGTAAGAGTACTAGTATAAATAAGCCTGAAGAGGTTAATGAATCTTTTGAGAGTGCTAGTGACACCTCATTGGTTGAGTAAAATGTGTCAGAAGTTAAAGAAGAAAAGAAAACTGTCGTTCCTAATGTGGCTAAAATAGAAGTTGAAAAACCAGTTAGGAAACAGGTTAGATATGCAAAGATGTATAGGTCACAAAGTCCTAGAGGTAACCAGAGAAATTGGAATAATATGAAGTCCAAACAGCTAGGAAGTGATTTTGTCATGTATAATAAAGCCTGTTGCACTTGTAAAAGTTTTTATCATGTTCAGACTAACTGCAATTACCACCAAAGGGAAAGGGTGGTATATGGGAATGTGAATTCAAGGGTGAAAAATAATTGTTTTATTAAAAGGGATCACCCTAATGCTCAAATAAACATGGCTCCCAGAGCAGTGTTAATGAGAAATAGCCTTAGACCATTTAGTACTGTTAGGCCTGTTAATACTGCTCATCCCAAATCAACAGTTTTTGGTGCTAAAACAACATCATGTTTTTCTAAATCAACACAAAAAACTGTTATTAGGCCCTTTCATAAGAAAACAACATTAACAAACAAAAGGTTTAACCAAACAGTTCATACTGCTAGACCAAGAGTTAATACTGCTAGGCCAGTAGTTGGAACTACTAGGCCAAATTCTCATGTGGTAAATGCTATCAGGGAAAATGGGGCTAATGCTGTTAAGGCTTCAACATGTTGGGTTTGGAGACCTACCAAACCTGATAGTGCATCAATTATATTGAAAAAACATAACTATATTGATGCACGAGGCAGATCCAAGTCAATGATGACTTGGGTCTCCAAAGGAATCTAATTTCCTTATTTTTATGTGCAAGAACATCCACAAAAAGATGAAGAAGATCAAGGATATGCTGACAGTGGATGCTCTAGGCACATGACAGGGAACATGTCTTACCTCTCAGATTTCAAAGCTTTTGATAGAGGATATGTTGCCTTTGGGGGAGGAGCAAAAGGAGGTAGAATTACTGGTAAAGGTACAATCAAAACTGGTAAACTTGATTTTGAAGATGTGTACTTTGTGCAAGAACTTAAGTTTAATCTTTTTAGTGTCTCATAGATGTGCGAAAAAAAGAACAGTGTTCTCTTTACTGACACTGAATGTCTTGTTCTGTTTCCTGACTTTAAGTTACCTGATGAAAGTCAAGTATTACTTAAAGTTCCTAGAAAGGGCAACATGTACAGTGTTGATATGAAGAAGATTGTTCCTAAAGAGAGTCTAACTTGTCTTGTTGCAAAGGCCACACATGATGAATCAATGCTTTGGCATAGGAGGCTTGGTCACATAAATTTTAAAAACATTAACAAAATTGTTAAGGATAATCTTTTCAGAGGTTTACCTCAAAAACATTTTGAAAATGACCAATCTTGTGTTGCATGTTTAAAGGGAAAGCAACATAAAGTCACTTGTAAGTCCAAGATTAAAAACTCTATTACTCAGCCATTATTCAGGTTGCATATGGACCAGTATGGTCCTACTTCTGTGAGTAGTTTAATGCATAAGAAGTACTGTCTTGTTGTCACTGATGATTATAGCAGGTTTACTTGGGTTTTCTTCTTAGCTACCAAGGATGAGACTAGTGGCATCCTTAAGAGTTTTATTACTGAGATAGAAAACCTAACTGATAAGTATAATAACCTAAAACGTTGGTTCAAAAAAAATCCGTTACTAACTTGAACCTTGAACCTTGAACCCGAAATGTTATCTAAATAAACAAAAGCTATAACATGAGAACTACCAAATACTTAAAATCCTATAATCTGAGCTATATAGAAATCAACATATGCATGCTATACTAATAAAATGTCACACGTTTAAAATGTCCATACTTAGGCCAAATCTATTAAAAATATTGTGCACAACATTTGGTCATTTATGATGTCTAGATACATGATAAATTGAAAGGTGAATTGGTCATTTGAAATCCCTGTATGCTCGGCCTGTTTTCCAACTTCAATCCCCTTATCCACTCCTCTATATCATTCGTATTATACATTTAAAATTCACACACAAAACCCTAAATAAAACACTCTAAGCGGCTGATTATCTTGGCTCCAAAAAAATCAAGATGTGCGACACGAGAAGGAGAAAAGAAGACGACAAGTGATGGGTTCTTATGTAGCAGACCTGGTGTCGAATTGGTGAGGTTTAGTTGCTGTGTCGAACTGGTTTATAGTGGCAGCCTTGTTTTTGTTCTGGTGTCGTGTGGTGACTCAATCCGAAGGAGGTTTTGGGTTGGTTCTTTGATCCGTCCTATAACTGATCCAAGGTACCCCTATATCATATTAATATCCTCTTGATTTGAGTTATATAACATGTATACGTATAAACTACGAAACCCTAATCTAAATGGTTGTGTGATCATTAACATAAGTGTACGTATGAAAGGAAAATAAGTCACATGAAATAACAAAACCTATGCACCATCTAATCTGGTTGGTCGCGACTTGTGAACTACTTTAAGGTTCTTGTTCCAGCTGCTGATCGACTTAATTCCCTCATACAACAAACCTTTATAATCTGTTTTATAGCATATCTTTGCAAACGATTTGGTGTATTATTTTCAGTCCTGGTCGACCTAAAAGTAACCCTAAACGAGCCCTAAAAAATATGTAGTTAATGATCATTAATGAGGCGTAAAGAAGAGAGAAACCCTAGGCTGTTTTGTTAACTCGAAATCTATGATTTTATGTGGAAGGTTTTTGCTTGTTTTGGATCATTTTATGTGGGTTGTTCATGGCGTAGACTCGTGGGTGGGTATGCATGATTGTGTCGACTTGTAGGGCTGTTAATTTTGACTTGTAGGGTTGTAGGGTAGGTATGCATGATTGTGGGTATGCATGATTGAAATCGGATCTAAAAGGATTAGATGTAGGGCGTGTTTTGGTCTCGTTAAATTGTGTGGTGTGTCGATTTGCAGGAAATTATTGGGGTAGAGATTTCATTAAAAATGGTTATCAACCTGTTCATTAGAGTTATATATGATCTAGAGCATACGAGTTAAGGGTATAAGCAAGTATATGCATGTTTAACACCATATAGGTGGTTGTGGTGTGTTTAATTTCTGGACAGTTTTGTAAACGGAATATGTGTGCTCTATAGTTTAGGTTTCATAATACAATACTGGGTCCATGTTTCTAAACTAATTTTAAGGTCTTAAATGAGTTTTCCAATTAGGTTGGGGTGAATTGGAGTCGTATTGGTCATGTTTATGAATTTATGGGATCATGTGTCAAACCTGAGTTTTGGGAACTTAAAGATCAGTTGGTGTTTATGAATTTTAGTTTTCAAACCACAAGGAACTGAGGGCTCTCCTTTTATAGGAGTAATATTTAAGTTATTTTTAACTTACTGGAATTTTTGTAGATTTTTATGAAGTGTTGAAATGGGTATTTTAAAGGAAAACTTTCTGTGTGTATCTGCAGTTAATTTTCTAAATAGGTCTGGAAATATGATTTTTAAAACAGCACTTGTGCTTGGTAGTAAAATCTATAAAAATTTGTGAAGGTACTTAACTAATATGGGAATCACTGAGAATTATTTCAGAATTTTTGGAGCTAAATTGGCAGGCCTTAAAAATCATAAGAATGTGGTCCAGATTCACTAATATGTCCTAATTAAGTATTATATGAAGTGGAAGTACTATAAACCCTAAGTGTGATTAATTATGAATGTGACCCTAACTTACTAAGTATGGAAACTTGCTAAATATGGAAAGTTACTAATTCGGGAAAGTTACTTAATTCGGGAAACTCACTTAATTCGGAAAGTTACGAAATATGGAAAGTTACTAAATATGAAAAGTTACAAAATTTGGAAAGTTGCTATAAATAGCAAGAAACCCTAATATGTCAATCTGAACAACAATAAGTACTGAATCAGAATTAACTTATGAAATGGTTCTTAAATAATAAGATGATCATTAATTCGTGTAGATTCGATGAAGAAGGAGTAATTCCTGATACTTGTGTTTTCTGATGAGGTTTCATTCGCGGTTTGAGGTACAGATATTCTACCCTTTCTCAGTAAGGGTGTCTTCTCTCATGATTCTTGATCCTTAACTTTGATTCGTTTGCTTTGCTATGATATGAGCATTTGCTATGACCCCCTTTGATATGATACTTTGCTATGATTCAGTGGATATGAGCCTTTGCTACGATTCCTTTGATATGATCTGTTTGGATATGATATGATTATGGATATGCTTTGATATGATATGTTCTGTTCAGTGCCCAAGCTAACTAGCCATGGAGGTACCATGGCCATGTCATTGAGGCACCAATGGCATGACACTTTCTGTGGAGGTGTGATTGATCCACGGCGTCCCCTTTTGATATGTATGATTATTTGCGCACTTTGGCCATTATGTATACATATGTACAGTCTAGTACTTGCATATGTATTTTGTTTTGTAGGGGGCGTATGGATGCATCCTAGGTATTTGTGATATGTTTATGATATGGCTTTGTAGTGATTGGTTTGTGCGTGCCATGCACCCCATTTCACTTTTGAGAGGTCGCTCCTCTATGGTTACTTATGATTTGACAGATATATGATATGATATGATTATGTGGTCTATTCGAGTGTCTCGTTTAGACGTGTTCGTTGCCTTTCCTGTTTGTATTCTTTGATTCATTATGACTATCTGATTCGTATTATCTTATTTCTCCATTTCATTTGACTTATGATATTTGTTCAGATGATCTTTGATCTCTCATTCTTTTGACAGATGATATTCGTTTCAGCAGGAGCTTGTGTTTCCTTTTCCCTATACTTATATATGCTTGATTATTCGTTTGTTATATATATCTGTTCACTGGGCTTTTTAAGCTCAGCCGCATTTCTTTTCCTGCGGCAGGTTTTAGGTTTGGAAGCTGGGTTTGAGTGAAGAGTGCATAGGAGCTCTTAGTGGACTACCCTGACGATAGATTCCCTTTGCATTTGGATTAGACTTTGGAATTATCTTCCATTTAGATCTGATTCAGACTTGTATTCTAGTTTGATAGTCATTATTTTTTAGACTTATTATGTCCTTAGTTTCATTTTGAATTTTTGTAACCTTAGTATTTATAAAAGTCTTGCACTTGCGTTTGTTCTGTTGACACCATAATGTGCCATTTTGAACATTGTCGGGTTGGGGTGTTACATTAAGAAAGTTAAAATAATTAGATGTGATAATGGAACAGAATTTAAGAATAGTGTGATGAATGAATTTTGTGATAAAAAAGGTATTAAGAGGGAATTAGTGTAGCTAGAACTCATCAACAGAATGGTGTTTGTTGGGTTTAAAGATACTACTGCTTTGTATGTTATGCTGTTGCTTATGGAAATTAAGGAAAATACACTAAGTATGATTCTGCTGCTAAGGTTAAATATTCTACTGCTAGTGTATACTTTCTACTGCTGGAGTTTATCTGATGAATGGTGAAATAAGCTAAGTGTCATTCTACTGCTAGCCTAAGATGATTCTGCTGCTAGAGTAATGATTCTGCTACTTATTAGATATGTATAGTTTGTTAAGATAATTATGGTAATGATACGATTTGATATTATCTTGTATAGAAAGTTTTTTAACCGACTAGGACTCCTTAAGTCTATAAAAGGAGGATCTAGGGTTAGGGTTTAGAGTTGCTAGTACACGATTGTTAGCATACGTATTGTTTAGATCGCTTCAAGGTTATTTTGTAACCCTGTTACTTTTGAGTAACCGTATTGAATATATTGAAGTGTTTTGTGAAAATTCGTTTTGTGTTCATTATATAATTCTTCTTAAGATCAAGTATTAGTTTCCGCATAATATTTGATAATCGTTCAAGAACAGTTTCTATACCTATTGTCTTAGATATACATCTAAGATAATCAATAAGATCGTTAAGCTCATCTGGGATCAACAAGTGGTATCAGAGCTTGTGATCTAGAGACTGATATCGAGAAGAATTTTTGTTAATCAAGATCTGTTCAACATCTACTTCTACAATGGAATCGGAATCTCATCATATGGTGACTGCCTCCAAGGTACCCATGCTCAAGGTTGGAGAATACGAAATCTGGAAGATGAGGATTGAGCAGTACATGAAGATGTTAGACTACTCCTTGTGGGAAGTCATTGTAGATGGAGATAAACTACCTGCTAAAGGTGCTGATGGGTCAATCTTGCCCATTAAAACTAATGAAGAGAAGGCTCAGAGGAGACTGGAGATTAAAGCTCATAATACTCTCTTGCTAGGAATACCCAATGAGTATCAACTGAGTATCAGTAACACAAAGACTGCTAAGGATTTGATGGCTGCTATTGAACTCAGATTTGGTGGGAATGCTGCCACCAAAAAGTCAAGGAAGAATATGCTCAAGCATCAATTTGAAACTTTTGCTGCCATAAGTACAGAAAATATTGATGCTACCTATGATAGGCTTCAAAGGTTGGTGAGTGAATTACAACTTATAAATGTATCAATGCCTCAATAAGACATTAATCTGAAGTTTCTGAGGAGCTTATCTTCTGAATGGAATACTCATACAGTGGTCTGGAGAAATAAGAGTGATTTTGAAACAATGACTTTGGATGATTTGTATAACAATCTAAAGGTGTATGAATCTGAGGTCAAGGGATCTTCTAGTTCATCCTCTGGCACAAACAATCTTTCCTTTGTGTCCTCAAACAACAAGGCTTCTAGCAGTTCTCAAGAACATCATTCTGCTGCTGGTCATCTTGTTTCTGCTGCTGGTTCTACTGCTAGTACAAATACTGACAACATCAGTGATGCTGCTATTTGTGCCTTTTTGGCTGATCTTACCAGAAGTCCTCCAAGTACTTCTGTTACTGATCAAGATTTGGATCAGATTGATGAAGATGACCTTGAAGAGATTGACTTGAAATGGCAGATGGCCATGCTTACTATGAGAGCTAGGAGGTTTCTCAAGAAAACTGGAAGGGAAATCAAGTACAGAGGTCAAACCAATATTGGGTTTGATAAATCAAAGATGGAGTGCTATAACTGCCAAAGAAAGGGTCACTTTGCTAGGGAGTGCAGAGCACCCAAGAAGAACAAGGAGAACACAAGGCAGATTCCTATTGAAGAAGCTAATCCTACTACTGCTATGGTTTCTTGTGATGGCTTGGGAGAGTTTGACTGGAGTGACCAAGCTGAGGAGGGACCCAACTATGCATTGATGGCTGAAGAAGAATCCAAAGAACAACACTTTGCTCTCATGGCTTACTCTTCTTCTGGATCAGACTCTGAGGTATCCAATGAGTCTTCTTGTTCATTTAAATCATGCATAGATACTATTGAGGAATTAAAATCTAGGAATGAAAGTTTAAGAATGGAACTAGAAAAGTTAAAACTTGATAATTTAGGTTATAAACATGGCCTAAACTCAATAGAAGAAAAACTTGATTTTCTTAGACAGAATGAAGTAGAGTATGTTGATAGGATCAATGGTTTAGAAGTTGAGATTATTAAGAAAGATTGTGAGATTAATATGCTAAAAAAAAGAGTTGAAGAGGCTGAAAAGGCTAGAGATTTGGCTTTATCTGATAAAGAGAAACATGTTGTTAGGATTGAAAAACAACAGTTTGCAACTGATCTTTTAGGTAAGTTAATTGGAAGTCAAATTCTGAGAAAGGGGAGTAGTTTAGGGTACAATGAAGTACCACCCCCAGTCAAAAGTGCCTTTGCCCCTCCTAGGAAGGAGTTATCATTTGTTACTGAGACAGATGCACAACCTATAGGTGAATCCAGTGAAACAAATGCTCAAAAACCAGTTAGAACTTATGCACCTAAGGATGATGAGAAGGTTTCTGATGCACCAATTATTGAGGATTGGGTGTCAGATGATGAGGATAATGAGACTGAGTCAACACCTAAAGCTAAAAAGAAAATACTTTTACAACTGTTGAATCAAAAGTCTCATAGGTTAACAAAGCTGAATCAAAAGGTAAAAGTGTTGAGTTTGTTAAACCTATGTTAGGTAGCAGTATCTCTAGGAAAATGGCTGAGTTTGATGAGTCTCCTAGAGGATTTCCTAGAAAAACTAATAACTTGCCAAGGGGTAATCAAAGAAATTGGAACAGCCTAGTTTCACAAAGATTAGGTAGTGACTTCCAATTACTTAAGAAGGCATGTTATAGCTGTGGTAGTTTTGAGCATCTAGAGGAAGATTGTTATTACTACCAAAGACCTATTAGGAACCAACACTCAAGGGTGAACCACAAGCATTCTGCTAGAAAGACTCACCCTCATCCAAATAGCAACATGGTTCCTAGGGAAGTTTTGTTAAGAGATGGTGCTTCTAGGATAATTACTGCTGCTGCACCAACAAGGCCCATTCCAAAGAAAACAGAGTCTTCTACTGCTAAGGCAAAAGCAGATTCTGCTGCTGAGCCCAAAGTGATAACAGACACTGTTGTGGGCAATCATTTTTATGCTGTTAAGGCCTCAGCTTGCTGGGTCTGGAAACCTAAAGTTAAAATTTTAGATCATGTTCTCAGACACAGCAGTGCACCAATGGAGTTAAAGAAATTTGATTACCATGATGCACAAGGCAGAACCAAGTCAGTAATGGCTTGGGTCCCAAAGAGAAACTAATTCTCTTACTTTTTGTGCAGGGCAATCTACAAAAGGAGCTAAAGGATAAATGCATTTTTGATAGTGGATGCTCTTCACACATGACTGGAGACCAAAGCAACCTGGAAGATTTTCAAGATTTGGATGGTGGATATGTTGCCTTTGGGAATGACCCCAAAGGAGGTAAAATTGTTGGAAAAGGTACTATTAGAACAGGCAATTTGGATTTTGATAAAGTGTATTTGGTCAATGGACTTAAGTTCAATCTTTTTAGTGTCTCACAAATGTGTGACAAAAAGAATTTAGTTCTTTTTACAGACACTGAGTGTCTTGTCTTATCTCCTGACTACAAGCTGCCTGATGATAAATTAGTGCAACTTAGAGTCGCTAGAAAAGACAATATATACAGTGCGGACATAAAGAACATCCTTCCCAAAAGAGATTTAACTTGTCTGTTTGCCAAAGCCACAATTGATGAATCCAAACTTTGGCATAGAAGATTGGGCCATTTGAATTTCAAAACAATCAATAAACTGGTCAAGGGCAACCTTGTAAGAGGTTTACCTTCAAAAAATTTTGAAAATCCTGAAACCTGTGTTGCTTGTCAGATGGGAAAGCAACATAGAGCTTCTTGTAAGTCCAAAGTGGTGAACTCTATTTCTGAGCCCTTGCATATGTTACACATGGATCTGTTTGGACCAACTTTTGTGAGAAGCTTGAATAAAAAGATGTATTGCTTAGCTGTCACTGATGATTTTAGCAGATTTACTTGGGTATTCTTTCTAGGAACTAAGGATGAGACCTCTAATATTCTTAAGGCCTTCATAACTAGAATAGAAAACCTAGTTAATCACAAAGTTAAGATAATCAGATGAGACAATGGAACTAAATTTAAGAATAGTGTGATGAATCAGTTCTGTGAGGAAAAAGGTATTTTAAGACAGTTTAGTGTAGCTAGAACTCCTCAGCAAAATGGTGTAGCTGAGAGGAGGAATCGAACACTAATTGAGGCAGCTAGGACTATGTTGTCTGAGTCAAAATTACCCACTACCTTTTGGGCTGAAGCAGTGAATACTGCATGCTTTGTGCAAAATAGGAGTAAGGTAGTTAAGCCTCATAACAAGACCCCTTATGAGTTGTTGCATGGTAGGAAACCTATGATAGATTTCTTGAAACCATTTGGGTGTCCTGTCACTATCTTAAATACCATTAACTCACTAGGCAAGTTTGATGAGAAAGCAGATAAAGGTTACTTTGTTGGATACTCTACAAATAGTAAGGCTTTTAAGGTTTTCAATCAAAGGACTAGGCATGTAGAAGAAAACTTACATGTTAGGTTTAGTGAAACCACACCTAGTGTTGCTGGAAAAGGACCTGAATTGCTCTTTGATATTGATTCTTTGACTAAGTCCATGAATTATGAGCCAGTGTTGGCAGGTTCAACTAACATGTCTGCAGGTACACAAGCTAACCCTAATGTAGGTACACAAGCTAAAGATGATGAATCTGCAAAGGAGTTTGTCTTGATTGAGAGATGGAAGCTTGATCAGCTTTTCACACCAAAAGAAAGCAAGAGTTCAAAGAATGATGTTGTTCATGAAGAAGTACCAATGGATGATGCAGAAGGTGGTGATAAACCTTCAAATGATGGCAAGAATGATGATGAAGTAAGGCATGAGAGGTCAGCAGATCAAGGAAGCCTAGGAACTAAAGCTAGCAGAAGTACTTTTCATTCTGCTGCTAAGCGAAAATATCATGCTGCTATGCCCAGCAGTAGTACAGAACATTCTGCTGCTAAGCCTAGTGGTTCTGCTGCTGTGCCCAAGTCTTCTATTGCTGACAAAGATGGAAATTTCTTTGATGATTCTTCTGATGAGATGCCTGAATTAGAGGAAGTGTATGAAGACACTAATGATGAAGTTGTGGATGTATTTGGAACTGGAGCTGATTTGTAAAATATGGAGACACATATACCTGTTAGTCCTACTCCAACAACCAGGATACATAAGAATCATCCAAAAGAGCAGATAATTGGTGATGTTCAATCTGCTGTTCAGACCAGAAATACAACAAAGGGGTTGAGTGATTTGCTTCATCAAGGATTATTTGCTAAATCACTAAATCAGAGGAATAGCCACAAAGATCTACAAAATTGCAAGTTTGCTTGTTTTCTGTCACAAGTGGAACCCAAGTATACTCTTAAAGCTATGCAAGATTCTAGTTGGGTTGAAGCAATGCAAGAGGAATTGTTGTAGTTCAAGCTTCAAGAAGTCTGGACATTAGTTAATTTGCCTAATGAGGAGAGGGCAATTGGAACAAAATGGGTGTTCAGATGCAAGAGAGATGAAAGAGGAATTGTGGTCAGAAACAAAGCTAGATTGGTGGCTCAGGGATATACTCAGGAGGAAGGCATTGATTATGATGATGTGTTTGCTCCAGTAGCAAGAATAGAGGCAATCAGACTATTTTTGGCTTATGCTTCCTTCAAGAACTTCCCAGTGTATCAGATGGATGTGAAAAGTGCTTTCTTGTATGGAAAGATGGATGAAGAAGTATATGTGATGCAACCACCTGGTTTTGAAGACCCTAATTATCCTGATAGGGTTTATAGGGTGGAGAAAGCACTATATGGTTTACATCAGGCTCCAAGAGCTTGGTATGACACCTTGTCCAAATATTTGTTATCAAATGGCTTCAACAGGGGAACCATTGATAAGACATTGTTCATTAAGAAAGACAAAAATGATATTCTACTAGTCCAAGTTTATGTAGATGATATCATTTTTAGGTCTACAAACAAGGTGTGATGTGAAGAATTTGAGAAGCTCATGCATCATAGATTTGAGATGAGTTCAATGGGGGAACTCACCTTCTTTCTTGGGCTTCAAGTTAAATAGAAGTCAGATGGGATTTTCATCAGCCAAGACAAGTATGTGGCTGACATTTTGAAGAAATTTAATTTTACTGATGTGAAGCCAGCTAAGACAACTATAGAGACCAACAAGCCTTTGCTCAAGGATGAAGATGGAGAAGAGGTTGATGTACATCTGTACAGATCAATGATTGGTTCATTGATGTATTTAACTGCTTCAAGACCAAACATTATGTTTGCTGTGTGTGCTATGCCAGATTACAAGTGTCCCCTAAAGTCTCACACTTGAATGCTGTTAAGAGGATTTTTAGGTATTTGAGGAGTCAACCTGAGTTGGGCCTTTGGTATCCTAAGGATTCAACTTTTGATCTGGTGGCATACTCAGATACTGATTATGCTGGAGCAAGTATGGATAGAAAGTCAACCACTGGAGGATGTCAATACCTTGGACATAGGTTGATCTCTTGGCAATGTAAGAAACAGACTGTGGTGGCAAATTCCACAACTGAAGCTGAGTATGTGGCTGCTTCTAGTTGCTGTGGATAAGTGCTCTGGATCCAAAACCAACTGCTGGATTATGGGTACAATTTTATGAACACCAAAATTTACATTGATAATAACAGCACAATGTGCATCATCAAAAATCATGTTTTTCACTCTAAAACAAAGCATATAGAGATAAGACACCATTTTATTATAGATTGTTATGAGAAAAAGCTAATTCAAATAGTTAAAATACATACTGACAATAATGTTGCAAATTTACTCACAAAAGGCTTTGATGTGGGTAGATTTCAGTTTTTAGTTGCTAGTATAGGGATGATCAATCTTTGAAAAACCTTATCTCTATGTGTTTTTGTAAAAGTTTGTAAGGATTTGTGCTCTTATTGATCAAATAAGTTGTTTCTAGTCCTTGCTATGTCTGTATGTTGTCTGATGCTACGTTGGTTATTCTGCTGCTATGTATGGCTATGCCTTATGATTATTGTAGAATATTCTTGTTTGTGTTTTTGTGGTTTTGGACTAATCTTTTGCAGAATAAGTCACAAGGGAATGACTGATTGATGAGAAAAAGATGTTTAGAATGATCAGAGAACATTCTACTGCTGGTTCAAAAGTTTCTGCTGCTAGGTATACCATTCTGCTGCTGAAGGTGATGCTGCTCAAGTTGAAACTATTGGATTCTGCTGCTTGGTTTGAAAGTGTAGGTACCATTTTGCAAATTGGCGCGAATAAAGCCCTAATTGGATCTAAACGGCATAAAAACCCAATTCGATCTCACCAATAACTTTGTGCTCCCAAAATTAAACCTCATTCAAACCCTAACACATCTTTATATCATCAGATCAAAACCCCCAAAATCAAAACCCTAATTCATGATGACGAGACGCGAATACTCTACCGACCACAATCAAATTGCATTTCTTCAAAAGGTCCCTGAATCCGAGGGTTTTACTGAAGTCATTGACCTTCTTAATGCATCACAAATAAGGTATGCATTAACAGTGAATCCCACCATATATAAATCCCACATGAGAGAGTTTTGGTCTACTGTCAAGGCCGGAACTAAACATGGGGAAGAAAGATTAATTGCAATAGTCGATGAAGAAAGAATAGTTGTTACTGAGACATCTGTAAGAAGAATACTTCATCTTGCAGATGATGAGGCAACAACTTGTCTTCCTACTTCTACTATTTTTGAGGAACTTGAAAAAATTGGGTATGAGAGGAAAAATGATAAGTTAAAGTTTTTCAAAGGCCTTCTCTGCCCACACTGGAAATTCCTTCTTCACACCCTTTTACATTGTCTTAGCCCTAAAACAACTGGGTGGAATGAGTTCAGTACAACTCAAGCTTCAGCCTTGATTTGTCTGGCTAAAGGCCAACCATTTAATTTTGTTTACCCAAGGTTTTTACAACTAATCATAAATAGTCAATTAAAAGAACCTTTGGAACATAGAGGGACTGAACCAAGTCCTAAATTAATCAGCAAAATGTTTTCTTATTTAAGGAAAAATGGGACTGGTTTTTCTGGGAGAATAACTCCTTTGTCCCAACATATTTTAAACATTGCTGCTGCTCAGGGTGAAGAAGCTGAAAACCCCACAGCTTCCCATCACACACCCACTCCTGAACAATCCCAAGATGAATTTGAATCAACCCAAAAGACCCAATCACCTAGGGTTTCACAACAAGAGAACATTGTGGACCCTTAGACCAATGTTAGTATGGAAGCAGATGAGGCTACCACAGGTGTTGGAGGTGGCATGATGGGAGAGGCTGGCACTACTGTTTCCAACTTAGTAGTTGAACAGGACAGTGCTAACATACCTAAGACCTCAAACATGACAACATCTAATGTTGAGAGTTCTTTTGAACTTGCAACAGGTTATGGAAACCCCAGTCACATGGCTAAAAAGGGGGACTCAAGTGATCAACCAAGGGTTGATACTAAGTTTAAGTCCAAAGATTCACCTCTCAGGGAAGGTTACACATCCCGAAGTGATGAGGACAGAGATGATACCAATGAATTGATGGATTATTATGTACACAATGACATTGCCCATGATACACCTCTCGGACCAGTTAACACAGGTCGAAGTGTTGAGGCTAGACTTGAAACTGAAACAGAGATTTTGATGGAAAATGTACAAAATACCAAATCTGATGATCCACCTCTCAGGTCAGGTAACACAGACCGAAGTGGTGAAGATATTCTTAAACTTCTAAATGAATTGACGGGTACATGTAAAAAAATTTCAAAGGAGGTACTTGTTCTCAGGAAGCAACTAAGGATGGTAAAATCTTCTCAGGGTGCTGAAATCAGAAGGCTCAAGCTAAGAGTTAGGCATCTAGAGGGGTTACATAGATCAATAACTTCCCATTTCAAGCAGTCCAAACCTGGTTTGGGGTAGGATGCTCCCAAACAAGGGAGGAATGAAGACCATGGTTCAGGGAAAGAGAACAAAGGTCAAGGGGAGGTTGACACAAGATTGGATGAAAATGTTGATGTTGACATGGATTCTGGAGAAAATGAGGAGTATGTGGTCAAGGATAAGTCTGGGAATGAGGTGGTTTTGGAAAATGTGGCTAGTGTTCAAGATGGAGATTCTGCTGCTAGCTCAGAGCATCCTACTGCTAGTGTTGCTCATTCTGCTGTTGAGCCAGAGCAAGGTTCTACTGCTGTTGGAGTTGAGAAGATGGACAAGGAAGTTGTGTTTGTAGTTGGTGGTGAACATTTTGTTGCTGAGCAAGGAGATGAAGAGTCAGATGATGATGCTCTTAGTTTGGCTCAGGTTATGATTAATATGAAGAACAAAGTTCCCACACCAACAAAACAACAATCTAAACCTACACCAAAATCAACTACAACAAAGTCACTCCCAAAACCTACAAGAAAACCAGCAAAAGGAGTTGTCATTAAAGAACCTGTACCAATCCCAAAATCTGCACAACCAACTATTGCATCAACAGACAAAGGCAAAGATATCTTAGTTGAAGAACCCAAGCAGAAGTTCAAGTTTCTAGATGCTGCTGCAAAGGAACAACAAAGTAAGTCTGATGAAGAAGTTGCAAGAGAATTGGAAGCCAAATGGAAAGCAGAAGAAGAAATGGAAAAGAAAAGGCAATTACAAGCAGATTGGGAGGTAGCCATGAAAGCTCAAAAGGAAGAAAGGGAGAGTGTAGGATCGTGCCTGATAGATAGATCTTTGAGTGAGCTTGGTAAACTATCTATGTAAACACAAACAGTTTGGGAGAATCTCTAAGGGTGAAACTTTTGCTTATGCGGAACCTAAACACAAGAGTTTAAAGAAGAAAATAACTAATAACGATTTGATCCTCTATGGATCGTTTATTAACTAAAGATAATGTTTTTAATGCCTACATAAACCCTAGCTGCAGGTTTCTTTTATAGACTAAGAAACCCTAATACAGCTCATACAAACCGTGTAAAGAGATATACATGATCTCTTCTAAAAATAAATCTAACAAACATTCTAAACATACGGGATAACTATTACTACTACCCGCAGTAATGACTACTAACTGCAGAAACAAAATAGACCTAACAGCAGGAACCAACTGTAGCAGCAATGGATAACTACCAGCAGGAACCAGCTGCACTACCAGCAGGAATGGAAATAAACTAATATTCCAAAATTCCTAACAATCCTCCCCTAAACTTGAAGTTGACTAGGTTAACTTGCAAGTTTCTTGATAGATCTTTAAGTACTTGGGGATCCCAGAGGCAAAGGAGTGATCCAGCAGCATCATCAGGAAGTAACTAGCAGTAATCATCTTGAAGTACATTACTCCAGCAGCAACATATCTAGACCAGCAGCAACAGGAACATCTTCATTATAACCTGGTTACCTCTGATATAATCTTTCCAGCAACTTATGACATATTGTACATCAAATCTGTTAAGTTGCATACTATTCTCATCACATCCAGATGTGTAAACTCCTGTGAGAGGTAAATCATTGAAAATTAATGGATTTGATGTCTCTTTACCAATAGCCATCACTACTGGAGTAGCCAATGCTTTGGTGTGTTAGACCATGGTACATTGATAACCATATGATTTTTAGTAAATCATCAACTATGAACGGATTTGAGTTGTCTTTACCTATAGCCGTTTGCTTAGGACTAGTCAATTCTTAGGTTGAAGATAACCTTTGGTGAATTGAATACCAAATATGGTTTTCCACTGCCTTTACCACAAGCCATATACATGCGGGCTAGCCAATTCTTTGGAAACCTCAAAAGGAGTAAAATCCATGGTGAATTGAAAACCATTTCAACTCTCAGTAATGAAACATCGGTGAGTTGAGAACCCTATAGTTTTGAGCAAACTATTACAGCTGTCAACGGATTTGATTATCACACCAGAGTCGTACCCTCATGGTGAGTCAACTCTTTCTTGTCTGTGAGACATGGTGAGTTGATTACCATTTGTTGTGTGGTCAAAGACCAACACTGTACCTGCAAGGTGTTACTCAAAACCACACAAGTTAGCACACAAAATATACATAATTTTTTTTAACTAACACACAAAAAGAAAAAGAAAGAAATAAAGAAGAAAGAAAAATATACAACAAGAAGCCTCCCCTTAGGCTTAGACCTCCCCTCAATCTCAGCACTTAAGGATTGACCATGCCAATATGAACCACCAAATGGTTAAACCTTGGACCCTCAAAATCTTTAGTCAAAAGATCAGCCACATTGTCGTCAGTGTGAATTTTAAGCACCTGAATAAGATGCTTCTCATAAGCATCTCTTATGAAATGATGCCTAATCTCTATATGCTTGGTCCTTTGGTGAAAAACTGGATTTTTAACAATGCAGATAGTGCTTTGGTTATCAATAAAGATCTTAGTATTCATAAAGTTGAACCCATAATCCAATAGCTGATTTTGCATCCAAAGAACCTGTCCACAGCAGCTAGCAGCAGCAACATACTCTGCCTCAGTAGAAGATGTAGCCACTATAGTCTGCTTCTTGCACTGCCAAGAAACCAACCTTCTACCCAAAAACTGACAACCCCCAGTAGTAGACTTTCTATCAAAGTTAGCTCCAGCATAGTCACTATCACTATAAGCTTCCAGCACAAAAGGAGACTCTTTGGGGTACCAAAGACCCAACTTAGGCTGGCCTTTCAAATACTTGAAACTTTTTTTGACAGCATTTAAATGAGAAGTCAAGGGTGTAACCTGATGTCTAGAACAAGCACTGACTGCAAACATGATATCCGGCCTAGAAGCTATCAAATACATGAGTGAACCAATCATGGACCTGTAGAGGTGAACATTTACAGCAGCATCAGGTTCATTATTGGATTTTAACTTTGGAGCTTCATATGGTGTTGTTGCAGTCTTTACACTTTCCAAGTCAAACTTCTTAAGTATGTCATGAACATACTTCTCTTGGCTGATAAAAATCCCATCTGGTTTTTGTTTAACCTGTAAACCCAAGAAGAATGTCATCTCTCCCATAGCACTCATCTCAAATTCACTCTTCATCAACTCCTCAAATTCCCTACACCAAGCTTCATTTGTGGAACCAAAGATAATATCATCTACATAAACTTGTACCAGAATGATATCTCTGTAATTCTTCCTTATGAAAAGTGTTTTGTCTATTGCCCCTCTTCTGTAACCATGTTTTAGCAAAAAGGCTGACAACCTGGCATACCATGCCCTTGGTGCTTGATGAAGACCATAGAGTGCTTTTACCACTTTGTAAACCAAATTAGGATTCTGTGGGTCCACAAATCCCTTTGGTTGAGTAACATACACCTCTTCTTCAATCCTTCCATACAAAAATGCACTTTTTACATCCATCTGATAAACCATAAACCCCATGAATGATGCAAAAGCTAAAAACAATCTAATAGCTTCCACTCTTGCCACTGGTGCAAACACCTCATCATAGTCAATACCCTCTTCCTGTCTATGTCCTTGAGCTACCAACCTAGCTTTGTTTCGAACCACAATTCCCCTTGCAACCCTTTTATTCTTGAGAATCCATTTAGTTCCAATTGCATGTTTTCCTTTAGGCAAAGGTACCAACTTCCAGACTTTTTGATTCTGGAACTGCTGCATTTCCTCTTGCATAGCTTCAACCCAATCAGAATTATCAAGGGCTTGAGCTATACTGCTTGGTTTAATTTGGGATAGAAAACAAGCATAGAGGCAATGAAGATAGTCAGTATGATTGCTTCTTAACTGATCCTGAATATAACTGATGAAAGCAGATTCTCCAAACTTGGGTTGATGCAATTTGCTTCTTGTCTGCACAGGTGAATTTAGATCTCCGAGAATCAAAGACTGAGGATGAACAGTATTAATCCTCTTAGTTACAGTGGGATTGACATCAATGGTGGATGCTTGATTTGTGATTGAAGGGTTGAAATCATCATCATATGAGGAAGAAGTGAAAATGCCTATCCTAGATTGATGATGAGGATCTTCCAACTTATCTCTTGAAGAGTACGAATTTCCAAGGTCAGATGGACTTGGGAATCTTTCAGGGGAGTTATTGAAACCCAGAGAGTCAACAGATGGAGTGGTCAAAGGAGCAGCACAAGTAGAAACACCAGCAGCATCAGAGGGACCAGTAGTAACAAGTGTACTACCAGCAGAATTGATAGCAGCAGAAACAGGAACACCACCAGCAGAATCCAGTTGTCTTCTAGCTTCAGCTGCAGCATTTCTCAATATCTCCTCCCGTTTCTTGTAAAAACCCAGAACCAAACATTTTAGCAGCTTTCTTGGCATTATGTTCTTGTCTCAGAAGACTAGCAATATCTTCTGCAAAACTTGAATCACTTCCAGCCATATCAGAAGAATCTTTGAGCTCTGTACCTGAAATGTGGTTAGAGGGAAAAGAAGGAACAACAATGGGTCGTTCATCACTCTCTAAATCTGATTCATCATCTGAGGTACCTGCATTGTTAGTTTGATAATCATGTGTACCTACAGATTGATTTGCCTTGAATCTAGAGTAACCAAAGGTATCTGTCAGATAGTCTAGGTCAAAGAACCACTCAGGACCTGCACCCTATAAATTAGGTTTATCTTCAAGATATCTTAGGTTGAGAGTCTCTTCTATTTTCTTAGTAGACAAATTATACACCCTATAGGCCTTACTATGAGCAGAATACCCAACAATAAAACCCTTATCAGCCTTCCCTTCAAATTTTCCTAGGTGATCACTAGTGTTCAATATAGTGACATGACATCCAAAAGGTTTAAGGTAACTAATGTTTGGAACTTTCCCAGACAAAAGCTCATAAGGTGTTTTATTATGAGGACTAGTAATTGATACCCTATTCAGCACATAACAAGCAGTGCACACTGCCTCAGTCCAAAACATAGTGGGCATCTTAGAGTCAGCTAACATGGACCTAGCTGCTTCTATAAGGGTTCTATTTTTCCTTTCTGCAACCCCATTTTGCTGTGGGGTTCTGGCATTACTATAGTCCCTTTTAATCCCCTTACTCCCACAGAGTTCAATTAGATTTGAATTCTTAAACTTTGTTCCATTATCACACCTTATTGACTTAACCTTTTTATTCAGCTGATTTTCTATTAAGGTAATAAAGTCCCTAATCACAGGATAGGATTCATCTTTAGAACCTCAAAAGAAAGTCCAAGAAAACCTGCTAAAATCATCTGTAATCACCAGGCAGTAGTACTTATGGTCAATACTTCTGATGGAAGTAGGACCAAACAGATCCATATGAAGCAGCTGTAGAGGCTCAGAGATGGTGCTCACAGCAGTAATGGCCTTGTATGAAGCTTTGTGTTGCTTTCCTTTGTTGCATGCAACACAATTGTGTTCATTAGAGAAGGTCTTGAGAGGGAGCCCTTGTACCAAACCATTCTTTGCCAGCCTGTTGATGGTCTTAAAGTTCACATGGGCCATTCTTCTGTGCCATTTATTAGATTCATCCATAGATGCCTTTGCCACCAAACAAGCAAGTGTACCCTCAGGCTGAACATCACTCAGATTGAAACTGTAGAGGTTGTGTGTTCTTGGAACTTTAAGTACAACCTGACTTTCATCAGGCAACTTGAAGTCTTTGGACAGCACAAGACAATCAGTCTCAGTGAAGAGAACATTGTTCTTCTTGTCACAAATTTGTGAGATAGAGAACAGATTGAAGTTTTGGAGTTCCTTCACATAGAAGACATTCTCAAAATCCAGCTTGGTTGTCTTGATGGTTCCCTTTCCTGTAATTTTGCCATCTCCTCCTCCAAATGTCACAATTCCTCCATTTAGGGGCACAAAATCATGCAGTCTTTTTAAGTTTCCTGTCATACTCCTGGAACATCCACTGTCAACAATACCTACATCTTTACTTCTAAAATGATGTTCCTACAATAAAAGAATACATATACAATATTAGATACAAAGGAGACCCAAGCCATTACTGACTTGAGCCTGCCTGGTGGATCAATAAGAATAAAACCATGGAGATTGATGAGATCCACCATTGTTCTTGGACCCCATTCTCATATAGTGGTTATTGTTTCTCCAAGAACAACCTGCTGAGGACTTAACAGCAGTTTCCCATCTTCCCCCCCCCCCTCATGTGCATGGTGTCAAAGTAAACAGGCCTTAAATCATTATGAAAATAAGCACTAGTAGGTCTGAAGAAAGGTCTAGCAGCATTGCTTCTCCAACCAGCAGGATTAGAACTACCAACTGGAACTGGATTGCTAGAAGAAACAGGCTTACCTGTAAGAACTGGCTTACCAGCAGCAACAGGCTTACCAGCATGAACTGGCTTACCAGCAACAACAGGCTTACCAGCAGCAACAGGCTTACCAGTAGGAACTGGCTTGCTAGCAGGAAAAGAAACTCTACTAGAGTTCATTCGTGCTGCTTGTGGTACATATGGGGGAATTTCACTAACATTATTCCACACAGACCTAGTTTCTCCAACATACGTACCCATCTGTTTCTCATAAAAGTCACAGTCTTTAATAAGATGAGTAAAACTACCACACACAAAGCAAGATTTCTTCCTAAAAGACTTTTTCTTAACACAAATTTTATTGCAAACTGAATTCTCAAAACCACAAGAAGAAACAAAATTATTCTCAACAGAAATAAAACCAGAAACATTATTGTTTGAAACAGAACCAAAACTAGAAACATTATTGTTTTTATCATAATCAAAAGAAATTTCTTCATTTGCAGCTGTCTTCGAATGAGATTCATCACTAGCTACTTCTGAGGAGATATCTTCTGACATGGTAGAGGTAGACTTTTCACTTGAACCAGATGTGGCAGATGCATTGGTCTTGATTTCTGAGGTTTTGTCACTGTTAGAACAAGAGACAAAATCATTAGAGTCACAATCAAGATCAGACAACACAGTTGCCTTCTTGCTATAAGTCATCTTAGATTCATCAATGTCAGTATGAGGAGAGGTAGGCATAAATGTTCCAGTTATTGTTGAAGGAACAACATGCATTCCTCCCTCTTTTACATACTTTACAGGTTTTTGATAGTTTACAAGTTCAGGGTCATATATACAAGGTTCAGTAGGGTCATACACTTCATCAGTCCCTATATAGTTTCTGTAACACCCCAACCCGGCAAGGGTAAAGATGTCACGTTAATGGTTTCATATCAGATCAAACAAAGCATACTTCAATAGTAATACAATAAATTTCAAGGTTACAATTGAAATACTAACATTACAAGGTCAGGAATGAATCAAAACTAAATACTAAGTCTGCAAATGCAATCCTTCTAATGACTTCTACTTCAGAACAACTGTCAAGGTCTTCTAAGTCCAAAAGTCTCTTCACTTATACCCATACCCGTCGTCCTGCTTATAACCTGCCGCACACGAAAAGAAAACGTGCGGCTGAGCTTAAAAAGCCCAGTGAACAGATATAACGATAATAAACAGAAATAGAGAATAGTACAGAATAACAGGAACAAAGGTCAAACAGATGTAATATGGTTCAAGGGATAAGTCAATGAATAAGTATAAGGGAAAGAGAAAGGGATAGTAATCCACCACGAGCCCAGAAACAGATCATATCATATCGTAACCATAATCTTCATAATCATATAGAGGGGAGACCTCTCAGATAATCAGATAATATGAGGGGTGTCCTCATTCTTCAAATGGAGTGATCAGCTCCCAGACAAATATGTGAAAGGCATGTATTGCACACAGTACCAGTCACCAGAACAGAAATCATATCATATATAGTTAAATCCACTAAACACAACAGATCTAGGATGCATCCATACGCCCCTACCCAATCACATGCAGACCAAATCAAAGGGACGGTGTAACCAAATCACTAGGGCTACACACTAGTCATGCCAATGGTGCATCACAGACACGGCCATGTTACCTTCATGGCTAGGGTCACAAATTTTGGCTCGGGTATCAAACTAAGAGTCAGATATCATATCAGATCAGAGGGTCATATCACAAGTTTCAATATCAGAAGTCAATATCAGAAGGTCAACATCAGAAGGCCAATATCAGAAGGTCAAAAGCCCAAGTTCCATAGCAACAGTTCATTTAAAAAGGTTTCTAAATAAGAGTTCATTTAAAACAATCTTTTAATAACGGTTTTCATAAAATAATCCTTCAGAGTAGTTTTCATAAAATGATCTTTCAAAACGGTTTTTCATAAAGATAGTCTTTTAAAATAGTTTTCATAAAAGTTAGTAAAATCCCAATTAAAAGAGTATTGTATCACATTTGTAGTCATCATTTTAAAATAGCTTTTCCTCAAATCATTTCCAGGTCAGAATTAAAAAGGATTTCACAGTTTAGGTTCATATCATAGGTCATAACGAAGTGAATCATAACAAAGGTATCAAATCAGAGACTAAACAAATCAGAAACAGAGATCATAGGAAACCTTACAGAGAAGGTCAGAATATCTGTACCTTATTTTAGAAGCAAACACGAATCAGAAAATAGACGTCACAGAAAGGATCAGGACCTTTCCTTCTTCACACCTAAGGAATAGCAGACGGAATTACAAGGGATTCTAACTCATATTACTACTTAATTTACTTCTCCATTTTAAGTACTTCAGGGTTCATACGGTTATTATGGTAGTGTCATACATTCAAAGGTTTATTAAGTGTTTAGGATAAGTTGAAGGACCAATTGTGTAATTATCATAAGGTTAGGGTATAAGGTGTAATTATTGAAAAGTTACAGGTTTCTACAAGTTTAGTCCTTTAGTATTATCAAAATAACAACATAGACCCTCAAATGTTTGAATATAAACACTTAACACTTTTTAAATAACAAAATACACTTTTTCAGGTTCTAAGTAAGTTCTGGACCTGTTTTAAATAATTCAAAAATCAGAGTAGAACTCCGAAATAAAATCTACAAAAATTCACAGAGTTTCTTCAATATTCCTAGTATTTACCCTAATTTTTCCAGATTTTATTAATTAGTTTTGGTATGAATGAAAAATCCACTTTTACAACCAGTCCCAGAAACATGTCTGATGGAACACCCGAAAAGTTACCACTTCATTACCCCTTCAGAAAAATTCATAAAATTCTATAAAAATTCAAACTACTAGCATACATACCAAATATTATCCAGTTCAAAGGGCTCCTTCTAATTCAATATGGTTTGGAAATTAAAATTCAAAAACCCAGACTGATTTTCCAGACTTAAAAATACGACCAGACATATAATCTCCCAAAAATCAAAAGGTAGCCTTAAAAGCCTCCAAAAATTACAAACTAAATTTCTCCAGGTAGCTATTTCACTAAACTACAATCTAGACTCCAGAAACATCAAAATATACGTTCATATCATTAATCTACAGCCGCTTAAAGTCGAATCAAATCTTTAGGACAGTAGCAGTTTCATGATTTTATGTAAATAATTAGGGTTTTTGCTCAAGTTCGAATTGATTGATGCTAGTATAACATGTTTACCTTACGTGATGAATGAAAACAAGAATGAAACAAGAATCAAGCCTCTTTTTGGGGTCTTGAGGATCGACAGCAGCAGTACACAAGGAGAGGGAGCCGAGACTTTGGTTTAGAGAATTAGGGTTTGATGATTTTTTTGTGATTTTCGGTTATGCCACAAAATGAAACCGTGTGATACTTTTGGATGGATTATTGGACCGAAAATGGGCTGCAATTTAGGAGATAATGGTGGGCTTTTAACAAGTTATTTTGTTACAAATTGAATTTGGTCATAATCCTAGTTATAATACATGGTGTGGCTTTTTTTTTTTTTTTTTGAATAAGTAACATAGGTTAAGACATTTTAAATTAATTAGCATATAAATATTAGCTTAAGTAGTTTAATTTTAGGTAGTATGGAATATATATAACTTACATTTGGTTAAATCCAATTTGTGTTACTTATATGATATCTTAAATTCTCAAAATTTTTAAAATGAGGGCATTGTTGTCAATTCATGTTATGTTCAATTTTTGGGTTTTACAACTCTTCCCCTCTTAAAAGAAATTTTCGTCCTCGAAAATTGAAGTCGCAAGGTTAGACGGAGTCGTAGCAACTCACAAAAGATTCGTTACAAACATTCTCACGCCAGGGGAGGTTCTTCCAAAAAGGGGAGCTCATATGGAAATACGGACAAGATTTCAGATCAAATTAACTGTATCAACAGTAGAGAGCTCTACAATGAGTTCAAGATTTATAACTGAGGTCAACAGAATGCAAACGAGAGTCCAAACTCATCCAGATATCTAATGAACAAAGGCAGAGTATACACATAGGTAGAATGAACCTAAAGTCTCACTAGTCACAGATAATCCAACGGAGATCAAATTCTACACTTCTTAGGTACTTCCCAAGATATCCTATGTCACAATGAGGGCACGTTATATGGTGTAAGTATTATCACGTTGGCCAGACGTCATAATACTAGCACCACATAAATATGCCTTCATGATGATCATACTTTATCTCGAGTCGTAAGCAAAACAACCTATCTTAATCCACCTAGTACTTCTATAGTCTCGGAGATCAACAAAATCAAATGTCATAATCAAGAGGGAAAGCCAAACTACTCGCCATGGAGGTTCTCAAAATGCCCAAAAGGCATCGAAATGATTAACAAAAGATCAGAGGTCAGAGTCGGAATCTGAAGGTAAGGATCAAATAGCGTCAGGCAATTACTATGAAATTTTCAATGGCTTCAAGATTTATTTAGGTTTCAAAACTTAGGTGGTGCAAGGCAAAAGCTTTCAATCTCCAAAAGCGATCTCAACAAGCTTTAACCAAAAGCAAGGCACGAATCAGAGTGATGCGGAAGCAATGCTACTTACATAGATGTCCTAGTCTACCCATTCCTCACCGGTAATACTTAAGTTCCTATGGGGAGATCCTAAAGCAATTCCTCAACGGTTATCTTATGAGCGCCTACAGTGGAAACTTAGTGGTCCTAACTTACACAGGTCAAGGGTAAATGTATTACGAATCGCAGCCTGTCTCTCTGATACCATAATTGTAACACCCCAACCCGGCAAGGGTAAAGATGTCACGTTAATGGTTTCATATCAGATCAAACAAAGCATACTTCAATAGTAATACAATAAATTTCAAGGTTACAATTGAAATACTAACATTACAAGGTCAGGAATGAATCAAAACTAAATACTAAGTCTGCAAATGCAATCCTTCTAATGACTTCTACTTCAGAACAACTGTCAAGGTCTTCTAAGTCCAAAAGTCTCTTCACTTATACCCATACCCGTCGTCCTGCTTATAACCTGCCGCACACGAAAAGAAAACGTGCGGCTGAGCTTAAAAAGCCCAGTGAACAGATATAACGATAATAAACAGAAATAGAGAATAGTACAGAATAACAGGAACAAAGGTCAAACAGATGTAATATGGTTCAAGGGATAAGTCAATGAATAAGTATAAGGGAAAGAGAAAGGGATAGTAATCCACCACGAGCCCAGAAACAGATCATATCATATCGTAACCATAATCTTCATAATCATATAGAGGGGAGACCTCTCAGATAATCAGATAATATGAGGGGTGTCCTCATTCTTCAAATGGAGTGATCAGCTCCCAGACAAATATGTGAAAGGCATGTATTGCACACAGTACCAGTCACCAGAACAGAAATCATATCATATATAGTTAAATCCACTAAACAGAACAGATCTAGGATGCATCCATACGCCCCTACCCAATCACATGCAGACCAAATCAAAGGGACGGTGTAACCAAATCACTAGGGCTACACACTAGTCATGCCAATGGTGCATCACAGACACGGCCATGTTACCTTCATGGCTAGGGTCACAAATTTTGGCTCGGGTATCAAACTAAGAGTCAGATATCATATCAGATCAGAGGGTCATATCACAAGTTTCAATATCAGAAGTCAATATCAGAAGGTCAACATCAGAAGGCCAATATCAGAAGGTCAAAAATCCAAGTTCCATAGCAACAGTTCATTTAAAAAGGTTTCTAATTAAGAGTTCATTTAAAACAATCTTTTAATAACGGTTTTCATAAAATAATCCTTCAGAGTAGTTTTCATAAAATGATCTTTCAAAACGGTTTTTCATAAAGATAGTCTTTTAAAATAGTTTTCATAAAAGTTAGTAAAATCCCAATTAAAAGAGTATTGTATCATATTTGTAAACATCATTTTAAAATAGCTTTTTCTCAAATCATTTTCAGGTCAGAATTAAAAAGGATTTCACAGTTTAGGTTCATATCATAGGTCATAACGAAGCGAATCATAACAAAGGTATCAAATCAGAGACTAAACAAATCAGAAACAGAGATCATAGGAAACCTTACAGAGAAGGTCAGAATATCTGTACCTTATTTTAGAAGCAAACACGAATCAGAAAATAGACGTCACAGAAAGGATCAGGACCTTTCCTTCTTCACACCTAAGGAATAGCAGACGGAATTACAAGGGATTCTAACTCATATTACTACTTAATTTACTTCTCCATTTTAAGTACTCCAGGGTTCATACGGTTATTATGGTAGTGTCATACATTCAAAGGTTTATTAAGTGTTTAGGATAAGTTGAAGGACCAATTGTATAATTATCATAAGGTTAGGGTATAAGGTGTAATTATTGAAAAGTTACAGGTTTCTACAAGTTTAGTCCTTTAGTATTATCAAAATAACAACATAGACCCTCAAATGTTTGAATATAAACACTTAACACTTTTTAAATAACAAAATACACTTTTTCAGGTTCTAAGTAAGTTCTGGACCTGTTTTAAATAATTCAAAAATCAGAGTAGAACTCCGAAATAAAATCTACAAAAATTCACAGAGTTTCTTCAATATTCCTAGTATTTACCCTAATTTTTCCAGATTTTATTAATTAGTTTTGGTATGAATGAAAAATCCACTTTTACAACCAGTCCCAGAAACATGTCTGATGGAACACCCGATAAGTTACCACTTCATTACCCCTTCAGAAAAATTCATAAAATTCTATAAAAATTCAAACTACTAGCATACATCCCAAATATTATCCAGTTCAAAGGGCTCCTTCTAATTCAATATGGTTTGGAAATTAAAATTCAAAAACCCAGACTGATTTTCCAGACTTAAAAATACGACCAGACATATAATCTCCCAAAAATCAAAAGGTAGCCTTAAAAGCCTCCAAAAATTACAAACTAAATTTCTCCAGGTAGCTATTTCACTAAACTACAATCTAGACTCCAGAAACATCAAAATATACGTTCATATCATTAATCTACAGCCGCTTAAAGTCGAATCAAATCTTTAGGACAGTAGCAGTTTCATGATTTTATGTAAATAATTAGGGTTTTTGCTCAAGTTCGAATTGATTGATGCTAGTATAACATGTTTACCTTACGTGATGAATGAAAACAAGAATGAAACAAGAATCAAGCCTCTTTTTGGGGTCTTGAGGATCGACAGCAGCAGTACACAAGGAGAGGGAGCCGAGACTTTGGTTTAGAGAATTAGGGTTTGATGATTTTTTTGTGATTTTCGGTTATGCCACAAAATGAAACCGTGTGATACTTTTGGATGGATTATTGGACCGAAAATGGGCTGCAATTTAGGAGATAATGGTGGGCTTTTAACAAGTTATTTTGTTACAAATTGAATTTGGTCATAATCCTAGTTATAATACATGGTGTGGCTTTTTTTTTTTTTTTTTGAATAAGTAACATAGGTTAAGACATTTTAAATTAATTAGCATATAAATATTAGCTTAAGTAGTTTAATTTTAGGTAGTATGGAATATATATAACTTACATTTGGTTAAATCCAATTTGTGTTACTTATATGATATCTTAAATTCTCAAAATTTTTAAAATGAGGGCATTGTTGTCAATTCATGTTATGTTCAATTTTTGGGTTTTACAGTTTCCATATCCCAACCCAAGTTTAGATCTCACAGACATAGAACTATCAATTAACTTGTGTAGGTTTCTAGGTGATTCATTCCATTTATTCATCCTAGCCACCTCACTTTCTAACTTAACCTGTGAATCTTGTTTTTCTAAAACCACCTTAGCATGTTCTCTCTCAGAATGTTTTAACTCATTAGTGGTGAACTCTAACTCTCTCTGCAAAACCCTTATCTTTTCATCATATGCTAAATGTTGAGTTTGAAACCAGGTCTTTTGTTTTTCTAATGTATTAACAGCATTTTTATAAGCTTGGACCTGTATATAATAATCCTTATATTTACTCTCTATATCATCAAACTCCTTTTTCAGTTCAGTATATTTAAGTTCACAAGCATAATGACTGTTATGTACCTGAGATGGATAGCCCATAAAACCAAGATCACCCACCACTTGTGTCTTCTCACCATATCCAGCAATCATCCCATAGACCTTTTCAGCTCCTCTTACTGCAGCAGCTTTCTCATGCTTTTCCCAGTCCACCATTGAATCCACAGACACCAAGGCTTTGGGTTCTTCTGACTTCAATTCTTGAATTTTGAATGCAGAGTACCTTGTTTTGTCATCCACCTTCTTATCTGGGCATTCTCTAGCAAAATGACCTGGTTGTGAGCATTTGTAGCACCTCACCTTCCTTCTGTCAAACCTTGCTGCCTCCTGTCCATCGAAGTTGATCCTTCTCCTTGCCTTCTTCTCAAACCTGTTAACTTTCGATGACAGCATAGCCATCTGCCATTTAATGTCCATCTCTTCTAGATCCAGTTGATCCACCTGATGAAAGTCTTCATAAGCAATTTGCTGTTGTGGTGTACTTTCAGCAACAAATGAGTGAAGCACTTCCTCAACCACATTATCAGATCTGGTCTGAGTTTCTGGTGCCGCAGGAGAATAAGAAACTGATGAGGATGATGAAGTTGGGCTATCACCATATGATACTTTGTTAGTACTAGTAGCACTAACAAATGCAGTATGAGTAGGGGTGTGGGATGAGTAAGTTGAAAACCCTTTGATATCAATCTCCAGGGTTTTGAGCTTGTTGTACAGATCATCAAAGGTCATGAAATCAAGTCCACCTCTGGCCTTGAGTGTGATAGAAACCTGAGACCAGGATGGAGGCAAGGCCCTCAAAAACTTGGTGTTGCAGTCTTCATTGTCCGGCCTGGCCTGCAACTGGTTGAGTTGGCTGAGGATCTTGTGAAACCTGTCATAACCTTTGTGAATCCCTTCAGCCTCAGAGATCTTAAACTCCTGGAACTCCTACTTGAGCATAGACTTTCTCATCTTTTTGGACTCATCATTCCCTCCAAATCTGGCTTTTACAGCAAGCCAGATCTCCCTAGCATCATCCAGGTGATGAAAATCACCCATATGATCTTCTGGAATAGCCTGAAGCAAAAGAGTTCTTGCCTTAGTTTCCCTTTGTACAGCAATCTGCTCCTCTGCTGTAACAGGTGGAAAGATTATGATGTTCCCTAGTTCATCTCTCCCAGTTCTCTTCAGGCTATTTCCTTTGAGAACAACATTCCACAGATTATGATCGTTGTTCGAGATCCAGTATTCCATCTTCATGGCCCAAACTTCATACTCATCTTTCTTAAGGTATGGGAACTTTGCATTGCTGTTAGACACAGTGGTTGTGACTATTTGTTGTTGGACTGGTTTAGGTTGGGGTTCCTCCTGGTTAATGATATTGTTTTCAGGGATTTCGCCTTCCATTGAGAGAGGGTTAAGAGATTTGTTTGAGAGCCTTTTTCTTATTTAACAGAGATCCTCACCAGGCTCTGATACCACTTGTAGGATCGTGCCTGATAGATAGATCTTTGAGTGAGCTTGGTAAACTATCTATGTAAACACAAACAGTTTGGGAGAATCTCTAAGGGTGAAACTTGTGCTTATGCGGAACCTAAACACAAGAGTCTAAAGAAGAAAATAACTAATAACGATTTGATCCTCTATGGATCGTTTATTAACTAAAGATAATGTTTTTAATGCCTACATAAACCCTAGCTGCAGGTTTCTTTTATAGACTAAGAAACCCTAATACAGCTCATACAAACCGTGTAAAGAGATATACATGATCTCTTCTAAAAATAAATCTAACAAACATTCTAAACATACGGGATTACTATTACTACTACCCGCAGAAATGACTACTAACAGCAGAAACAAAATAGACCTAATAGCAGGAACCAACTGCAGCAGCAATGGATAACTACCAGCAGGAACCAGCTACACTACCAGCAGGAATGGAAATAAACTATTATTCCAAAATTCCTAACAGAGAGATATACTCCTGAAGAGCAACAAAATGCAATTGATGATCTGCTAGGAGAATTTAGAAAGAAGCAGAGTCAAAAGAAAAGTGAGTATAAGAAGAAGAAGCCTTCAAGAGCTGAGGAGATCAATTACATGAAAGCTTATCTAAGGAATCAAGCTTACTGGAAAGCTAGCTCTTTCAGAGGGATTACTAGAGCTGCTATTGAAAAGGTATATTTTGAGACTCATGCAAGAATAAATAAACCTGTTAAACCTTTGTCAAATGCTGAAGTTGCAAAGCTTACAAGACAAAAGACATCTAGATGGGCTTATATGAATCCAGAATCCAATATTGCAAAGTCTAAGGAAGTATCTAAAAGTGTTAAAGAGAAGGGGGATTCTGTGACTGAGGATGAGGAGAAAGAAAGACCCAGTGTTGGTATTAAGAGAACTGGAGTTAGGAGAAAGTCTATTGGAAGGAAAAAGAAGAGAAGGGTAGTTATGACAAGTTCTGATTCTGAAAGTGAAGGTACAAAGAAGAAAAGAACTAAGGTTGAGAAAGAACCAGGTGTTGGTGAGCATGAATCTGAAAGGGAAACTGATGAGGATAAAGCAAGAGTAATGTCTCTCACAGCTTTTGCTCCACAAAAAGAACCTGAGGTATCTAATGCAGTTCCCTTAACAACTAAATATCCAATCATCTCTTATTCACACACAGTCAGGGATAGAAGTAAGGCATATTGGGAAATCAAGAGATCAAATGGCTTATCTTATGGGTTTGTTAGATTTTCTCAAATGTTACATTACATGGATAGAGATGATGTGGTACAACTATGGAAACTGTATAAGGAAAACTATGGTGATAACAGACCTGATGTGATATATGAAAGGATAAACTATTATTTTCTGAAGAATATGTTTGAGCCATAAGGTAGTGATCTTGAATGGAAGGAATTGTTAAATACCAAAATTCATAGATGGTATTTGTATCAATCTTGTGGAGTACATGAACTGGTTGGACAAGGTGTGTTGGTTTACATGCTTGTAGAAAAAGATTATCCTTTAGATACAACTGTTATCACTCAGATGTTAAAACCTGGTAAGTTAAAGTTTCAAAAAGGGTTCTTTTCTGATGATCAAGCCTATCAACTTTTGAAGAAGTATGAAAAAGTGCTTAAATCTAAGTCTTCAAAGCAGAGCTAAGTGTTTGGAAGCATCCTCTTGGTGTTGATCTGTGCTTAGAGGAAACTTGCATATTTTGGAAGAAAATATCAAGTTTAGGGGAGGATTATTGGGTTTAAAGATACTGCTGCTTTGTATGTTATGCTGCTGCTCATGGAAATTAAGGAAAATACACTAAGTATGATTCTGCTGCTAAGGTTAAATATTCTACTGCTAGTGTATACTTTCTACTGCTGGAGTTTATCTGATAAATGGTGAAATAAGCTAGGTGTCATTCTACTGCTAGCCTAAGATGATTCTACTGCTAGAGTAATGATTCTGCTGCTTATTAGATATGTATAGTTTGTTAAGATAATTATGGTAAAGATACGATTTGATATTATCTTGTATAGAAAGTTTTGTAATCGACTAGGACTCCTTAAGTTTATAAAAGGAGGATCTAAGTTTAGGGTTTAGAGTTGCTAGTACACGATTGTTAGCATACGTATTGTTTAGATCGCTTCAAGGTTATTTTGTAACCCTGTTACTTTTGAGTAACCGTATTGAATATATTGAAGTGTTTTGTGAAAATTCGTTTTGTGTTCATTATATAATTCTTCTTAAGATCAAGTATTAGTTTCCGTATAATATTTGATAATCGTTCAAGAACAGTTTCTATACCTATTGTCTTAGATATACATCTAAGATAATCAATAAGATCGTTAAGCTCATCTGGGATCAACAGTGTTGCTGAAAGGAGGAATAGGACACTGATTGAGGCAGCTAGAACCATGTTAGTAGACTCTAAGTTACCTACCACATTTTTGGCTGAAGCAGTTAATACTGCTTGCTATGTGCAGAATAGGGTATTAGTAGTCAAACCTCTTAACAAGACACCTTATGAACTTTTTAGAGGTAGAAAACCAGCTCCAAGCTTTATGAGACCATTTGGGTGTCATGTTACCATACTTAATACTTTAGATCATTTGGGCAAGTTTGATGGAAAGTCTGATGATGGTTTTCTTGTTGGGTACTTTATGAATAGTAAGGCCTTTAGGGTATACAATATTAAAACCAGGAAAGTTGAAGAAAACTTGCATGTGGAATTTTTGGATAATAAGCCTAGTGTTGCAGGAGAAGGTCCTAAGTGGTTGTTTGATATTGATGTGCTAACAAAGTCAATGAATTATGTACCAGTTGTTGCAGGTACAAACTCTAATGATTTTTCAGGTACAGAAGATAGTTTTGATGCAGGACAATCTAGTATGGAGAAAGGATCTTGTCAAGACTACATGTTTATGCCACTGTGGAAGGATGGTTCTATATTAAATTCATCTTCAAAGGACGATGAACCTTATAATGATGCAGAAAAAAGGGTTCTGAAGATAGAAACAAAGAAAGTGGAGTGGAAGAACAAGAGAATCCTGATGACAGTACTGATAATGTTAGTACTGCTGAGCCAAAAGATAGTACTACTGGGCCAAATGTTCATACTACTAGCCCAACAGTTACTACTGATGCTCATTCTTCTATGATGAAGTGGATCTGAATAACATGCCTAACACCTATCAAGCTCCTACAACTCCAAATACAAGAACTCACAAAGATCATTCACTTGATCTTGTAATTGGTGATGTACAGTGTGGTGTAAAGACAAGAAGATTGACAATGACAAAGGATTCAAATGAACAAGGCTTTATCAGTGTTGTTTATGAAGGGAAAACACATGAAGACCTTCATGCTTGTTTGTTTGCTTGTTTCCTATCTCAGGACGAACCCAAGAAAATCGCTAAAGCTCTAAGTTACCCATCCTGGGTAGAAGCAATGCAAGAGGAGCTTTTACAGTTTAAGCTTCAAAAGGTTTGGGTTCTAGTAGATTTGCCTAAGGGAAAGTGGGCAATTGGTACAAAATGGGTGTTCAGAAACAAGAAGGATGAGAGAGGCATTGTCATTAGGAACAAAGCAAGGCTAGTTGCATAGGGCTACACTCTAGAAGAAGGCATAGACTATGATGAGGTTTTTGCTCCTGTTGCAAGGATTGAGGCAATACGGCTGTTTTTGGTTTATGCTTCTTTCATGGGATTTATGGTATACCAGATGGATGTGAAGAGTGCCTTTCTATATGGTACTATTGATGAAGAGGTTTATGTTATACAACCACCAGGGTTTGAAGATCCTGATCATCCTGACAAGGTCTACATGGTGGTGAAAGCTCTCAATGGTTTGCATTAAGCTCCAAGAGCCTGGTATGAAACCTTGGCCAATTACTTATTGAACAATGGGTTTCACAGAGGAAAGATTGACAAGACCTTATTTATCAAGAAGCAAAAAGGGGATATTTTGCTTGTTTAGGTATATGTTGATGATATTATTTTTGGCTCTACAAAGAAGGAGATGTGTATTGAGTTAGAGAAGCCGATGCATGACAAGTTCCAGATGAGTTCCATGGGATAACTTAATTTCTTCTTAGGGTTGCAAGTTAAGCAAAAGGAAGATGGTATATTTATCTGTCAGGATAAATATGTCACTGGTATATTAAAGAAATTTGGGTATACTGATGTCAAGATAGCTAGCACCCCAATGGATCCAGACAAGCCTTTGCTTAAAGATGCAGATGGTGATGATGTTGATGTTCATCTCTACAAGTCAATGATTGGATCATTGATGTATCTTACATCATCCAGACCAGATATTATGTTTGCTGTATGTGCATGTGCAAGGTTTCAAGTCACACCTAAGATTTCACACTTACATGCTGCGAAAAGGATCTTTAGGTATCTAAAAGGCCAACCCAAATTAGGTCTTTGGTATCCTAGAGAATCTCCATTTGATATGGTGGCTTATAGTGATAGTGAATATGCTGGTGCAAGTTTAGATAGGAAATAAAAAACAGGTGGTTGTCATTCCTATGAAACAGGTTGATATAATGGCAGTGTAAAAAGTAAACTATGGTGGCAAATTCTACAACTGAGGCTGAATATGTGGCTGCTGCTAGTTGCTGTGGACAAGTACTCTGGATTCAGAATCAAATACCGGACTATGGGTATAATTTTATAGACACCATGATTTTCATTGACAATAACAGTACTATATGTATTATTAAAAATCTTGTTTTGCATTCTAAAACAAAACACGTAGAGATTAGACATCATTTTATAAGAGACTGCAATGATAAAAAGTTAATTCAAGTTGTTAAAATTGTTAAGAATATAAATATTCAGTTGAAGACTCGGTCACCCCGAGCACTCTCGTGTATTAAATAGCTCGTAGTAATACAAGTAATATTAGTAGTAAAGTAGTTAATTAATATTGTGGAGTGAGTCGGGTCTTTACCCACTGTCAGCTCGCTCCACAGTCCACTAGGGACAAAGTAAGTAGGCTAAGCATGTAAGTATAAATACCCCTCTCCACATGTGGAGAGGGTTGGACCTTTGCAAGCATTCAATTTATTTTTCTTTTTGGTTTATCTCTCTAAAGGTTCCACTCCACTTTCTCTCTCTAGTTTCTTCCTAGTTCGATCCATATAGCACCCAATCTTGTGTTTATTAGTTCATGAATATCCTACAATTGGTATCAAGAGCCATGGTTAGATTCGTGTAGTGCATATTCAGATTCGTGTTTGGTTTTTGGGTGTTTTTTGGTTCGAACAAATGAGTAAGAAAAAGACCCTTGTTTGATCTTGTTTTGTGGTTAAAGTAGTGTAATACTTGTACTTTTAGGTTCATAAAGGTGTCTTAGATCGTTCTTGATAAGTCACAACAGTGTTGGTGAGTTATTTGTGGAAGATCTGTCGAGTTTCTTGCCAGCGGGTTACTGTTCGTACAAAGTTTCTTCGCAGCGGTTTGACAGTCTGCTTTAGTTTCTTGTTGGCGGCTTACCTTATTCAGCTGTTCTGCTCCAGCGGCTTGACTAATAGCGGTTTGTAGTTTATCCGTTTCTGGAAAAGGACAAACTGTACTGAAAAGGATAGTTTGTCAACTAGTGGCAGCGGTTTGTCAGAAATTGTCAACTAGCGGTTTGTCGTTTTGTGGCAGAGGTTTACGGTTTGTCGATTTGTGGCAGTAGTTTACTGGTTTCAGCGGGTTAAGGTTCAGCGGCTTTAGTCTCAGCGGGTTAATCATCCAGCGGTTTAGGTCTCAGCGGGTTAAGTATCAGCGGGTTAAAGTTCAGCGGCTTTGGTCTCAGCGGGTTAGTTGTCCAGCGGTTTAGGTTCAGCGGGTTAATTATCAGCTGGTTAGATTGTAGCGGGTCTAGTCTCAGCGGTTTAATTTTCCAGCGGGTTAGCGTTCAGCGGTTTAATCCTCAGCGGTTTAACTGTTAGCAGTTCTACCTTCAGCGGCTTGATACTTCTGGTTCAGCGGGTTGATACTAGCGGCTTAGTCTGTGTTTCAGAGGTTTGAGTTTAGCGGTTTAGTTAGCTATTTCAGCGGTTTACTTTAGCGGTTAGACTTGTGATAGAGGTTTGGTTCTCAGCTTTAGCGGCTTGTTATTAGCGGTTTGTGTTGAGTTGCACTTTAGCGGTTTAAACTTCTGACTTAATGACGAGCACAGCTTCAGATGATATTCAAGCAGCTGGGTCCGATACCCGTCCACCTATGCTTGATAGGACAGACTATGAGTCGTGGGCACAAAGAATACGACTTTATTGCTTGGGAAAAGAAAATGGGGCAAACATCCTTAAGTCCATTGATGAAGGACCATTTCAGATGGGTACTACCAGAGATGCTGTAACAACTGGTGAAGATGGCACAGTCACACTTGGTATTGACAGACCTCGCACTTACAATGATCTTACTGAGGAGGAAAAGAAGAGGTATGATGCTGATATTAGAGCCTCAAATATCATCATTCAAGGTCTTCCAAAGGATGTCTACAAACTCATCAACTTCAATACAGAAGCCAAGGCAGTATGGGACAATGTGAAGATGCTGTTGGCTGGGTCAGAACTGACAAAGGAAGACAGGGAATCTCAATTGTATGATGAGTTTGAACATTTCAAAATGAACCCAGGAGAGAATATTACAGACTACTATGTGAGATTCCATAAGTTGGTAAATGACATGAGGATAATTAGAATGACTATGCCCAACATCCAACTTAACTCCAAGTTTGTGAACAATATGACTCCAGAATGGGACAGATTTGTTACTGCTGTCAAACTCAACAAAGGTCTGAGGGATACCAACTATGAACAGCTGTATGCCTATCTTCAACAACATGAGAAGCATGCTGTCTTTGATTGGGTGTTAAGAGAGAAGTTGAATCCATCCACTTCCAATGATCCACTAGCATTTATGGCAACTGCTGTACCAAACTTTCAACCATCATCCAACCAAGGACATCCTCAACTTCTATCACCATCATCTGCTATGAGTCCTTAACTTGACTCAGGCTATACTCAGACTAATAAAATGTTTGATAACCTCACCAATCAAGTATCTTTACTTGTTCAACAGTTCAAAGCTTCTCTTCCTCAGACCAACAATCAGTTAAGAAATTCATCCAACCCGCGAAATCTTGCAATGGTGGAGGATGGAAAAATTGTGGTTCAAAATGTGCAAGGGAGAGCTGGCAGAAACATGGGTCAAGGTATTATGCAGAACAGGGCTGGGAATGCTAACCAGGGGCAAGGGAAACAGATCAAGTGCTATAATTGTGGAGGTCTGGGACATATTGCAAGAAACTGCAATCAACCAAAACGACCTCAGAACTCAGACTACTTCAAGTACAAGATGTTGTTGATGCAGGCTCAAGAGAATGGAGCAGTATTGGATGAGGAAGAATTGTTGTTTCTGGCTGGTGATGGGGGTAATACTTTTGATGCTGATGTGGATGAGCAACCAGTCCAAGATATGGCACTCAATGATCCTAATATCTTCCAAGCTGATGATTGTGATGCATTTGACTCTGATGTGGATGAAGAACCAACTGCTCAAACTATCTTCATGGCCAATTTGTCGTCCTTGGCCTCTCCATCTCAACAAGCTGGTTCTTCAAATACTTCTGTGATATCTGAGGTACTAAGATTATATGACACATATGAAATAGTTGATAAAAAAAAGTTTCCCATCGAAGTACAACAGGCAATTGTCTCTGACTCAAATAATGTTGACATGGATAATAGCAATATGATTCCATATGAACAATATTTGAGTCAGAAAAATGTGCATGATGTACAAAATGCTGAATCTTCTGTTGTAAATGATGCTTGTGTTGTTGATGACTTGTGTGCCGTAGAAATTACACGTGAAATAGATAATGCATGCACACGTGAAAGTACAGTACTTGCACCTGATGATAACTTGATCACTAGACTAAACATTTATAAAGAACAAGTGGCTATGTATGAACAGCGTGCTAAGTTTGAGCTTAATGAACGTGAGCAGAAATTAGAAGGTCAAATGAGTACACTTATTAAAGAGTCTAGAGTAAGAGAAGAAACATTAAAACAAGAGTTGAATTCTTTGAAAAGTCAGCTAGAACAGTCTGTCAAACATAAACAGGAAGTACAAAAGTGTATAACTACACTTAAGCTAGAATTCAAAGAAAAAGAAAATGAACTCTTAAATGATTTCTCTAGGCTCAAAACCTTAAAAAATAAGCTTGAGGATAAGTTGTACACACAAGACCAAACCAGACAGACTGCCCAAATGATGTATAAGCACAGAAAGTTAAGTGACAAGCATAGTGAAAGCAATGTAGGTAGATCTAAATTAGCTATTCATGAGATTGCTAAGATAGCCCAACCTGCATTAAATGATTCTAATGTGATGTTTATGCCTAATCACAACCCGCCTGAGCATATCTACACTAAAGAGGAGGATGAGATAAGTGAGAGAACAAGGGAAAGAATGAATGAGAAAATGAGGGATCCCGAGTGCATAGCCAGACGAATAATAATCAAGCCCCATGACTATAGTGAGGAAAATCGTTTGACTGTGTTTGCTCCTCAAAAGAAGTTAACACCTGAACAGATATTCTGGAAACAAGATAATGAAAAACTTAAGGAAGAAAAACTTAAGGCCAACACCCCTCTCATTAGAAAAGTTGCGTCCATAACGGTGTATCCTCCCAATACACCTAGGAATTTGGTGCCGTTGCCTCTTCCCACTGAATGCAAAACCTTTATTAGCTTATATGTGCTTTGGCAACTGTTTGCTGATTTTGATAAAACATGTAAGAAGAGAATCACACCAACCGGCATTAATGAGGGGGAAAGGTGTTTTGAACATGCAAAAAGGTGTTACTTAACTGAGGTCATGCCATTCTTTAAACTACTCAAAGAACATTTTGAAGGGCTGCAAACTGCCCTCAACACAGAAATAAAAGAAATGAAAGTAGTGTTTAAAGATATGGAAAATGAGGTGAATGAATATGCAATAGAACTTAAGAGCCGAGAAATTGAAAGGAAAAACATGCTCATCAATAATGATAATTTGATTGCGAGATGTATTGCACAAGATGTATTTTTTACTGCAACTGATTCTGCATTATCTGGTTGTCAATATCATGAGTATGCTATGGCTTTAAATGTTACCCAGAATCGTGTTGTGGAGCTTGAGGGGGAGAATTTGAAACTGCTTGAAAAAATTCAAAATGATGACCATGATGACATGGTCAAACGTTTTTCTAAACTAGAGGTTGAACATCTTAACTTACAATTAAAATATCAACACTTAGAAGAAAGATGTAAACTATCAAATACCAAGACATCTTCGGATGCATCTGAGTTTGATACGTATTTTGAATTAAGCAAATGGGATGAGAAAATTCAAGCTCACACTAACACGATTCGTCTGTTGAGGGCTCAAATTGCCCAATTGAAGTCCAACAAGTGTGATGTTTATGGCACCAATAAACCATCGTCGTCAGATTCTCAGAATTTTCAATATCAAGACACCATAAACAAATTACATCATGAAAATGAGTGTTTTCGAGAAGAAAATTCTAAGATTAAACAACATTACAAAGAGTTATATGACTCAATTAAAGTTACAAGAAATAGTCATAATGAAAGGATAACTTCTTTGTTAAATGAAATTGCGAATCTGAAGACTCAGGTGAAAGGTAAAATGCCATGTACATCTTGTAATTGTGTTTCATCAAAGGTTTCTGCTTGTAAAATATATGATGTTGATGTGGGGCCTATTCCATTTCCCATAAGAAATAACAGACATGTCCATCAGATGTATCTTAGTCACCTTAGGGATGGACTTGACACTCTTCGAGAGGTTGTGGAAGAGGACAGAATAGGAAAACCACATGATAAGGCAATAGGTTATGCATGTGTCCTCACAAAAAGGATCCAGGAACAGCTAGAATATGCTATTAGCTCGGGTCCTAGGTCCAGTTACCAAAAGGATAGCTTAGGTGCCTCATCGTCCACTATTAAGAACAAGCATGTGTCCTTTGATTTACCACCAAGAACATCAGAACCTAGCACATCATTATCAGGAAAGCATGTGTTAGTGAAGCAAACTAATGTTCCCATCATTACTTCTACAGGAGTAAGAAGTGACACCCAAGCTAGCGGGTCAAAGCCTAAAGGCAATGCAAGGAATGATAGGACTGCGCCGGCTAAGAGTGATCACAAGAAAAGAGTAACCTAGGAACGATAAGTTTGTAACGACTAGATGGAATCGTGTTGATTCTAGTATCAAAAGTACTGTAATTAATTCGAATTCTAAAATGGTCTGTAAAACATGTGACAAATGCTTAATTTCTGTTAATCATGATGAATGTGTTGTGTCGTCTCTGATATCTCATGTACCACCCCATATTATGCATGTTAGGAAAACTGAAAGTAATGTGAAAAGTTGGAAAGCCACAGGAAAAATCTTCACTAAGGTTGGGTATCAATGGAGACCCACTGGAAGGAAGTTCAGTTTAGGAAACAAGAATCCATTGCCTAAGTTGAATAAACATAAAATTGTGAAGATTAAAGAATGGAGACCAACGGGTCGAATCCTTCCATTAGGAACACATAGCCCTTCTAATAGGTCCCTTGATAACTCTAGAGTAGTTCCCACTGTAGAGGCATCAATATTAGAAAATACTAATGCTCCAGAACTTGTGTGTGCTAACCAAACGGACCCCAAATTCCAGTGGGGATCCACATATTTCAGTTATCCATTGTTGTCTGGTTTCAAATGCAGGTCGTACAAATCGTCCTTTGGTATTTGGACTCAGGCTGCTCAAAACATATGACTGGGGATCGCTCCACTGCTCAAGAACTTTGTGAAAAAGTTTATCGGGACAGTTAGATTCGGGAATGACCACTTTGGTGCGATTATGGGTTATGGAGATTATGTGTTTGGTAACAGTGTGATCTCACGGGTTTACTATGTGGAAGGATTAGGGCACAATTTGTTTTCTGTGGGCCAATTTTGTGACTCTGATCTGGAAGTGGCTTTCAGAAAACACACATGTTTCGTCAGAGAATTGGATGGTATAGATCTTCTCAAGGGTAGTCGGGGTACGAATCTATACACCATATCAATTGAAGAAATGTTGAAGTCCTCTCCCATATGCTTGCTTTCAAAAGCCTCTAAAACAAAATCATAGCTGTGGCATCGTCGTTTGAACCACCTGAACTTCGGTACCATCAATGATCTTTCCCGCAAAGATCTTGTTAGAGGAATGCCCAGATTAAAATATGAAAAAGATCATCTCTGCTCTGCATGTCAACTGGGCAAAAGCAAGAAACAAACCCACAAACCCAAAATCGTCAACACCAACTTGGAAGTTCTTCATACCCTCCACATGGATCTATGCGGTCCAATGAGAGTACAAAGCATAAATGGAAAGAAATATATTCTGGTGATAGTAGATGATTTCTCTCGGTTCACATGGGTAAAGTTTTTGAGAACCAAGGATGAGACTCCAGAGGTGATCATTAAGCTGATTAAACAGCTGCAAGTAAGGCTTAACAAGACTGTCAGAATCATCCGCACTGATAATGGAACTGAGTTTGTCAATCAATAACTCAGAAACTTTTATGAAAATATTGGCATCACACATCAGAAAAGTATACCTCGCACTCCTCAGCAGAACGGAGTCGTTGAACGGCGAAACCGTATTCTAGTAGAAGCTGCAAGAACCATGCTTATATTTTCAAAGGCACCGATGTTTCTCTGGGCAGAGGCCATTGCAACTGCATGCTATACCCAAAACTGATCTCTGATTTATCCCATTCATGAGAAGACTCCCTATGAGTTAATTCACAACAAGCAGCCAGATTTATCATTTCTTCGTGTGTTTGGTGCTCTTTGATATCCAACTAATGATAGTCAAGACTTGGGAAAGTTAAAAGCTAAAGCCGATGTAGGTATTTTTGTTGGATACACACCAGACCGTAGAGGGTACAGAATCTACAACCAGAGAACCCAACAAATCATGGAAACCATCCATGTCACGTTCGACGAGCTAAGTGAGCAAACTGTTTCAGGACAAACCAGTTCTGGACCCGATCTTAAACATTTGACACCTGGACCAATTAGTTCAGGGCTTGTACAGAATAACACGCCTGCAGAGTCTTTCGTTCCACCAACGAGTTAGGAGTTGAAGAAGCTATTTGATCCTATGTTTGACGAATACTTTGAGCCAACAAATGAAACAATCACAAATGCAGTAGATGCACCTGACGCTGCGGATGTTCAAGTTCCACAAGGCTCAGAAAACCATCCAGCTTCAGTCTCAATCAGTTTCAATGCTCCTGCTGCAAGTCAATCACCCACAACGTCAAATACTCAATCCTCTCCGGTGCAACAAGAATCTGCAGATGATCATTCTTTGGAAGTTAATCCTTTTGCTCCTATCGATGATGTTCCTTTTGAGAACATATTTGCTCCTGAACCCTCATCAGACATGTCCTCTCACAAAGAACACAGCACGGCAACATCAATCCAAAACCCTTAACCTCATGACCATCTCAGAAAATGGACCAACGATCATCCAATTGACAACATCATCGGCAATCCTTCTCGTCCTGTATCCACTCGTAAACAACTGGCAACAGATGCATTGTGGTGTTTCTTCAATTCTGTACTGTCTAAAGTCGAACCAAAAGATGTCAAAGATGCAATGACCAAAGACTATTGGTTCGAGGCCATGCAAGACGAAATCCATGAATTTGATCGACTTGAAGTATGGGAATTAGTGCCTCCTCCAGAGTGTGCTATGATTATTGCTCTCAAGTGGATCTTCAAGGTAAAACTTGATGAGCATGGTGATGTTTTAAAGAACAAGGCATGTCTAGTTGCTAAAGGATACAGACAAGAAGAGGGCATTGATTTTGAAGAATCATTTGCTCCAGTTGCTAGAATTGAAGCTATTAGAATCTTCCTGGCCAATGCTGCAAGTCTAAATATGATAGTCTACCAGATGGATGTCAAAACAGCTTTCCTGAATGGGGACTTAAAGGAAGAAGTCTACGTGAGCCAACCTGAAGGATTTGTGGACGCTGAACATCCTACGCATGTTTATCGCTTGAAGAAGGCTCTTTACGGGTTGAAGCAGGCACCTAGAGCATGGTATGATACATTGTCCAAGTTTCTTCTAGCTCATGGATTCTCAAAGGGTGTAGTTGATCCAACATTGTTCACCAGGAAGACAAGCAAACATCTACTACTTGTTCAGATTTATGTAGATGACATCATATTTGCTTCATCTAACCCTAGTGAATGTGATAGATTTTCAAAAGAGATGAGCTCCAAGTTTCAAATGTCGATGATGGGACAAATGTCATTCTTCCTAGGATTACAAGTATCTCAAAGTCCCGGAGGCATTTTCATTAATCAGTCCAAATATGCATATGAGATCTTGAAAAAGTTTGGATTTAATTCAAGTGAGCCAGTTGATACTCCCATGATTGATAGATCTAAGCTAGATGAAGACCCGTCAGGGATTCCAGTCGATCAAACGAAGTACAGAAGCATGATTGAATCCTTAATGCACATTACTGCAAGCAGACCAGACCTTCTGTTTGTTGTATGCATGTGTGCGCGATATCAATCCAAACCCACCAAAAAGCATCTAGAAGCAGTAAAAAGGGTTCTCAGATATCTTCAAGGAACAGTTCATATGGGTCTCTGGTATCCTAAGGACACAGCCATGGAGTTAACGGCTTATGCTGATGCAGATCATGCGGGGTGTCAGGACACTCGTCGAAGTACTTCAGGAGGAGCTCAGTTTTTAGGGGAAAAGTTGGTTAGTTGGTCTTCGAAGAAGCAAATGAGCACATCCATATCTTCTACTGAAGCGGAATACATTGCTATGTCGGCTTGTTGTGCACAAATTCTATGGATGCGATCACAACTATTAGACTATGGATTCTCATACAACAAAATTCCTCTATATTGTGACAACAAAAGCGCCATTGCACTTTGTTGCAACAATGTTCAGCACTCCAGGTCAAAGCACATCGACATCAGGCATCACTTCATCAGGGAACAGGTTGAAAGGGGAATCGTGGAGCTGTATTTTGTGAGGACAAAGTTTCAGCTAGCAGACATCTTCACTAAGGCTCTCCCGAGAGAAAGGTTTCAGTTTATTCTCCCGCGTCTTGGAATGAAGAGCTTATCTCCAGAAACTCTCAAGTGTCTTCAGGAGGAAAAGGAGGAGTAAAGGGTTATCCTCTCATATCCTTGTATATACTTGTATATATCTTAAAACAAAAAAGGAACGAGAAAAATATAAAACCTATAAAATAAAAAAAAAAAAAATAATAAAAAAAAAAAAAAAAATAGTCTCACCTAGTCATGTCTTCTGTTTATCGATAACATTTACGGGCCTAGAAATGTCATTCAATAATGACACGGGTCTTTAAATGAAGCTCGAGCAGAAGTTACAACTAATCGGTTAAAACATGTCTTAATGGTTTGTAGTTACTTCATACTGCAACCCGCTCTATACATTGTGGAAAGCACGTCGCCAAAAGGACGGCTGTTCCACCGACTGGGTGATGTTCACCTGGGCATGGATTACTTTATATCCATGTTACCCGATCTGATGTATGTTTCAGTGCATCATTTCTTGTATAAGAAGAGAAGTCTTCTTTACATTAGACTCTTTATCTTGTTTGATTCTTCAAGAGAGTCTTGATGTTACACAAGGTGGTAAATTGAATTAAATTTTCACAAATACTCGTTGCTCAATTGAATGACTACAGCTCTTTAAATAGAAAACGGGTCATTAATTGAGGGGGAGAATATTTGTTCAAATTTCTGACACCTTGCCAAATTTGTGCAACATCAGCAGTGACACTCTCTCGTGGTTTAAGGGGGAGCATAGTATGCTCCTAAATCAGAATACATTTAAACCTGACCACATTTTCTCCCAAATTTTCTAAACTTATTTAAATCAATTGGGATCACAAATCTCAAATGGTTTGAAATTTTTGATCGGGGGAGAGAATGTGATTTAAATATGAAATTCTGATAAAATGTGATGATTTGGAAATAAATGTAAGCTCTCCCGTATGTGCTAAACTGCTTTGTATATCAATGCACATATTGAGGGGGAGCAAAATGTTTTGGACGTAAAAGCAAGCTCTTCCATATGTGCTAAACTCTTTCGTATATCGATGCACATATTGAGGGGGAGCAAAGGGTTTTTAACAAAACATAAAGGATTGGGCATCTTATGTAAGCAAGGCTCAGACTTCACCAATGAATTGACGATAACTAAAGTCAGTAGTCGAAAGGATATGTCCTGGACGGGTAATAATTTCAAGCCAGTTTATCTGGTGATGTAAGCGTGTCTCGCAAAGGACGTGTCTGAGTAGAATGTACCGATTTCGAGCGATCTTCCTTGAATGTGATCTGGACGGGTAATAATTTCAAGCTAGTTTACTAGTGATGTAAGCGTGTCTCGCGATGATCATGTTCTTGGAAAATCAATCAATTCAAAAGTGCGAGCTTCACCTGACATGTGCAAATTTATAAAACAATCATTTGAGCACATGTTGAGGGGGAGCATTTGAAAAATATAAAACTCTCAAGTGTTTGCAAAAATGTGTTTCAGAATCATGAACACTTTGAGAGATTTTTCAAAGATTTGGTTTGGCAATCGTGGATGAATACCAAAGACCGACCATTTTAATTAATGCATGGAGTTATAAGGATGGTTAGGTTAGGCTCAAGTTCCCACGATCCCGCCAGAGCCGGAGGGATCTACCCAGGGACAATCCACTAGTTAGTGTAGAAGTCCTTAGGTATGATTAAAAAGGAGAAAAGTAGATAAGGGAAAAGTGCCGACTGAGATGGAGCTAGTACTGGAACAAACCCAACAATGTGCTAGTTATGAAGTCTCGGTAAGCACTGAAGGGGTTGAAGAATGAAAAAGAATTGTAAAGATAAAGGGTGAAAAGAAAAAAGCCCTCCTTACAACTTAGGCAGAAACCGGGTCAATTCATATGCTGTCAGAATCACTTAGATGATTGCTGGCATTGAAGAAAAAGTATCATGGACCCAGTGATACGCTGCACAACCCTCCCTAGCCACTCAAGGTCCCTCAAAGGACTCTTGTTTCAATTGTCACGGAGCTCAATACATTTCTATCGTCTCTCTCACTCTGAGTTAGATGATATTGAAAAGGTGGCAGTCCTCTCCAGCCTCCGATCACCAAATCAAAACGCACAATAGAGTCTAGAGCCACGAGATGCATAATAAGATCTCATAGGAACACATGCTACTTATACACTGGTTGTTCAACATTAAGGACACCAGTTGTAAACTTAAGAGTCCTACGCAGATCTTAGCAATCTGCCAGAACATTTATGAGGGAATTTACAATTGTAATTCTCAATGATTGAATGGAAATTCCTGCCAGGGTCAACATCAAACAGCCCTGAAAGCATGTCACTTCGGTAATTCCTTGTGGATTACGCCTAGTGGTCACGGCGGTTTCAAACAATCTACAGTCGTGGGGTGAACTCCAGCGACTCACCTAATCATTGATGTACTAAGGTACGATCTTAAAAAGCCCTCTGTGGGTTTTCGATTAGGAACGGTCTTGGTAAGAATTAGAAAAAGTCTTCACACTATGCTGTTGACGATTTCGAAGTTCAAACCTGTAAGTACCGGACGATTTGTTGCTAACTGACGTATGCAGGAACATCTGGCGATTGTAGCTGTGAAATGCTGTAGCTGGTTGCTGTTGTAGCTAGTTTCAGAAAAGATGCCAAACATCTACCACATGCTCACACTACATTATCATTGTAACCCAACAAAGTCATGATCAACCTAAAAGACCTTCAACACGGCTTCTGCAAACTCTGATGCTAAAGATCATGACTCCAAAGAGTGTGAGCATGTCGGCTCAAAGAATACTTCATCACATGGAGACATACTGATAAAAGATGACTTGAAGATACATGTTGGATGATATTTTCGAAGAATGATCAAAATCATCCAAGACAAGGAGAAGTCATCATAAGTCCACTGCTGAAGGCACAATGATTACTAAAGACTGAAGAATCAATGTCTACGAGCTACAAAGTTAAGATTCATGAATAGAGTGCTTGATTTAAGAACATTGTTATCGGGGTGACCTCCCTTAGGGGGAGATTGTTAGGAATATAAATATTCAGTTGAAGACTCGGTCACCCCGAGCACTCTCGTGTATTAAATAGCTCGTAGTAATACAAGTAATATTAGTAGTAAAGTAGTTAATTAATATTGTGGAGTGAGTCGGGTCTTTACCCACTGTCAGCTCGCTCCACAGTCCACTAGGGACAAAGTAAGTAGGCTAAGCATGTAAGTATAAATACCCCTCTCCACATGTGGAGAGGGTTGGACCTTTGCAAGCATTCAATTTATTTTTCTTTTTGGTTTATCTCTCTAAAGGTTCCACTCCACTTTCTCTCTCTAGTTTCTTCCTAGTTCGATCCATATAGCACCCAATCTTGTGTTTATTAGTTCATGAATATCCTACAAAAATTCACACAGATAACAATTGGGCTGACTTACTTACAAAAGGTCTTGATGTTGGAAGGTTTCAGTACTTGGTCGCAAGTATTGGAATGCTCAATCCATAAAGTTTTAATCTCTAAGTATCTTTGTAAAGTTTTGTAACGGATTAGTACTATTATATGTTAATACTGTTAGACGGTTGAGTTAATACTGCTAGTGCAAATTAGTACTGCTAAGTTAAAACTGTTAGTCAAAATTGATACTGTTAAATAGAAAATGCTATGCATTGTGTTTTCTTAGTTTTGGACTAACACTTGCAGGTTAAGCAAGCAGTATGATTGGTATTGATGCTGTGTGAGAAGCTAAAGTAGTGGAATGTTGGTAATGTTGTTATTCCAAGATGGATTCATGATAGAGGGGATTTGGGAATCACTTGACAAGGGTTTTACACCTGAGTTGTAAGGTTCTTTAAAATCTTTTTCTTGAAATCAACTTATGCCTATCAGGTGGTTTTGTTGAACATGAATTAATGGTCATAGTTAGTCAGATAGTAACTGAGCTGACTCACTCTTTACCATTCTATCACAGGCAGTATTTTATACTGAAAGTTATTGGTTCTCACACAACCAGAGGTTAAATGCAACCAAAATTGATTAAGTGTCTTCCTTTACACTTAATCCCTTCCAAATGTATGAGTGCAGTATTGTTTTGAACAAAAATTGGAGTTGATACTGCTGAAAAAGTTTTTGCAAAAAGTTTGTACTGCTAGGCAAAAGTTTGTACTGCTAGCGTAAAACTTAGTACTGCTGGGTAGCCGTTTGTATTGTTTGGTCATAACCGTTTTTTAAATATATCTGATGAGTGTCTAAATACTCATCATTTCTATCACATTTAGACTACAAAAACATTTAAAAACATGCAGATATGCTTCAAAATACAGGAAATATCATTTGATTATGTTTTTATCTGTTTCATGTGCAAAAGGATTGAAAAAGTTGAAAAACGAACATAGTTTGCATAATTGTCAAATTCAGTCCTTTAACTTTCAAAAATTGGCAAAAATAGTCCCTGGTGTTAAAAATATCATTCAAGGTCCCTAAGCTATTTAACTTTTACAATATTGGTCCTTGGATGAAAGTTTTAAAGAAATGGCAGTTTTGGTCCTACAAGTTTCAAAAAATGGCAAAACAAGTCCCTGCGTGATGTGTCGTTGCGGTTTAGCAGTTTTAATGCCTACTCAAGTTTTAAATTTATATTTAGCCGACTTATCAATAACACACACACTTAACGAGCAGTGTACCCGGTCAGTATGAATATAATGGTAAGTAGAGTGTCGATCACTAAGAGTGGAACGTATTATCTCGTTATTCTAATCAGTATTTTAATATCCTAACGCAAGGGGGTTTCAGCCTGAGAGACTGGCACGGTTTTTGTTTGCAATTAAGTAATAAACTAAACTAATAGGCACGAATCAGCAAGTAGCACACACGTACACAGATAAATACTCGAGACAATAAGAGGGCTGTCCTTATAATTAAGTAGTTTGTCACTTGTTTTATTGATAGCTTTATATGAAGTGTATGTAGTTAATCTTTCTCGTTGGTCCTAAGCTTATCGGCGAGTAAACCCTTAATGACGACTTATGTCTAAAAGTTATTCCTAAGTGATCAATTTAGTAATAACCGTGGGAGTGCAACCTTTCCGTTGCCACATTACACAAGCCACTAATAAACACAGAGGTGATCAATGCACTAATAAGTAGTAACCAAAGACATCAACATATAAACTTTAATCGATGGGAAAGCAATTTTAAGGGGAGTTGAAGTGAATGATAACATAACACAAGCCCATCAATCCTGATGAATTAAAGTTTGCTAACACAATAAAACAAAACTACTTAATGAATTAAACACATGCAGCACCTTCTTACAGCTCTTGTATCTTCGTTTGGTGTGTCTTGTGCTGCCTCCTTGACTGAATTCGTCCTAGGGTTCTTCTCTTCGGTTCTGATATATGTCTGACCAAAGCTTCGGAATTCGTCTGGTCTTGGGGTATTTATAGTTTCTGTCTGAGGGAAGATGTGGCGCATCTAGTAAGTAGATGCGGCGCATTGACTTAACTTCGCGTGGGGTCCAAGATTATAATATTCAGGAATATTCGTACACCGCCAGAAGATGCGGCGTAACTCCATGATTAGATGCGGCGCATGTCCTCTTGTATCTTGGATCGTATCTGGTGATATCTTGATAGAGATGCGGCGCATGTCATGAGTGAGATGCGGCGCATCTGGAGCAGATTTAACTTGATCTTGTCCATTACAGTAGACTCTTCACTTTATGCATGTTTTGCTCCATTATTAGTCCAAAATCGCCAAGTTTCACCAAATGCTTGTTTTCAACTGAGAATTACAAAAGTAAACGATTAAGTATCAATCCTCATACATAATATAGTAAAACAAGTCAAATTAATAGGATAAATGATAGTAATAAAATGTACTTATTTGAGTTCATCAAATATCCCCCCACTTGAACTTTACTTGTCCCCAAGTAAACCTTAGAATTTCTCTTATGAAAATGTATCCTAAAAGATGTTAGGATTTATTTTTATATTAAGCATGTATTCGTTTATTTCATAATCACACAACTAAACACTTAACGAATTAGAAGTAAAATAAAATAAGTCGATAAAAGCAAATCTAATCGTTTAACTGTCCAGTCGTGACGAATATTCTATCATAAGCTTGGCAAGTATACACATCTCCTCCACTAAAGCTAAGGAATAACAAGTCTAAAGCGTTAAAAGGGTTTTTAGGCTTAAGGGTTAATTATTCTCTTTCACTATCGATCTCAAATTCCAGAAAAGGCGACAAAATCACAAATACATGATCGAATCCACGAACACGATACTTGCAATTGCTCAAATCCTTAACTCGAATAGGCTAAAGATAGGTCCAAACTTCACCAATAATAATATATCAAAAAGGGCGACAAAATCATAAATACATAGCCGAATCCACGACTACGATACTTAAGATTGCTCAAATCCCTAATCTCAATAAATCAAAGGTTTGGTTGGATAAAGAATAATAAAGGGCATGGATAACATTTGGGATATAAATTGGTGTAAAATGAAAAATAAACAAAACAAATAAATTAAAATCCTAAGTGTGGTTAATCACTATCCCAACCATCCCATGAATAAGACTCATATCATTGAATAACTCACGCTTTAACACTTGAAACACACGCTTTAGGTAGACACGAATTATACTCAACAAGATCTTAATCAAAGAATAAACCTTAATTGGCGTTCCCATAACTGCTAATTCCCATTCAATCCATAGATATAGTACAACAAATAGTGGTGATATCGACCACTTACATAACTTTACATAAGTTGGTTGAAACAAACTTCCAACTTTTCTTTCTTTCTTTTTCTTTTCTTATTTTTTTCGATTTTTTTTTTTTTTTTTTTTTTTTTTTTTTTTTTTTTTTACTAAAGATGTGTAAAATTTCACCACATCACTATAATGATAATTCTGGATAATTTTTCCATACTTTTCATACTTCAGAAATAACGGTAATAGTGAAAGTAGTAAACACACGAAAAACAAACTCAAAGATATACAATATTTACTTTCACTCCAATTGCATTGTGCAATTTCCCGACCTAACCAAAGATAATGAATTACGCACGCGAACACAGGTAATGTAAGGAAACACACTTTGCCTATAGCAATTAACCAACCACGGACTTTAATCTACAGGGTAGGCTAAGGTGTAAGGGTGTAACGAAACATTTTAAACATAGGTGTAAGAAACGAAAGGAATGGCTCTGAGTGTTTTTCTAGGAGTATCTTACTCTAAAAATGAGAGTAACAAAAGGGTTTATACGGGGGTTAACTAACCAGTGTAGTTAGTTAATAACACATAACATATAATAGGCTATTTGGGTGTAATCCTAGAATTTTACCAATTTAGACAAGTCATTCCAATTATATAAATAATACTCATTATGGTGGTCTCGAATAGTATACAAGCCAAGTTCTAAAGTTTATAAGTCACCGGCACACTCATAGATTTGTGAATTTTGGAAAATCACAATTTTTGAAAATAACGTCATGTGTGCAGCTATGCAACTTAGATCTTAAACAAAAACATGCTAAAAAATTTTTAAATTTGATATATTAAGCACATTTTAAGCATAATTTTTGAAAAAGTTTAGGACAAGTAAGTGTTAAGTGTTCTAATTCTCCAATCCCCCCACTTAAGTTAAACAACGTCCTCGTGTTTGTATAAAAGGTTAAAAACTGGAAAATAAAAGAATTAGAACAGGAAAACTCCCCTGAGATTTGCTCGGTATGATCCTCCATTAGTATAAGAGCAAAAATCATCTTTCTTGTGGATGAGAACGTTAAAGCTTCATACTTGATGTATCCACAGGAAATCCAGGAAACTATAATACCACCAAAGCTTCAAAACACACCTAAGATAAGAAAGGTTCAAGCTTGCATAATACATTAGTAGTTAGATAAAAATAAAACATAAAATTAAAACTGAAAATCATCAGGTCAGTCGATGCGCCGTATCTTATGGAAGAAGATACGCCGTATCGAGCCTGGAATTAATACGGATCAGAATAAAGATGCGCCGCATCCTTAACCAGGGATGCGCCGCATTAAAATAAACTGATAAATAGTTTTAAAGTCGAAAATAAAAATGCAGAAAAATTAAAATAAGATATGACCATTGCAGGAGATGCGTCGCATCTCAGAATTGAGATGCGCCGTATCCTCATGCGGGCCTGACTGACTCGACACAGAAAACAGAATAATAGAAATTCTCCGGGTTGTCTCCCGGCCAGCACTTGTCTTTATTCCAGAGTCTTCAAGTTAGACTCACGTTCAGCTCATTAATATCGATCATTGAAGGAGTCGGAAACATCGCGCTCCTTCATCGCCAATTCAGTAATATTGAACATTCCTTGCTCGTCCTTAATTTCCACGCCGTTCTTCTTTAATATCTGCATAAACAAAGTCCTGTCCCTTACGGGCAAAGATGACAAAATGATAGACGGGAAATTCTTATTATCATATAGGCACAAATAAGCAAGGTGGGGTGGTAGTTCAATAAACACATCATTATTCAAATTCGTTTTCTCAACTATTCTCCTACATTTATTAATTACTACACAATCATACCACTCATCATCAGAATCATTAATAACATTGCGTCTAAGTTCGGTAGGTACATTAAGGTCAATGAATTCCTCAAAGTTCTCATGATTAGGATTAGTTGAGTTGTTTTGAATCAATGTTTCTCCCATAAGTCTAGCTTCAAGATCGAGGTCCACACGCTCTCTTAATCCTAGCACATAAACACCTCTAATTATGCTTTTAACCGGATCTTGGCACTTATAGACTAGTTTATTATTCCCTACCCTTAATGAGATTTTTCTCTTAAACACATCAATCTTAGCATGGGCAGTAGACAAGAAAGGTCTTCCGAGGATTAAAAGAATCTTAACATCCTCGGGCATGTCTAGTATAACAAAGTCTACGGGAAAAATAAACTGCTCAATCTTAACTAGCACATTATTAGCAATCCCTTCAGGTCGTTTTACCGTTTTATCAGCCAATTCAATAAGTAACTTAGTTGGTGCTAATTTTCCTAGTCCTAGGGTAGCGAATGTCTTAAGAGGCATAACACTAACACTAGCTCCTAAGTCAGCTAACACATTATTGAAAGATATATTATTAATAGAACAAGGTAGAGTAAAACTTCCTGGGTCTCTTTCTTTATGAGGCAAGGCATTTGAGTCGGTTGCAGGGCTCTCTTCTTTCATTGTTGCCTTGATCTCCTCTTCAATCTTTGTCTTCTCTTTTAGTAGTCTCCTTAAGCTGATTGAAGAATTAAAGAAATATTCGGGTCTTGCACCATCATTACCATTCATCGATCTTCTAGGTATATTAGGAGTGACTTATTCAGTGGTGCTTATGGCCTTGACATGATCTCTTGGGTTGGTTTCAGTTGAGCTCGGTAAACTTCCATATCCCCTTTCTTGAAGAACTTTGCTCATTTGACCAATTTGTTGTTCCAATGCTTTGATCGAAGCTCCTTGATTTCTTGTAGTAGTGTCCGTTGAAGCTCAAATTTCTTTGATCATAGCAGTATTCTCTTCATGTCTTTTAGCAGCATCGGTCATAATTTGCTTTAAAGTATCATCTAAAGTCTGCCTCCTTTCTTGATAAGCGGGATTGAAGTTGTTCCTTTGATATAATCCCGGTGTAGCTTCCCTAAATCTCCCCGAAGATCGGAATGGTTGTCCAAATTGGGTGTAATATGCTTCTTCAAACGTCTCACTTTCATTCTTATTCGGGCAATCTTTAGTGTAGTGAGGTCCTTCGCACTTTTGACATCCAACTTGGGCAGCATACACTCTTTCATCACGCTTCTTCATTTCTCTACTAATTTTATCCAATTGAGCTTGAATAGCAGCAATCCCGTCAAAATTAGTGCTGCTCTTAGATCTAGTAGAGGTCCCATCGTGCCATTTTTGAGAATGATCGGCAGCTTCTTGGATTGCTTTCCTAGCATTAGTTGCACTCATTTGAGGTACAGCTCCCTTAGCATCCAAAATCTGTCTTGTAGGCACGTCCAATCCTTGATAAAACAATATTATCTCCTGCATAGGGGTTAGATAGTGTTGAGGACATTTTACCAATAAATCTTTAAATCGTTCCCAAGCTTGATAAAGAGTTTCATCAGGCTCTTGCTTGAAACTATTGATAGCCTCCATCTTTTTAGCAGTCTTAGCAGGTGGACAATATCTCTTCAGGAATTTGCTCTTCAAATCTCCCCATGTAGTGATTGAACTCGCAGGTTCATTCCTTAGCCACTTGTTAGCAGCTCCTTTTAGTGAGAGTGGAAAGATTCTTAGCATGATTTGATCGTCAGTCACTCCTTCTGAAGTAAACAAATCTGCAATCTCCAGGACCTTTTCAACATGCTCATTAGCATCCTCATGTTCCGTCCCACTGAAAGCATTCTCTCTAAGTTCCTTGAGAAACTGACCCTTCAATTCAAATTTTGACTTATCATCAAACTTAGGTCTAGCAACTCCTGAAGTGTAATCAGCACGGGTACTGTTCATGTATTCCTCCATAGTAGTGTTTTCGCCCATTGTTTCTGTTTCAACTTCCTCTTTTTCTTCAGAAAAGTAATCAAGCTCGAGTGAACTTGAAAGATCAAAGCTTCTTTTGTTGAAAAGCCTTTTAAGCGAATGTAGGGCTCGTTCAGGATCTTCGAAAGGTTGAATCAAGTTCTTCGTAGAACTCCTGGTCATGCAATTCCTGAAATCAACACAAAAATATCAGTAGGGTAGGCTCGAGAAAGTAATATATCAGATAATTAATAACGAAAACGGAATACGAAAAATTAAAGTTACTGATATCTGCAGACGATGCGCCGTATCCAAAAAGTTGGATACGCCGTATCTTGATACGTTAAAATTAAATCAGACTTTATTCAGAAAATAGATACGCCGCTTTAGAATTTAAGAATGCGCCGTATCGAATTAATTAATCAAAAATCGATATTTATTTAAAATTAAATACGTCGTATTGACGAAAGTTAATGCGCCGTATTTTCGTTACGTTTAAAAATACAAGATTTTTGATTCAGAGGATACGCCGTATCGACAGAGATCGATGCGCCGTATCTGTTTAATAATTCGCAAACTGTTTTTAATTAAAATAATAGATACGCCGTATCTGCTAAAGCAGATGCGTCGTATGGCGTTAACGTTTAGAAAAAAAAAATTTATCAAAAACAGATACGCCGTATCTGCTAAAGCAGATGCGTCGTATTACTTTATCGCTTAGAAAAATTTTCTTATTAAAAACAGATACGCCGTATCTTGGGGAAAAGATGCGTCGTATCGAATTAGTTAAACGCGTTGTATTTGAAAAAAAATTAAACGCAATACGCCGTATCTGAGAGATCAGATGCGCCGTATCGTTTGATTTAGCACAGTACAACGATAGCAGAACAGAAAAAAAAATACGAAAAAATAAAAACAAAAAATTAAAACACACAAACAAAAATAAACACACAAAAATAAAAGAAAACAATTAACACACAATACAACAAATATGCAAAATAATACAATGATGCAATTAATCTAATAAAAAGAAAAACCTAATTAAAATACTAATCAAATTAACAGATAATAACAATTCACTCCCCGGCAACGGCACCAAAAACTTGATGTGCTGCGTGATGTGTCGTTGCGGTTTAGCAGTTTTAATGCCTACTCAAGTTTTAAATTTATATTTAGCCGACTTATCAATAACACACACACTTAACGAGCAGTGTACCCGGTCAGTATGAATATAATGGTAAGTAGAGTGTCGATCACTAAGAGTGGAACGTATTATCTCGTTATTCTAATCAGTATTTTAATATCCTAACGCAAGGGGGTTTCAGCCTGAGAGACTGGCACGGTTTTTGTTTGCAATTAAGTAATAAACTAAACTAATAGGCACGAATCAGCAATTAGCACACACGTACACAGATAAATACTCGAGACAATAAGAGGGCTGTCCTTATAATTAAGTAGTTTGTCACTTGTTTTATTGATAGCTTTATATGAAGTGTATGTAGTTAATCCTTTCTCGTTGGTCCTAAGCTTATCGGCGAGTAAACCCTTAATGACGACTTATGTCTAAAAGTTATTCCTAAGTGATCAATTTAGTAATAACCGTGGGAGTGCAACCTTTCCGTTGCCACATTACACAAGCCACTAATAAACACAGAGGTGATCAATGCACTAATAAGTAGTAACCAAATACATCAACATATAAACTTTAATCGATGGGAAAGCAATTTTAAGGGGAGTTGAAGTGAATGATAACATAACACAAGCCCATCAATCCTGATGAATTAAAGTTTGATAACACAATAAAACAAAACTACTTAATGAATTAAACACATGCAGCACCTTCTTACAGCTCTTGTATCTTCGTTTGGTGTGTCTTGTGCTGCCTCCTTGACTGAATTCGTCCTAGGGTTCTGCTCTTCGGTTCTGATATATGTCTGACCAAAGCTTCGGAATTCGTCTGGTCTTGGGGTATTTATAGTTTCTGTCTGAGGGAAGATGCGGCGCATCTAGTAAGTAGATGCGGCGCATTGACTTAACTTCGCGTGGGGTCCAAGATTATAATATTCAGGAATATTCGTACACCGCCAGAAGATGCGGCGTAACTCCATGATTAGATGCGGCGCATGTCCTCTTGTATCTTGGATCGTATCTGGTGATATCTTGATAGAGATGCGGCGCATGTCATGAGTGAGATGCGGCGCATTTGGAGCAGATTTAACTTGATCTTGTCCATTACTGTAGACTCTTCACCTTTATTGCAGTTTGCTCCATTTATTAGTCCAAAAACGCCAAGTTTCACCAAATCTTGTTTTATAAACTGGAATACAAGTAAACGATAAGTATCAATTCCTCATACATAATATAGTAAAACAAGTCAAATTATAGGTAAATGATAGTAATAAAATGTACTTATTTAGTTCATCACAAACAAGTCCCCGTTTTAATATTGAAATTTAAACTCTCTAAGTCTCTTGGGGAATTGAAACTTGCAAAAATGGTCCTTGTATTATCTTTGGAAAATTGTCACTTCATCCCCTAAATCCAAATGTTACAAATTGTCCTTGTGTTTAATTATCTACAATCCAAACCGTGACCCTTATATATAACCTACCCATCTTTAAATAAATAAGCCAACCAAATACCTAATAACCGACCCAATCCTTTTATTAATAAACCAGTCAACCCTCCGTCAAACCCACCTTCTATCACCTTTTCCCTCTCCCTCACAACCTTCAAACCATCACTGCTCTATTACCACCTCCAAAACCACACCACTTTCCACTTCACTGCCTACTCTACACACACTCATCTTCACTCCATATACACCCAATATGCATTAATGCTCCCCTCTACCTTCACTGAGAAGTACTCACTTTCCCTGGTTTTGCTGCCAACTCACCTAGCTCCATATCTACTTCCCAAATTGTCCCCTCCACCTCCACATCCAACAAATTCTTTAATTGCCTCAAACTACCCATTCTGCATTGTACTTTGGCGCCAAAAATGCCACATGTGCGATTATGATGAATTCAGAGGATCCAAGGCTAAATGAGGTGGATACATTCAGAGAGTCGACAAAGTGCAAGAGATCAAATATATCAAGAGGGAAGCAATGTGACAAAAAAAATAGTGTAATTATTTTTGCTTATGTCGACTTAGTGTAATTTTAAATTTCCAGTGTAAAATTTAGCTTTTAAGTACTTTGTTTAAGTGTTTTCAGTGTATAAGACTCTTTTTCAGTAATCAATTTCAAGTTTCAGTAACATAATCAGTGTATGCAGTTTCTTGTTCAAATTTCCATGATATTGTGAATGTTGTTCTTAGAGTTGTTATTGAACTCATTAAGCTCACTTAAGCTCCTAGAAAGCTTTTGAAAGCTTTTAGTAACCTTAAAAGCCAGTATAGTTGTAAAACTCAAAAATACAAAAAAAATCACAAAAATTAAATAATAAATCAAAAATCAGTGAAGATGCTTGAAGATGGCTGGAGCAAGGGAAATTCTGGATTGCCCTTGGGTTAGAAGCTTATTGGTAAGCTATTAGGATTGTCACTTGGTCCTTGTTCTGTGTTTTCAGCTGGATTCCATTTGTAAGCTCATTTTGCACTTTTTAGCTTCTTACTGTACAACTGCTATTTACTGCTTATCTTTGGTTCTTTTGTGCTTATTTAGTGATTGTTAGTTGTGGTCTTGCTTAAAATAAGTAGCTTGTTAATCAGTATTTACAGTTGCTTAAAATCTCATTTTTACAGTTAAAAAGAGCATCTTTGTCATTTCTGTGTTTCATGCTTGTATCATTGTTGTTTAATGCTCAAAAGGTCTTGTGTAATGATAATATGAAGTTTGAAATCAGTGTTGTGGTCTAAATCTATCATTTGCTTTGAAAATCACAATTTTAGTGTTTAAAAGGGCTGTTTGGCTATAACTGTATCAGCTGTGTTAAAGGTTGTTTGTGTTGTTGTTTGCTGTTGCTACATGTTACATTAGTTCATATTAACTCAGTGGAACAATAAAAACCAGTGCTCACTTGTAAAAAAGTCAAAGTTACCTATAATCTCACCTTAAGTTGTTCACTGTTAGGCTTTAGATTGTGAATTTCATCACAGTTGCTCATAACTTGGTAATCTAGCTTAAATTCATCTTATTATATCATAATATAACATAATCAGTAAGTAGGATTCAGTAGAAGTTCATATAAGTCAACTGCTTAGCTTAACTTAAAAAGTCAAAATTTCAGTTAGTCAGTTTTTGATTAAATTTGTTAATTTTGTCTAGGTCTTAATAATAGGTTTTAGCTTTTCATCTTTTGGAATATTAATATTTTGCTGCTCATCTTAATTAGACTATTTTTAGTTATCTTTATTAGCTTAGTTAAACTGCTTATTTGTTGCTTTTCTTTTAGCTATTTTTCTGAAAAATGCCCTGTGCATCAAGTTCATAGTCTTTTTCATAAGCTTGCACAATCTCTAATTGTTAGCTTTAGCTTGTGTGATTTGTTGTTTTCATAAGCCCTTCTGGCTATCTTGGTTTGTATGTTTTTGCTTTTCCCTTTATCTGCTTATTGGACTGCTTATCATGCTTATTTATTTTGCTCAAAACAACTCCCTATACTGAGTCATCAGTATAGGTGAGTCAATTTCACAAGCTCCTCAAAAGCTCTCCAGTGAACTTAAGCTTGTGTGCTTTGGCTTTTTCTAAAGCTAATCCACCCATCTCAAAGTTCTAGTTCTTATTTTGCTTTTTCTAGCTTATTTGATAGGGCTGCAATAAGCTTTTAACTTGTCCCATTTTCATAGTATACTGAGTATTCAGTATATTTGTAGCTTTTTCATAAGCTCTTCATAAGCTCATTAGTGGACCCCATACTGTGATCTTTGACTTTTTGGAAAGTCTTCCAGCCTAACTTGCTAGTTCAAGGCTTATATTTGGCTTTCTAGCTTATTTGATAAGCTTAAATTGGCCTTACATTTGCTTGCAGGCTTGTTTTGTTGACTGTGGGAATTGGAATTGCTTATTTGCTTATTTCAAGCTTATCAGTGAGATCCTTTGTGTCCTTTAGCTTATTCCTAGTTCCTTTAACTTGTCTTCATCTTATTTTTCCTTTGGTTCAACCCTGTTAGCTTATTTGATAGCTCATTAAGGCTTAAAATCTCATTTAGAGACAAAATGCTCACTGATAAGCTAATAAGCTTGCATTCTGCTTATTTCTAAGTTTTAAAGTTATTGTCTTTGTAAAAGTTACTTATTTTCAGTAGTGTAATAGTTTTGTAAAAAGAAAATCAGAAAACCAACACATAAAAATAAGTGATAGCTTCTAATTAAGCCATTTGGCTTATTTTCAGCTTTTTCAAAAAGCACTTTTCAATTTTATATTTTTCTTATCTGTAGGGTATTCACAATGCATGAATCACTAGCTTGTGGCTTGTTTGGATCGAATGGAAGATGTTTTAGAGAGAGAAATGGGAGCCTTTTAGTGAGAGAAAGTAACTTGTGTAATATTAGATTGAAAAGGTCCAACCCTTCCCTTGTGTGGGAAGGGGTATATATACTACTACATATTATGTCCCTAGTGGACTGTGGAGCGAGCTGACAGAGGGTAAAGACCCGACCCACTCCACAATAGTAATTAATAACTAAGCTACTAATAATATTACTGATAATCTTATGAGCTATGATGATCTAATAAGTACTTGGGGTGACCGAGTCTTCTACTGAATATTCATATTCCTAACAATCTCCCCCTAAGGGAGGTCACCCCAGAAGTAATGTTCTGAAATTCAACACTTCTTCCTTGAATCTTGACATCATAGCTCGTACTCATTGAATCTTCAATGTCATAGATTGCTGTGCAAACGTCAGTGATCTGAAGATGACTTCTCTTTTGTCTTGGATGAACTTTGAATAATCTCTGAACGTATCATCCCACTTGAGTCTCCAAGTCATCTTTCTGTAGTAATACTCCATGTGATGAAATATACTTAGAGCCGACATGCTCACACGATATGGGGTCATGATCTTCAGCATCAGAGTTAGCAGAAGCTGTGTTTAAAGTCTTTTAGGGTGATCATGACTTCTTTGATGATGATGTAGTGTGAACATGTGGTGATGGATTGGCATCTTTTCTGCAACCAGCTACTACAGCAACCAGCTACAGCATTCCACTGCTACAATCGCCAGAAGTTCCTGCATACGACAGTTACCAATAATTCGACCGGTACTTACAAGTTTGGACTTCGAGATAGTCAACAGCATATTGTGAAAACTATCTCTAATCCTTACCAAGACCGTTCCTAATCGAAAACTCACAGAGAGCTTTTTAAGATTTTTCCGTAGTAAATCAGCGATTAGGTGAGTCGCTGGAGATCACTCCACGACTGTAGACCGGTTGAAACCGCCGCGACCACTAAGCGTAATCCACGAGGAATTACCGAAGTGACCTGCTTTCAGGGCTGCTTGATGTTGACCCTGGCAGGAATTTCCATTCAATCATTGAGAATTACATAGGTAAATTCTCTCATAAATGTTCTGGCAGATTGCTAAGATCTGCGTAGGACTCATGAGATTACAACTGGTGTCCTTAATGTTGAACAACCAGTGTAGAAATGATTCGTGTCCCTATGAGATCTTATTATGTATCTCGTGGCTCTAGACTCTATTGTGCATTTTGATTTAGTGAGCGGAGGCTGGAGAGAACTGCCACCTTTTCAATATCATCTAACTCGGAGTGAGAGAGACGATAGGAATGTATTGAACTCCGTGACAATTGAAACAAGAATCCTTTGAGGGACCTTGAGTGGCTAGGGAGGGTTGTGCAGCGTATCACTGGGTCCATGATACTTTGTCTTCAATGTCAGCAATCAACTAAGTGATTCTGACAGCATATGTATTGACCCGGTTTCTGCCTAAGTTGTAAGGAGGGCTATTTCTTTTCACCCTTTATCTTTACAATTCTTTTTCATTCTTCAACCCCTTCAGTGCTTACCGAGACTTCCTTACTAGTACCTTGTTGGGTTTGTTCCAGTACTAGCTCCATCTCAGTCGGCACTCTTCCCTTATCCACTTTTCTCCTTTTTCATCATACCTAAAGACTTCTACACTAACTAGTGGATTGTCCCTGGGTAGATCCCTCCGGCTCTGGCGAGATCGTGGGAACTTGAGCCTAACCTAACCATCCTTATAACTCCATACATTCATTAAAATGGTCGGTCTTTGATATACTTCCACGATTGCCAAACTAAATCTTTGAAAAATCTCTCAAAGTGTTCATGATTCTGAAACACATTTTTGCAAACACTTGAGAGTTTTATATTTTTCAAATGCTCCTCCTCAACATGTGCTCGGTTGATTGTTTTATAAATTTGCACATGTTAGGTAGAGCTCGCACTTTTTGAATTGATCCACTTTCAGTGAACATGACCGATTCGAGACACGCTTACATCACTGGTTAGACCAGCTTGAAATTATTACCCGTCCTGGTCAAGTCCATAGAAAGTTTCTCGAAACGGTACACTCTACTCAGACACATCCTTTTCGAGACACGCTTACATCACTAGTTAGACTAGCTTGAAATTATTACCCGGCCAGGATATGTCCTTTCGATTCATGACAGTATATGTTTCGTCAATTCATTTGTTAAGTCTGAGTCACGGCCACATGCGATGCCATAATCCATTGTTTTGTAAAACCATTTGCTCCCCCTCAATATATGCATTGATATAATAAAGATTTTCGTACATATGGAGGAGTTTGCTTTTATGACCAAAACATTTTGCTCCCCCTCAATATGTGCCTTGATATGCAAAATGGTTTAGCACATACGGGAGAGCTTACATTAATTACCAAATCATCACATTTTATCAGAATTTCCTATTTAAATCACATTCTCTCCCCCGATCAGAAATTTCAAACCATTTGAGATTTGTGATCTCAATTGATTTAAATACATTTAGAAAAATTTGAGAGAAAATGTGGTCAGGTTTAAGTGTATTCTGATTTTGAAGCATACTATGCTCCCCTTGAAACAGCGAGAGAGTGTCACTGTTGATGTTTGCACAAATTTGGCAAGGTGTCGGAAATTTGAACAAATATGCTCCCCCTCAATTAATGACCCGTTTTCCGTTAAAAGAGCTGTAGTCATTCAATTGAGCGACAGACATTTGTGAAAATTTAGTTCAATTTACCACCTTGTGTAACATCAAGACTCTCGTGAATAATCAAACAAGATAGAGAATCTTGATGAAAAAGAAGACTTCTCTTCTTATATACGAAGTGATGCACTGAAACGTACATCACTTCGGGGAAACATGGATATAAAGTAATCCATGCCCAGGTGAACATCACCCGGTTGGAGGAACAGCTGTCTTTTTGGCGACATGCTTTCCCCATTGTATAGCACGGGTTGCAGTATGAAGTAACTGCAAGCCATTAAGACATGTTTTAACTGATTAGTATAACTTCTGCTCGAGCTTCATTTAAAAATCCGTGCCATTGTTGAATGACATTTCTAGATCCGTAAATGTTATCGATAAACAGAAGACATGCCTAGGTAGGACTATTTTTGGTATTTTCTGATTTTTTTCGATTTTTATGGTTTTTATAGATTTTATATTTTTGTATTTTTCTTTTTGATTTAAGATATATACAACTATGTACAAGGATATAAGAAGACAATCCTTTACTCCTCCTTTTCTTCCTGAAGACACTTGAGGGTTTCAGGAGTCATGCTTTTCATGCCAAGGCGTGGGAGAATAAACTGAAACCTTTCTCTTGGGAGGGCCTTGGTGAAGATGTCAGCTAACTGAAACTCTGTCCTCACGAAGTATAGTTCCACGATTCCTTTTTCCACTTGTTCCCTGATGAAGTGATGCCTGATGTCGATGTGTTTTGACCTGGAGTGCTGAACATTGTTACAACAAAGGGCAATGGCGCTTTTGTTGTCACAATATAGGGGAATTTTGTTGTATGAGAATCCATAGTCCGAAAGCTGAGACCGTATCCAAAGGATTTGAGCACAGCAAGCAGACATACCAATGTACTCAGCTTCAGTAGATGATATGGAAGTACTCATCTGCTTCTTAGAAGACCAACTAACCAACTTTTCCCCTAAGAACTGAGCTCCTCCTGAAGTACTTCGACGAGTGTCTTGACATCCCGCATGATCAGCATCCGCGTAAGCAGTTAACTCCATTGCCGTGTCCTTAGGATACCAGAGACCCATATGAACCGTGCCTTGAAGATATCGAAATATCCTTTTCACTGCTTCAACATGCTTCTTGGTTGGTCTGGATTGATACCGAGCACACATACACACAGCAAACAGAAGATCTGGTCTGCTAGCCGTGATGTACATCAAAGATCCAATCATGCTTCGATACTGCTTTATATCTACTGGAATTCCTGAAGGATCTTCATCCAGCTTCGTTCTATCAACCATGGGAGTGTCAACAGGTTCACTTGAATAGAATCCAAACTTTTTCAAGATCTCGTTGGCGTATTTGGATTGATTGATGAATATGCCTCCGGGACTTTGAGATACTTGTAGTCCTAAGAAGAATGACATTTGTCCCATCATGGACATTTGGAATTTGGAATTCATCTCCTTTGAGAAACTATCACATTCACTAGGATCTGTTGAAGCAAAGATGATATCATCTACATATATCTGAACTAGCAGTAGATGGTTTCTTGACTTCCTAGTGAATAGTGTGGGATCAACAACACCCTTGGAGAATCTGTTTGCTAGGAGGAACTTGGACAATGTATCGTACCATGCCCTTGGTGCCTGTTTTAGCCCATAAAGAGCCTTCTTCAAGCGGTAAACATGAGTAGGGTGATCAGTATCCACAAATCCTTCAGGTTGACTCACATAAACTTCTTCCTTTAAGTCACCATTCAAGAATGCCGTTTTGACATCCATCTGGTAGACTATCATATTACGACTAGCAGCATTTGCCAGGAAGATTCTTATAGCTTCAATTCTTGCAACCGGAGCAAACGATTCCTCAAAATCAATGCCCTCTTCTTGTCTAAACCCTTTAGCAACTAGCCGTGCCTTGTTCTTCAAGACATCACCATACTCGTCAAGCTTCACTTTGAAGATCCACTTTAAAGCAATGATCATTGCACGCTCCGGAGGAGGCACTAATTCCCATACTTCAAGTCGATCAAATTCATGGATTTCATCCTGCATAGCCTGGAACCAGCAATCTTTAGTCATTGCTTCTTTGGCATCTTTTGGTTCGACTTTAGACAGTACGGAATTGAAGAAGCACCATAGCGCATCAGTGGCTAGTTGATTACGTGTGGACACTGGTCGTGAGGGATTGCCTATGATGTTGTCAATTGGATGATCACTTGTCCATTTCCTGAGATGGTCGTGAGGTTGATGGTTATGGACAGATGTAGCAGTGCTGTGTTCCTCAGGTAAGGATGTGTCTGATGAATGTTCAGGAGCAAATATGTTTTCAAAAGGAACCTCTTCAACAGGAGCAAAAGGATTAACTTCCAAAGAATTATTATCTGAAGATTCTTGCATTACTGGAGAAGTTTGAGTGTTTGATGACGAAGGCGATTGACTGGCAGCAGGAGCATTGTGACTGACTGATACTGAAGCTGCAGGACCTTCTGAACCTTGTGGGGGTTGAGCCTTATCCATAGGAATTATAGCTGGTTCACTCGGGATGTTTCCATTCGTTGGCTCAAAGTATTCATCAAACATAGGATCGAATAACTTCTTCAACTCCTCACATGTAGGTGGCACATAAGAATCTGCAGGCGTGGAATTCTGTACAAGTCCTGAACTAATGGGTCCAGGAGACAAAAGGTGAAGATCGGGTCCAGAACTGATTTGTCCTGAAACAGGTAGCTCACTCAGCTCATCGAACGTAACATGAATGGTTTCCATGATTTTACGGGTTCTTTTATTGTAGATTCGATACCCTTTACTGTCTGGTGCGTATCCAACGAAAATACCTATATCTGCTTTAGCTCTTAACTTTCCCAAGTCTTGACTATCGTTAGTTGGATAGCAGAGTGCACCAAACACACGTAGAAAGGAAAGATCTGGTTTCTTGTTATGAATTAACTCGAAGGGAGTCTTCTCATGAACCGGATGAATTAGGGATTGGTTTTGAGTGTAACATGCTGTTGCAATAGCCTCTGCCCAGAGAAACATCGGGTCTTTGAAAATATAAGCATAGTTCTTGCAGCCTCCACCAGAGTACGGTTCCTTCGTTCAACCACCCCGTTCTGTTGAGGGGTGCGAGGGATACTTTTCTGATGCGTGATGCCAATACTTTCATAGAAATTACGGAGTTGTTGGTTAACAAACTCCGTACCATTATCTGTGCGGATGATTCTGACAGTTTTATCGAGCCTTACTTGCAGCTGTTTTATCAGTTTAATGATAACCTCTGGAGTTTCGTCCTTGGTTCTCAAAAACTTTACCCATGTGAACCGAGAATAGTCATCTACTATCACCAGAACGTACTTCTTTCCATTAATGGTTTGTATTCTCATTGGACCGCACAAGTCCATGTGGAGGGTATGAAGAGCTTCCAAGTTGGTGTTGATGGTTTTAGGTTTGTGGGTTTGTTTCTTGCTTTTGCCCAGTTGACATGCAGAGCAGAGATGATCTTTCTCATACTTTAGTCTGGGCATCCCTCTAACAAGATCTTTACGGGAAAGATTATTTATGGTACCGAAGTTCAAATGGTTCAAACGACGATGCCACAGCCATGATTTTGTTTTAGAGGCTTTAGAGAGCAAGCATATGGGAGAGGACTTCAACATTTCTTCAATTGAAATGGTGTATAGATTGGTGCCCCGACTGCCCTTGAGGAGATCTAAACCATCCAATTCTCTGACAAAACATGTATGCTTTCTGAAAGCCACTTCCAGATCTGAATCACAAAATTGACCCACAAAAAACAGATTGTGTCCTAGTCCTTCCACATAATATACCCTTGAGATTACACTGTTACCAAACACATAATCTCCATAACCCATAATAGCACCAAAGTGGTCGTTCCCAAATCTAACTGTCCCGATAAACTTTTTCACGAAGTTCTTGAGCCGTGAGCGATCCCCAGTCATATGTTTTGAGCAGCCTGAGTCCAAATACCACAGGACGATTTGTACGACCTGCATTTGAAACCAGACAACAATGGATAACTGAAAAATGTGGATCCCCACGTGCAATTGGGGTCCATTTGGTCAGCACATACATATTCAGAAGCCACAGATTTCACAGATGCTACTGTCTTTGCTGAGGAGACAGAACTAGAGGTAGGACAAGACCTGGATGGAAGGCATTGTGATTCTAAAGGCAGGATTCTACCAGTTGGTCTCCATTCCTTATTCTTCACAATTTTATGCATATTCATTTTAGGTAATGGTCTCTGTTTTCCTAAATTGAATTTCCTTCCAGTGGGTCTCCATTCCTTAACTTTTACAATTTTATGCTTATTCATTTTAGGTAACGTGCACTGTTTTCCTAAATTGAATTTCCTTCCAGTGGGTCTCCATTGATAGCCTATGTTAGCAAATGTTTTTCCTGTTGCTTTCCAAACCTTTTTGCATGCTTCCGTTATCCTACCATTCTTAACGTGGGATGATGCAGAAGACATCAGGAAAGACACAACACATTCATCATGATTAGCATAAATTAAACAATTGTCGCATGTTTTACAGATAGCATTAGAATTCGAATTAATTACAGTACTTTTGATACTAGAATCAACACGATTCATCCTACTCATTGTAAACTTATTGTTCCTAGGTTGGACTTCTACATTCTTCAAGTGAACATTCTTAGCTGGCGCAGTCATATCCTTTCTTTCATTTCCTCTAGACCTTGACCCGCTAGCTTGTGTGTCACTTTTTACTCCTGTAGAAGTATCGAAGGTAACATTAGTTTGTTTTTCTGTCACATGCCTTCCTGATAATGATGTGTTGGGTTCTGATGTTTTGGGTGGTAGATCAAAGGCTACATGCTTGTTTACAACATTAGATGATGATGCAACATATCTATCTCTATGGCCTCTAAACTTAGGAATTGAGCCTATGGCATATTCTAAGTTTTCCTGAATCCTTTTCGTGAGTTTGCATGCATAGACAACTGCTTGATCGAGTGGCTTATCATTCCTATCCTCTTCAACTATCTCACGAAGTGTGTCAAGGCCTTCTCTAAGATGATCGAGATATGTTTGATGGGCAAGGCTGTTATTTCTAAGCTTAAACGGAATACGCCCAACATCAACATCATACTTTTTACTATCAGTACCCTTTGGTGCATCACAATTACAAGTGGTGCATGGCATTTTACCTTTCACCCGAGCCTTAAGATTCTCAATTTCATTTGACAAAGAGGTTATTTGATCATTATGATTGCTTCTTGTAACTTTAATAGAATCATATAACTCTTTGAAATGTTGTTTAACCTTTGAATTTTCTTCTCGATAACACTCATTTTCATAATGTAGCTTATTTATGGTGTTTTGATATTGAAAATTCTGAGAATCTGAAGACGAAGGTTTATTGGTGCCATATACTTCACACTTGTTGGATTTCAATTTGGCAATTTGGGCCCTCAGCAGTCGAATCGTGTTCGTGTGAGCTTGAATTGTTTCATCACGTTTGCTTAATTCAAAATATGTATCAAACTCAGGAGCATCCGTGGATGTCTTGACATTTGATATTTTGCATTTTTCTTCTAAGTGTTGATGTTTAAGTTGCAAGTTCAGATAATCAACTTCTAGTTTCGAAAAACGTTTAACCATGTTATCATGGTCGTCATTTTGAATTTTTTCAAGCAATTTCAAATTCTCCCCCTCAAGCTCAACAACACGATTCTGGGTGACATTTAACGCAATAGCATACTCATTAAATTGACAAGCAGACAATGCAGAATCAGTGACAGTGTAAAATACATCTTGTGCAATACATTTAGCAATCAAGTTGTCGTTAGTAATGAGTATGTTTTTTCTTTCAATCTCTCGACTCTTAAGTTCTATTGCATGTTCATTCACCTCATTTTCCATATCTTTAAACACTACTTTCATTTCATTTATTTCAGCTTTAAGGGCAGTTTGCAACCCTTCAAAGTGTTCTTTAAGTAGTTTAAAGAATGGCATGACCTCAGTTAAGTAACACCTTTTTGCATGTTCAAAACACCTTTCCCCCTCAGTAATGCCAGTGGGTGTGATTCTCTTCTTACATGTTTTATCGAAATCAGCAAACAGTTGCCAAAGCACATATAAGCTAATAAAGGTTTTGCATTCAGTGGGAAGAGACAAAGGCACCAAATTCCTAGGTGTATTGGGAGGATACACCGTTATGGACGCAACTTTTCTAATGAGGGGGGTGTTGGCCTTAAGTTTTTCTACCTTAAGTTTTTCATTATCTTGTTTCCAAAATATCTGCTCAGGTGTTAACTTCGTTTGAGGAGCAAACACAGTCAAACGATTTTCCTCATAATAATCATGGGGTTTGATTATTATTCGTCTGGCTATGCACTCGGGATCCCTCATTTTTTTCATTCATTTTTTCTTTCGTTTTATCACTCAACTCATCCTCTTCATCAGTGTAGATATGCTCAGGTTGGTCATGAATAGGCTTAAGCATCACATTACCATCATATAGGGCTGGTTGAAGTACTTGCATGTCCCTAAGGATGGTTGACTTAGGTTCACCTATCATGATTTTACTGTGCTTATCACTCAACTTTCTGTGCTTATGAATCATTTGAGCAGTTTGTATGGTTTGATTTTGTGTGTACAACTTATCTTCAAGCTTATTTTTTAACGTCTTGAGTCTAGAGAAATCATTTAAAAGAGTTGTTTCTTTTTGTTTGAATTCTTGCTTAAGTGTGGTTACGCACTTTTGTGCTTCCTGTTTCTGTTTGACAGACTCTTCTAGTTGACTCTTCAAAGAGCTCAACTCTAATTTTAATGTTTCTTCCCGCACTCTAGACTCTTTAATAAGTGTACTCATTTGACCTTCTAATTTCTGCTCACGATCATTAAGCTCAAACTTAGCACGCTGTTCATACATAGCAACTTGTTCTTTATAGATGTTTAGTCTAGTGATCAAGGTATCATCAGGGACAGGCAATTTGTTCTCATGGTACGCACATGCATTATCTACACAACCCGCATTATCTAAGGCACATACATTACTCATAGCACACACATTATTATTGACAAAGGATTCACCATTTGATACATCAGGAGAGTTGTTGCTATTCAAATACTGTTCATATGAGGCAATATTGCTATTTTCCATATCAACATCACTTGAGTCAGAAACAACTGCCTGATGTACTTCTTCGGGAATCTGTTGTCCCTCGACAATATTATATGTGTCATAAATTTTTAGTACCTCAGATATCACAGATGCATTAGAAGGACCAGCTTGACGAGATGAGGCCAGGGAAGACAAGTTAGCCATGAAGATTGTTTGAGCAGTAGGTTCATCATCCACATCAGAGTCAAATGCATCACAGTCATCTGCCTTGAAGATGTTAGGATCATTAAGTGCTAGATCCTGAATAGGTTTCTCATCCACATCTTCATCAAAAGTATTTCCTCCATCTCCTGCCAAGAACAATAACTCTTCCTCATCCAATACAGCTCCATTTTCTTGAGCTTGCATTAACAGCATCTTGTCTTTGAAGTAATCTGAGTTCTGAGGACGTTTAGGTTGATTGCAGTTTCTAGCAATGTGTCCAAGCCCCCCACAATTATAACACTTGATCTGTTTCCCTTGCCCCTGATTGGCATTCCCTGCTCTATTCTGCACAAAACCTCGACCCATGTTTCTACCAGCTCTCCCTTGCACATTCTGAACCACAATTTTCCCATCCTCCACCATTGCAAGATTGCGTGGGTTGGAAGAATTCCTTAACTGATTGTTGGTCTGTGGAGTGATGCTTGAAACTGTTGAACCAGTAAAGAAACTTGATTGGTAAGGTTATCAATCATTTTGTCGGTCTGAGAGTAGCCAGAGTCAAGTTGTGAACTCATAGCAGGTACTTGTGAGTGAAGTTGGTGATAGCTTGGATTGGATGATGATTGGATTGTTGGTTGTACATTTGTCATGAAGGCCAGTGGGTCATTTGTAGTTGAAGGATTCAACTTTTCTCTCAGCACCCGATCATAGGCAGCATGCTTCTCATGTTGTTGCAAGTAAGCATACAGCTGTTCATAGTTAGTCTCCCTCAAACCTTTGTTGAGTTTGACGGCAGTAACAAATCTGTCCCATTCAGGAGTCATGTTGTTCAAAAACTTTGAGTTAAGTTGGATATTGGGCATAGTCATTCTGATCATCCTCATATCATTCACCAACTTATGAAATCTCACATAGTAATCTGTGATATTCTCTCCTGGGTTCATTTTGAAATGCTCGAACTCATCATACAGCTGTGACTCACGATCTTCCTTTGTGAGTTCTGACCCTGCCAATAGCATTTTAACGTTGTCCCACACAGCCTTGGCTTCAGTGTTAAAATTGATGAGCTTGTATACATCCTTTGGAAGACCTTGAATGACTATGTTTGAGGCTCTAATATCAGCATCATACCTCTTCTTTTCTTCTTCATTAAGATCATTATAGTTTCTTGGTCTATCAATGCCCAAAGTTACAGTCCCATCTTCACCAGTTGTAACAACGTCTCTGGTGGTACCCATCTGATATGGCCCTTCATCAATTGACTTAAGAATGTTAACTCCATTATCTTTTCCCAAGCAGTAAAGTCTTATTCGTTGTGCCCAAGACTCATAATCCGTCCTATCTAGCATAGGTGGACGAGTGTCAGATCCTGCTGCTTGAATATCATCTGATGATGTACTTGATGTGGTAGCCATAGTAACTACGGGATTTTACTGATCTTGTGATTTAACCGAGAAATAGAATCTTTCGCGGGAATTTCTAAAATCACCAAGACACAAACCGCCTAGACAAACAGCGTAGTCACAAACCGCGTATGCGCCAAATAGACAAACCGAGTTCACACCGGATATACAAACCGCGTTGACACAAACCGCGTGTGCGCCAAATAGACAAACCGAGTTCACACCAAAGACACAAACCGCGTATTCGCCAAATAGACAAACCGAGTTCACACCGGATATACAAACCGCGTATGTGCCAAGAGACAAACCGAGTTCACAATGGAGATACAAACCGAGTTCACACCAAAGATACAAACCGCGTTGACACAAACCGCGTATGCGCCAAATAGACAAACCGAGTTCACACCGGATATACAAACCGCGTTGACACAAACCGCGTGTGCGCCTTAGAGACAAACCGAGTTCACACCAAAGATACAAACCGCGTATTCGCCAAATAGACAAACCGAGTTCACACCGGATACACAAACCGCGTAGACACAAACCGCGTACGCACCGTAGAGACAAACCGCGTTGGCACAAACTTCCAAACCTGTCACTATCAATGCCGTTTGTCCTTTTGCCTAAACTAGTATAAAGACAAACCGCGTACCCGATGCTACACAAACCGCATTCAAGAATCGTCCAAACAACACAAACCGCATCCAAGAACTCTTGAAAGAAAAGCACTCGAATCACCCACAAACACCACACGAGCCTTAAATCTGTGAATCCAAACACTAAATACCACTCTAATACTAATCTTAATCTAGAAAGTACAAAGTAAAACAACTTCTAATCACTAAACAAAGTAGAAAGATGAAATTTATGCTACTTAAACAAACCGAACCAAAACTTAAAGAAAACTACAAATCTAAACAAATCTAACCAAGAAAAACCTAAAGAACTACACAAATTCAATATAAAACAACCTCTAATCACTAAACAAAAACACAAAATGAAGCGTATGCCACAAATCGAACCGAACAAAGATCATGAAAACTCCAACTCGACCCAAAAGTAAAAAACACCTCACAAACTACACAAATTCGTGAATACCAACTCTCATGGACCTAACCATGGCTCTCTGATACCAATTGTAGGGTATTCACAATGCATGAATCACTAGCTTGTGGCTTGTTTGGATCGAATGGAAGATGTTTTAGAGAGAGAAATGGGAGCCTTTTAGTGAGAGAAAGTAACTTGTGTAATATTAGATTGAAAAGGTCCAACCCTTCCCTTGTGTGGGAAGGGGTATATATACTACTACATATTATGTCCCTAGTGGACTGTGGAGCGAGCTGACAGAGGGTAAAGACCCGACCCACTCCACAATAGTAATTAATAACTAAGCTACTAATAATATTACTGATAATCTTATGAGCTATGATGATCTAATAAGTACTCGGGGTGACCGAGTCTTCTACTGAATATTCATATTCCTAACATTATCTTCCTGTCACCTTAGAGTATTTATAGAAAAAGTTTCAGATTTTTCTTTGTTCATTTAGTATTTATTATAATTTAAATTAGTTTAAATAATTATTAATTAGTAATTAATTAATAATAATTAGATAAAAAGTGTAAAAAAAATATATTTTCAGTCTTAAAATAAGTTTTAGGTTATTTTAGATTTATCTAAGTTAAAATTTTAATTTTCTAGGTTAATTTCCTATTTTCTTTTAATTTAGTACATTTTAAATAAATTAATAAATAGTTATTAATTAATAATAATTAATTAAATAGTTAAATAATTAATTTTCTTTTTCTTAAAATTTTCTTTTATCTTTAAGTTTATAAAAAAGTTATTTTCATATTTTTAGGATTAATATTTCTTCATTTTCACTTTTTATTTTGTACGTTTACGTTTATTTAAGTTTAAACGTACGTTTCTAGGGTTCTAAACGTTTTTAAGTAATTTGGTTTCATGTATTTATTTCCATAGCTTGTTTAAAGCTATTCTCTTTTATTTCCTTAGTCCAATAATTCAAAACCCCCTTTTCCATTCAATATCACCAGATCACAGATTCGTTTTACTACAGAATTCACATCTCGCTGGGACTTAACGACCCGGGGATACACTAACTCCTTGGATAATTGTATTGTGCCCTAGATTGTTTGACTCTTGTTGACCATTTACTTGGTCAATATTAGCAGACGTTTTAGCACCGATCAAATTTTGGCGCCGCTGCCGGGGAGGTGTGCTGCGTAAAAACGTATTTGAAGAATCAGTGTTGTTGAATATACATCCATTGTATATTAACCATCCTTGTCCATATTCTCTTATTTTCAAATAAAAAACCAAAATTATCGTGAAGTTAATTCGTTTGACAGATCGATAAGCCAAAAATATCGTATTTCAAGTTTCTATAAACAAACAAAATCCAAAAAGATTCTTCTTATCTTTTCTAAGTTTCCACCACTATAAAGGATTCTTAGACTCGTCTTAGTGCATGCGCACTCGTTCTTCTAGGTCTTCAAGCCCTTTTCGTGAGCTTGTAAACATACCTCGAAGACGTCGTAGACGTTCTGCTCCATCAGTCGTATCTGAGGTACGTACTGACCCTGTCATCATGGCAGATTTGCCAATGAATGAGCTTCTCCAAGCACCCATCGAGGGTTATGGAGATGCCATTGTTGTTCCAGCCATCGTGGCTGATAGTTTTGAGCTCAAAATCGGGTTACTGAATCTTGTAACCTCAAGTCATTTCTATGGTTTTGAGAGGGATGATCCTCATGCTCACATTCGATGGTTTAACAAAATTACATCTACCATCAAATACAAGAATATCCCTTCTGAATCAATCAAGCTTCTTCTATTCCCATTTTCTCTCGAGGGACAAGCCCGGATATGGCTTGAAAAACAACCCCTCGTTCAATTGAGACATTGGAGGACTTAGTTACAAAGTTTGTAAACGAATTCTTTCCCCCATCTAGAACGACAAGTCTTAAAAATGAAATCATCAAATTCACACAAAGATTTGATGAATCGTTTAGTGACGCGTGGGATCGTTTCAAAGAATTGCTTCGTAAATGTCCTCATCATGGTTTCACCGAGTTGATGCAAATCGAAACTTTCTATAATGGTGTGAGCCAATCTGACCAAGATTCTCTCAATGCCTCCGCTGGAGGTAACTTTTTGAGCAAAACCACCAAAGAAGCTTTAGCGATTATTGAAAATAAGTCTAAGGTCCGTACTGCACGAACAAAGCCATATCATTCTCAGGCTAGTGCTGGTCCTTCTACTTCATCTCCCGTGAGTACTTCTAGCACCGATGCTAAGATTGACAAACTCACTGACGCTATTCAAGCTTTGGTTCTCTCAAACCAAAAGAAAGTCACTTTCACACAAAATCCTTCACATGCTGAAGTGAAGAAAGTGGAAGTCTGTGTTACTTGTGGTGGCCCTCACGCATACTACAACTGTACTGCCACCGATGGTAGTCCTTTTGAAGCTAATGCTATAGCCGGTACTTCAAATCAGGGAGGTAATCAATACCGTCCTCAACTAGAACCCAATTACCGAGCTAACACCTACCAAGGACCACCCGGTTTCAATCAGAACCAGAATTTGCAAAACCGAAACCAAAACCAACCTTGAATGAACCAAGGTTATCAAAACCAAGGGAATTTCAATTCTGGACATAATCAAGGTTTCCAACACCAAGGAAACTTTAACCGAAACAATTCCAACCAGGGAAATCATTTTCAGGGAAATGGTAATCCAAATCAAGGGAATTTTCAACATCAAGGTTATAATCAAAATAACCGAATCCAAAATTTCCCTAATCAACCTCAAGCCATTCCAGCCCCACAACCATCATCTGATGAGTTTATTGAGGCAATTCATGAAAGCTCAAGAGGACACAAACAGGTTGTTGGTCAGCCAGATCTCTGAGATTAAAAAATCTTTAAATGATCAACCTTCGGGCACAGGAAAACTTCCGAGCAACGCGATCGCTAACCCGAAGGGCGATGTTAAGGCGATCACAACCCGAAGTGGTGTTTCATATGATGGACCCACTATTCCTACTACCACTTCTTCTTCTTCCCCCAAGGTAGTAGAAAGTGAGCCTGAGGTGACTAAGGACAAGGTACTTCCTTCTAATAACGGAGGTAACGACAACGTCCAACCTCAAGTTGTCCCGAAACCCAAGACTAAACCTCGAGTTATCTTTGAACATCCTGAAACCCCGGTTGAAAACCCTAAATCCAAACCTTCTATTCCTTACCCATCACGTTTAAATGAGCAAAAGCTCCGCGAAAAAGCTAGTCAACAAATGGATAAATTTTTCTAAATTTTTCAAGAATTACATTTTGACATAAGCTTTGCGGATGCTATCATTCTGATGCCCAAGTTTGCATCCACAATCAAACACTTGTTAAGCAACAAGGAAAAAACTGTTTAAAATGGCAAAGACTCCATTAAATGAGAACTGCTCAGTAGTTATCTAGAAAAAGCTTCCCGAGAAGCTTGGAGATCCTGGAAGATTTCTAATACCTTGTGCCTTTCCAGGAATGGTTGAATGCTATGCCTTGGCCGATCTTGGTGCAAGCATCAACCTGATGCCTAAATCAGTATGGAAGAAACTTTCTCTTCCTGAACTTACTCCTACCTGCATGACTCTAGAGCTTGCAAATCGTTCAATATCTCGTCCACTTGGCATTGCTGAGGACGTATTTGTGAAAGTAGGAAAGTTACATTTTCCAGCTGACTTTGTGGTTGTTGATTTCGATGCTGATCCTAGGGTTCCTCTCATTCTTGGAAGAGGATTCCTAAGAACGGGCCGTGCTCTCATAGATGTATTTGAGCATGAAATCACATTACGTGTGGGTAATGAAGCTGTTACCTTTAACCTCGATCAAACTTCGAGGTACTCCTCAAATTATGATTCTAAATCGGTTAACCGAATCGATGTCATTGATATTGTTTCAGAGGAGTACTCTCAAGAGTTTCTTGGTTATTCTCATAATTCTGTGAGTGGTGATCCCACCACATCTTCTCTACCTATCATTTTCGACTCTTCCCCTTCTCTCACTCCGTTTGAGAGAAGTGATTTTATTTTGGAAGAGATCGAGGCTTTTCTCAAGTGTGATTCATTTCTAGAAGGGATTGATAACGCTGAGATTGATCTGGAGGGAGATATTCTTCTTCTTGAGAAATTGTTGAATCAGGACAATTCTCCTCCACTCCCTCCCGTTGAACTTCATAATGAGGAAATCAAATCAGTTGAGAAAACCGATGAATTTCCTGAGGTCGAACTCAAAGACTTACCGCCTCATCTTGAGTACGCATTTTTGGAGGGTGATGATAAATTACCCGTCATTATTGCTAAAGATTTAAGTGATGAGGAAAAGACTGCTCTAATAAAGGTCTTGAAGTCACACAAGCAAGCCATTGCTTGGAAACTCTCCGACATAAAGGGTATCGACCCTGAATTTTGTACTCACAAGATTTTAATGGAGGATGACTTTAAACCAGCAGTCCAACATCAAAGAAGGGTGAATCCTAAAATCCATGATGTTATCAAACAAGAGGTTCTCAAACTTCTTGATGCAGGATTGATTTATCCCATCTCTGATAGTCCTTGGGTTAGTCCCATTCACTGTGTTCCAAAAAAGGGTGGCATAACTGTTGTCACAAATGATGAAAATGAGTTGATTCCAACTCGATTGGTTACGGGGTGGCGTGTTTGCATTGACTATCGTAAGTTAAATAATGCCACCCGTAAAGACCATTTTCCTCTACCTTTTATGGATCAGATGCTTGAAAGATTAGCAGGAAACGAGTATTATTGTTTCCTTGACGGTTTCTCAGGTTACTTTCAAATCCCCATTGATCCACAAGATCAAGAAAAGACTACCTTCACGTGCCCTTATGGAACCTTTACTTATAAATGTATGCCTTTCGGCTTATGTAATGCTCCAGGCACGTTCCAGAGGTGTATGATGGCCATATTTACCGATATGATCGGGAAAACAATGGAGGTCTTTATGGATGACTTCTCGGTCATTGGGGATTCGTTCCAAGCATGTCTCTCCAATTTAGAAAACATGTTGAAACGGTGTAAAGACACCAATCTTTGTCTAAATTGGGAGAAGAGTCATTTTATGGTCAAAGAGGGCATTGTCCTCGGCCATAAGATATCAAAGAATGGGATTGAGGTTGACAGAGCTAAAAATGATGTCATTGCTAAATTACCTCATCCCGCTACCATCAAAGGTATCAGGAGTTTTCTGGGTCATGCCGGTTTCTATCGTAGATTCATACAAGATTTTTCTAAAATCGCTCGGCCTATGACTCATCTCCTTGAAAAGGATGCTCCTTTTATCTTCTCACCCGAGTGCATCAAAGCTTTTGAAACATTAAAGAAAAAGCTTACTGAGGCACCCATTCTAGTTGCCCTCGACTGGGATTTTCCCTTTGAGCTCATGTGCGATGCAAGTGATTTTGCTATCGGTGCAGTCCTGGGGCAACGAAAAGCCAAACACTTTCAGCCTATCCACTACGCAAGTAAAAACCATGACTGAAGCTCAAACTCATTACACCACTACAGAAAAAGAATTATTAGCTGTGGTGTATGCCTTTGAGAAGTTTCGGCCATATTTAATCTTGACGAAATGTGTAGTGTATACGGATCACTCGGCTCTCAAATATCTCTTTGCAAAACAAGATTCAAAGCCGAGATTGCTTCGTTGGGTTCTCCTCCTGCAAGAATTTGATATCATTATACGTGATAAAAAAGGAGCTGAGAACCTAGCTGCTGATCATTTATCCCGATTAGAGAACCCACACCAAGATGTTTTCGAGAAAAAGGAAATAAATGAAACATTTCCTCTCGAGACACTCAATGCGGTTACTTTTCGTGGAGATCCTACTACCCCATGGTTTGCTGACTTCGCAAATTACCATGCGGGTAACTTCATAGTGAAAGGGATGTCGACCCAACAGAAGAATAAATTCTTCAAGGATGTTAAACATTACTTCTGGGACGACCCCTACTTATTCAAAATCTGTGCGGATCAAGTCATCCGACGGTGTGTTTACGGACAGGAAGCTATTGACATTCTCAAAGCTTGCCATGTTGGACCCACTGGGGGCCATCATAGTCCAAACTACACCGCCAAAAAGGTGTTTGATTCCGGGTTTTATTGGCCCAAAATCTATAAGGATGCCCATGATCTCATCAAAACTTGTGACGCTTGTCAGCGTCACGGAAATATTTCACAACGAAATGAAATGCCACAAAATGCTATTCAAGTTTGTGAGATCTTTGATGTCTGGGGCATTGACTTTATGGGGCCATTTCCATCATCTCGAGGAAACAAGTACATTCTCGTGGCTGTTGACTATTTGTCAAAATGGGTTGAAGCGAAAGCTTTACCCACCAATGATGCCCGAGTTGTTGTAAAATTCCTGAAAGCTCTGTTTGCCCGTTTTGGAACTCCACGTGCTATAATCAGTGATCGTGGTACGCATTTTTGCAATGACAAATTTGATAAAGTCATGCAAAAGTATGGTGTAACTCACCGTCTTTCTACTGCGTATCACCCACAAACAAGTGAGCAAGTAGAAGTTTCAAATCGGGGTATTAAAAGAATCTTGGAAAGGACTGTAGGAGAAAATCGTGCATCCTGGTCGGATAAATTGGATGATGCACTATGGGCCTTTCGTACAGCTTACAAAACACCCATCGGGTGTACACCTTACAAGCTTGTGTACGGAAAGGCATGTCATCTTCCGATCGAACTAGAGCACAAAGCCTACTGGGCCTTGAAACATGCTAACTTTGACCTCAAAACTGCGGGTGATCACCGTAAAGTTCAAATGAATGAATTAAATGAGCTACGTGATCAAGCATACGAGAACTCTTTGATCTATAAAGAAAAGACAAAGAAGATTCATGACTCTAAAATCAAGAACCGCGTTTTCAACGTTGGTGATCGAGTCCTTCTTTTCAATTCAAGATTAAAGATTTTCTCGGGAAAACTCAAATCCCGTTGGTCTGGTCCATTCACTATTACAAAAGTTTATCCATATGGTACCGTTGAGTTATCTCAAAATGACGGTCCAAATTTTAAAGTGAATGGCCATCGGTTAAAACACTACTTTGGAGAGGACATACCACCCATGGTTGTCCCGGATCTTCAAACTTTCCCCATGGACCAATAAATTCGGGGATCGAGTCAAGCTAGTGACTCGGTGATCAAAAACTCAAGCACCATATGGGTTTTCACCCATATTTCTGACTTCTTTCTCTGTTCTACCACCCAAGTGTGGGGGAGATGCCCACATGTTGTATATATGTATATATCAAAGTTTCATATTAAAAAAAAAAAAAAAAAAAAAAAAAAAAAAAAAAAAAGTGTGTATATAAAATAATGGCTATTAGTATTTCCCTTTCACGTTCTAAGTGTTGGTTTAACAACCGGTACTTTGAATATTGAGGGCAATATTCAGTTCTAAGTGTGGGGGAGAATTCTAGCGAATTTTATCAAATGTATCATCTAGTACCCCCATTTTGGCCAAAATTTTAAAATTTTTTCTTACTTAGAACGCAATAAATGGTTATCAGTCCGCCACGTCTAACCCACATAAGGATTGGCTAATCCAGGAGCAAACGGCTCTTGGTAAAGATAAATCAAATCCGTTTATGGCTGACAATTTGCCAAAAATTGTATGGTTTTCGACTCACCATATCTTTATAAGTGAAGAGTTGGCTAGCCCGCAAGGTTATGGCTTGTGGTAAAGGCATTGGAAAACCATATTTGGTAATCAGCACACCAAAGATAATAACTGTATTTTATCTAAGAGTTGGCTAGTCCAGAAGCAAACGGCTTCTGGTAAAGACAAATCAAACCCGTTGACAGCTGATGATTTGCTCAAAATCATTTGGTTATCATTGTACCAAAGTATCACATACTAAAACATTGGCTACTCCAGAAGTAATGGCTATCTGGTAAAGAGTAAAATCCATTAAATTTTCAAAAAGATTGCTAGGGACTAGCAATAGTTTAGTGTGGGGGATTGATGAGTGTCTAAATACTCATCATTTCTATCACATTTAGACTACAAAAACATTTAAAAACATGCAGATATGCTTCAAAATACAGGAAATATCATTTGATTATGTTTTTATCTGTTCCATGTGCAAAAGGATTGAAAAAGTTGAAAAACGAACATAGTTTGCATAATTGTCAAATTCAGTCCTTTAACTTTCAGAAATTGGCAAAATAGTCCCTGGTGTTAAAAATATCATTCAAGGTCCCTAAGCTATTTAACTTTTACAATATTGGTCCTTGGATGAAAGTTTTAAAGAAATGGCAGTTTTGGTCCTTCAAGTTTCAAAAAATGGCAAAACAAGTCCCCGGGTTTTAAATATTGAAATTTAACATCTTAAGTCCTTGGGGAATTGAAACTTGGCAAAAATGGTCCTTGTATTAATCTTTGGAAAATTGTCACTTCAGCCCCTAAAAATCCAAATGTTACAAAATTGGTCCTTGTGTTTAATTATCTACAATCCAAACCGGACCCTTATATAATAAACCCAACCCATCTTTAAATAAATAAGCCCAACCCAAAACCCTAAATAAACCCGACCCAACTCTCTTTATTAATAAAACCAGGGTCAACCCTCCGGTCAAACCCACCTTCCCTATTCACCTTTCCCTCTCCCTCACAACCTTCAAAACCATCACTGCTCCATTACCACCTCCAAAACCACCACCACCTTTCCACTTCACTGCCTACTCTACACCACCACCTCATCCTTCCACCTCCATATACACCCAATATGCATTAAATGCTCCCCTCCCACTCTTCCACTGACAAGTACTCACTTTCCCTGGTTTTGCTGCCAACTCACCCCTAGCTCCATATCTACTTCCCAAATTGTCCCCCTCCACCTCCACATCCAACAAAATTCTTTAATTGCCTCAAAACTACCCATTCCTGCTTTTGTACTTTTTGGCGCCAAAAATGCCACATGTGCGATTATGATGAATTCAGAGGATCCAAGGGCTAAGATGAGGTGGGATACATTCAGAGAGGTCGACAAAGTGCAAGAGATCAATATATATCAAGAGGGAAGCAATGTGGACAAAAAAAGTAGTGTAATTTATTTTTGCTTATGTCGACTTAGTGTAATTTTAAATTTCCAGTGTAAAATTTAGCTTTTAAGCACTTTGTTTAATTGTTTTCAGTGTATAAGACTCTTTTTCAGTAATCAATTTCAAGTTTCAGTAACATAATCAGTGTATGCAGTTTCTTGTTCAAATTTTCATGATATTGTGAATGTTGTTCTTAGAGTTGTTATTGAACTGATTAAGCTCACTTAAGCTCCTAGAAAGCTTTTGAAAGCTTTTAGTAACCTTAAAAGCCAGTATAGTTGTAAAACTCAAAAATACAAAAAAAAAATCACAAAAATTAGATAATAAATCAAAAATCAGTGAAGATGCTTGAAGATGGCTGGAGCAAGGGAAATTCTGGATTGCCCTTGGGTTAGAAGCTTATTGGTAAGCTATTAGGATTGTCACTTGGTCCTTGTTCTGTGTTTTCAGCTGGATTCCATTTGTAAGCTCATTTTGCACTTTTTAGCTTCTTACTGTACAACTGCTATTTACTGCTTATCTTTGGTTCTTTTGTGCTTATTTAGTGATTGTTAGTCGTGGTCTTGCTTAAAATAAGTAGCTTGTTAATCAGTATTTACAGTTGCTTAAACTCTCATTTTTACAGTTAAAAAGAGCATCTTTGTCATTTCTGTGTTTCATGCTTGTATCATTGTTGTTTAATGCTCAAAAGGTCTTATGTAATGATAATATGAAGTTTGAAATCAGTGTTGTGGTCTAAATCTATCATTTGCTTTGAAAATCACAATTTTAGTGTTTAAAAGGGTTGTTTGGCTATAACTGTATCAGCTGTGTTAAAGGTTGTTTGTGTTGTTGTTTGCTGTTGCTACATGTTACATTAGTTCATATTAACACAGTGGAACAATAAAAACCAGTGCTCACTTGTAAAAAAGTCAAAGTTACCTATAATCTCACCTTAAGTTGTTCACTGTTAGGCTTTAGATTGTGAATTTCATCACAGTTGCTCATAACTTGGTAATCTAGCTTAAATTCATCTTATTATATCATAATATAACATAATCAGTAAGTAGGATTCAGTAGAAGTTCATATAAGTCAACTGCTTAGCTTAACTTAAAAAGTCAAAATTTCAGTTAGTTAGTTTTTGATTAAATTTGTTAATTTTGTCTAGGTCTTAATAATAGGTTTTAGCTTTTCATCTTTTGGAATATTAATATTTTGCTGCTCATCTAAATTAGACTATTTTTAGTTATCTTTATTTGCTTAGTTAAACTGCTTATTTGTTGCTTTTCTTTTAGCTGTTTTTCTGAAAAATGCCCTGTGCATCAGGTTCATAGTCTTTTTCATAAGCTTGCACAATCTCTAATTGTTAGCTTTAGCTTGTGTGATTTGTTGTTTTCATAAGCCCTTCTGGCTATCTTGGTTTGTATGCTTTTGCTTTTCCCTTTATCTGCTTATTGGACTGCTTATCATGCTTATTTATTTTGCTCAAAACAACTCCCTATACTGAGTCATCAGTATAGGTGAGTCAATTTCACAAGCTCCTCAAAAGCTCTCCAGTGAACTTAAGCTTGTGTGCTTTGGCTTTTTCTAAAGCTAATCCACCCATCTCAAAGTTCTAGTTCTTATTTTGCTTTTTCTAGCTTATTTGATAGGGCTGCAATAAGCTTTTAACTTGTCCCACTTTCATAGTATACTGAGTATTCAGTATATTTGTAGCTTTTTCATAAGCTCTTCATAAGCTCATTAGTGGACCCCATACTGTGATCTTTGACTTTTTGGAAAGTCTTCCAGCCTAACTTGCGAGTTCAAGGCTTATATTTGGCTTTCTAGCTTATTTGATAAGCTTAAATTGGCCTTACATTTGCTTGCAGGCTTGTTTTGTTGACTGTGGGAATTGGAATTGCTTATTTGCTTATTTCAAGCTTATCAGTGAGATCCTTTGTGTCCTTTAGCTTATTCCTAGTTCCTTTAACTTGTCTTCATCTTATTTTTCCTTTGGTTCCACCCTGTTAGCTTATTTGATAGCTCATTAAGGCTTAAAATCTCATTTAGAGACAAAAAGCTCACTGATAAGCTAATAAGCTTGCATTCTGCTTATTTCTAAGTTTTAAAGTTATTGTCTTTGTAAAAGTTACTTATTTTCAGTAGTGTAATAGTTTTGTAAAAAGAAAATTAGAAAACCAACACATAAAAATAAGTGATAGCTTCTATTTAAGCCATTTGGCTTATTTTCAGCTTTTTCAAAAAGCACTTTTCAATTTTATATTTTTCTTATCTTCCTGTCACCTTAGAGTATTTATAGAAAAAGTTTCAGATTTTTCTTTGTTCATTTAGTATTTATTATAATTTAAATTAGTTTAAATAATTATTAATTAGTAATTAATTAATAATAATTAGATAAAAAGTGTAAAAAAAATATATTTTCAGTCTTAAAATAAGTTTTAGGTTATTTTAGATTTATCTAAGTTAAAATTTTAATTTTCTAGGTTAATTTCCTATTTTCTTTTAATTTAGTACATTTTAAATAAATTAATAAATAGTTATTAATTAATAATAATTAATTAAATAGTTAAATAATTAATTTTCTTTTTCTTAAAATTTTCTTTTATCTTTAAGTTTATAAAAAAGTTATTTTCATATTTTTAGGATTAATATTTCTTCATTTTCACTTTTTATTTTGTACGTTTACGTTTATTTAAGTTTAAACGTACGTTTCTAGGGTTCTAAACGTTTTTAAGTAATTTGGTTTCCTGTATTTACTTCCATAGCTTGTTTAAAGCTATTCTCTTTTATTTCCATAGTCCAATAATTCAAAACCCCATTTTCCATTCAATATCACCAGATCACAGATTCATTTTACTACAGAATTCACATCTCGCTGGGACTTAACGACCCGGGGATACACTAACTCCTTGGATAATTGCATTGTGCCCTAGATTGTTTGACTCTTTTTGACCATTTACTTGGTCAATATTAGCAGATGTTTTAGCACCGATCAATATCCGTTGAGTTTTTTTTTGGCACTTACTTTCCTTATAGGTTTCTAAAAAGTGGATAATACTTATCTTGTCTTTAATTAAAATATTTCTTCACAATAAGGAAAAGATTTATTTAGTCGGTCAAATCGAAACCCTAAGCATTATCTTTTAAATCTCAATTAGCTTTACCAAACTCACTTTCACTCATTAACGACCATAACCCATCATTCTAATCAACTTTTCTTGCTCATTATGGCTACTTTGGAATTTTTCGACAAGCACAACATGGTTGCATTCTTGGAGAAAACAGATGGCAGTGATGAATTTCATTAGATAGTAGATTTCCTAAATTCTAGCCACATCAGGTATGCTCTTACTGTGAATTCTACTATTTCTGTCTCTCTCTGTTAGGAGACATCTCAAACTAACAGATGATGATGGTATTAGTTACTTGCCAAACACTGAGATTTTTGAAACTCTATCCAGGATGGGGTATGTGTCCAATTCTGATATACTCACTTTTCAAAAAGGACACTTTGCCCCTCAATGGAGATTTTTCATACATACCATCTTACACTGTTTGAGTTCTAAGAGAACCTCTTTGGAGCAATTCAGTAGCAATATTGCAACTGCTCTCATTTGCTTAGCCACAAATAGGACTTTTAATTTTTCTAGACTAATTTTTGATGGTATGGTAAAAATGTGGATAGCAAATTCAAGTTTTTAATCTATCTAAGGTTTATTCAAATATTTTTGAAGAAGAACAAAACCTACTTCTTTCCAACAAAACTGTTTACAAAACTCCTAGCCTTACTCCAAAACTTTTTAGTAACATAAGAATGGCTTCTAGAGGGTATAATGGGATAGAGGTACCACTATTTGATACTGTATTTGTTCAAAATCAAAATCTTTGGGGTGAAGGATCAACAATCCCAGTTGAGTCCCAACACACACCCATAAGTGCTCCATCTTCTTCACAACCACCTATCACACAAACCTATAGGAGAAAGAACAGACAGGAATCTGTGGTCCCTCAGCCCAGATCTCCTCTTCAAATCAATGTAGCAGATGAGGCTGTCCTTGACAGAATGGTGAGCGCTACCACTACTGTTTCTGGCTTAGAAGCTGGGCAGGTCAGTGGTAACATCAGTAAGACCCAACCCATGGCAACATCTACTGTATCAGGTTCTCTTGAACTTGGTTCAGGTGATGGACTCCCCAGCCACACGGATACTATGGGGGAAATGCCGCATGATTCATCTCTCCCAAGAGGTCACACACTTAGAAGTGATGAGGGCAGAGTGACACTTACTGAATTAATGGATATTTGTACACAACTAACAAACATGGTTACTAGCTTGGAGGCAGAGTTGAAAGAGATAAAGAAACTCTATGGTGTTGCCTACACAAAACTCATCAAGAGGGTGAAGAAATTGCAGCACAGAGTCAGGTCCCTTAAGGGTAAGAGAAAGACAATTATTATGGAGTCCTCAAGTTCAGATGAATATGATGATGATGATGATGATGATGGTGATTTGGATGATTCTTCCAAATAGGGGAGGAAGAATGCTGAGACTCAGGGGAGGCAGTCTGCCCCTACAACTCAAGAGGATGTTAGTACTACTCAACAAGTTAGTACTGCCAGTGTTGCTGTGTATACAAGAAGAAGTGCAGACAAAGGAAAATGCATTATGAAGGAATCTGAACCACAAAAGAAGGTCAAGAAAAGTAAACAACTTCATATGAGCTTTGATGAACAAATGGAAAAAAGGATGAATGAAGAAGAACAAGCTAAGCTAGATGAAGAACAAAGGATTGCTAGGTTTCTGGTTAAACAGAAGCTCAGAAGTGAAGAAGATGTTAGGAATATAAATATTCATATGAAAGACTCGGTCACCCCGAGTATTCATTAGCATTAATTAGCTCGTAGGCTTAATAGTTTAGTTTAGATATCGTATCATCCATGGAGTCGGGTCGGGTCTTTACCCACTGTAAACCCGCTCCATAGCCCACATGGGGCGTTTATGTTACTTGTATAAATACCCTCTTTCCACCAAGGGAGAGGGTTGGAGCTTCTTTCATCTTAATCTAATATACTTCACTTTCTCTCTCTAGAAAACTCCCACTTCTATCTCTCTCTCTCTAGAATTCGGCCTAATCACATGATCAAGAGTGTGTTATGATTACGAATATCTTACAATTGGTTTCAAGAGCCATGGTTTGATTAGATAGATTATGTGTGCGTTTTCTTGGTTAGTTTAGATCAAAAGTTTGGTTTTTGAAGGTTTATGGGCTTATTCTTGGCTTTCTTTGATTCTCACATTTGTGGTGTTAAAGTTAGTATTTTTATTGTTGTTATAACCTTCAAAGATCAAGTGGTGCAAAAGAAACCAAGCAAAAACGTTAAAAAGGGTGATTTTTAAGTGTTTTTAGGTGAAAAGTGTGAACTGCGATTTGACTCTCGGTGTGAGTTTCTTGGTTGCAATTTGAGGTCTGCGATTTGATAGCGACATATTTGTATGTTGCGATTTGTCGTCTAGCTATTGCGATTTGACCAACAAGTCTGCGATTTGACTTCTGCGATTTGGCATTGCGATTTGGGATTGTGATTTGGCACTGCGATTTGGCATTGCGATTTGGCATTGCGATTTGGCATTGTGATTTAGCATTGCGATTCAGCCTAGCGATTTGGCATCTCGATTTGGCATTGTGATTTGAGTGTTGTGACTTGAAAGTTGTGATTTGTCTGTTGCGGTTTGATTGAAGACTCTGCGGTTTGACTAAAAGTTGACTTTTTACAACAAAACTTCAAATGGCCATAACTTTTGAACTGTAACTCTGTTTTCAGCGAAATACCTGTCAAAATGACCGAAACAGCCTGAATATTGTGAGGTTTCACCATGAAGTCATCAAACAAAATTTTAGAGAACCAAATCACTTCCGGAAGGAAGTTATTGAAGTTGTAAGTTTTCAGACCAAAATTTCACTATAACAACTTGCATTAACCAAACCAAATCACAACTAAACAATATATCACCTAGTCTATCAAACGATCATCACTTTTAACACACAATCACTACTCATTGTACCAATCCAACGGTTATCATAACACATATCAATTTATCATTATCTCACGGTTTCTTCTTGATTTTATAAAATCCCGCGAAAGAAACGATTTCTCGGTTTAAATCGTAGATTTGTAAAATCCCGTGCACGTTTACACCATGTCCACTAATTTAGATTCTTTCATATATAGGTACTCAAATTGTATGACATGAACGATAAACATAAGAATTCCAACCCTGTACAACAAATAAACGTGTTTGATTCTAATAATGCTAACATGGAATCGTCGTGCTCGAATTCTCAAGAGAAAGAGTTTCATCAGCCACTAAAATTGCCTGATAATACAAAGGAAAGTTGCATAGAATGTTTTTGACTACTTCACTCACATCTCAAGGTTCTCTTTGAACGACCTGGATACTTGGGAGGATACAAACGTGCATTCACATCACTCTCTGGTGAAGATGTTCAGACTTTCACAGTCAAAATGATACTGTATTTAGATCAACTTGAATAACAACTTGACAAAGGAGAACTTTCTGATGGTAGATCCATGGCTGCCTTTTGTGTGATCAACAACCAACATCAAGTGTTCATTGATTCGTAATTCACTGAGGATTATGATTATGACAGTCAAATGATGAAAAAGTGTTTTGCTAATTACACTGGAATCGAGGTTGACATGTTCAGAGTTACACTACTCCAACTCATGGGTAATGTTAAGGAGTTCATTAATGAAAGGGCGCAGCATCAACAATGCAGTGACACTATGTTTGATAAGCAGGTTACAAACGACAGTTCTGGTACTTATGCCACACTTGACATGGATACAGATCAGAGACTAGAAAATGACCAAGCTCCATCTGCTGAGGTACATGTCACTGATCAACACAATGTGCTCCCTAATGAACGACTGCATACTGATCAAGTTATGCCCACTTATGACACATATTTGTTGGAAAAGTCTAATAGCAATACCATTTCTAATTTAACAAATATGAATCGTAAAGGGGGAGAAGGTAATCAGGATGATGCTAAACATGATGATGAGTCAAGTTCTTTGTTTACGGCTTTTAAATCAAATGATGTGGTTGATAAAGAAGTTTTTAATGAACTTTCAAACAGATTTATACAGCTTGAAAAACATTGTATTTCACTTGAAATCGCAATGCAACAAAAGGAAGAAAGTTTTCAAACTAACCTACCATGTAAATATCCGGAACTCCCTGATTTTCGTGAATTCTTCATGATAAATGATTTGAAAGCTCAGCTAGAAGCCAAAAACTTAACGATCAACAACCTGAAAAAATGTATTACTGAGATGTGTGATATGTGTAATGAAGATAAGGCTAAACATGACAGTGATGTAATTGCAACAAAAAAATACTGAATTGGAACATAAAGTGGTTAAATTACTTAATGAAAATGAGACTTTGAAAAAGCATTGTAAAAACTTGAGTGATTCCATCAAAGAAACGAGAACTAGGGCTTCAAAACACACAACGTCTTTGATTGCTAAAAATGATGAATTCAAAGCTCAACTTCAAGAGAAAGGTTTCACAATTACTGCCTTAAAGAACGAGTTAAGGAAATTAACTGGAAATGGTGTGAACACTAAGTTTGCAAAACCATCAATCTTGGGAACACCAGTTTCACAACCTCTTAGAAACCAAACAGTTGTTAGACAACCAACTGCGTTTAGATCTGAACGACCAAAATCTTCAAAACCGAGGTGTGCAACCCAATTTGATGCGAAACAAGTTTTGTCAAAACCAGTCACTTCACAATCTAGACCAAATGATCAGATAGCTAATGTTTGTTCTAAGGCTTAATCTCATAAGTCTAAAGCAAAGGAAGTAAATGCTCATGCTAAGGTTCTATCCCTTAAGACTAGAAACCACAACAACCCCGTAGAACCAAAGAGTCATATTCAAAAATCTGGTTGGCAGATTGTTGTAGGGCTAAGAACTTCTCTCAACAAGCATTCTACTGTGTATGAGAAATCTAACACTCCTAGATCTTGCCTTAGGTGGTTACCGACTAGTAAAATCTTTAAGATGGTTGGTCTTAGATGGATACCTATTAGTATAGATTGCATAACCAAGGTTGATTGTGAAAATCCAAAAGGTCTGGATTCTGAGATCACTAACCCACATAAATGCAAGCAAACTCATCATGTTAGTGCAGGGAATCCTTACTTAAGTGCAGGTACTTCGACCATTTCCTTCAAGGAATAACTCAGAGTTTGGCGGCCAAAAGGACTGAAATCTCCTAATTTAGGGGTTCAGGAAACTCAACATTGATGTGCATGCATAATGACGTTTGAACACATCAGTTCAAGCCTCATTCTTCAACAACAAATGACGTTTGAATACATCAGTTCAAGCCTTGTTCTTCAATGACATATGATGTTTGAACACTGCAGTTCAAGCCTCGGGTCTCAATGTCAACAAAATGGCGTCTGCAGACAACACTTCAGGCCTCGTTCCTCTAATGAAAGAAAGGTGTATGCCTCAGAGCGCGTTATCTTTGGAAGAAGAGAAATCTTCTTATTTATGATCACTCTCATCAACATGCTTCATGCTTTTCCCATGCTCATTCAGATATCAAGTGAATCAACGTTTTGTAGTCATCTTTATTTACTTATTCAATCAAAAATAGCAACCTCATATGCAATTTTTAAGGGGGAGAAGGGTGAATATACTACATGTTGATTATTTTCTTTAAATGGTCATACGGCTCCTGCACAAATCAGTTCAGGACCCGCACTTAATTTGATGACTCCTGATGTTTATCGACATCTTCTCACGGGCTGATATAATCAGTGATAAAGTGCTTCCAGTAAATGCTTCATGTACACATCATTATGCTGATTCTGATTAATCGTAACCATCAAGGGAAAGAAATGTGTACACCAAGGACGCATAACAAGTTCACATGATCGGGTTTAATGTCTTATGAAACAAATTAAAGATGATCAGTGTTTCAACTTGTTACTTTGGTATTTTCATTTCATGTGTACGTCACGGGCTGATTAATCGTAACCATCAAGGGAGAGAAATGTGTACACCAAGGACGCATAACAAGTTCATGTGATCGGAGTTAATGTCTTATGAAACAAATTCAAGATGATCAGTTTTTCAACTTGTTACTTTGGTATTATCATTTCATGTGTACGTCACGGGCTAATTTGTTATATGCACAATAACCGGAATGCATTTGGTGAGAGGAAGATGTTGATATTCTATTCCCCAAATGGACAATCTTGAAGAAGGTCGAGTCTACAGTCTGTTCTACATTTTCTGCTGCGTGTTAGAAAACTAAAGACGACATGAAATTAACTATCAAAATACTTTTTCAAATTCAGGGCATTCATCAGAAAGGTTGTCAGTTTGGGGGAGAGCACTAATTAGGGTCATTTGATCAAATTCTCATCAGCTTAATCAATTGTTTGATTATATCAGCAAGTGGTCAAGGCTCATCCAATGGAAAATGAGATTGGCAATCCTTCTCGACCTGTTTCGACAAGAAGTCAACTACAAATTCATGCCATATGGTGTTACTTTGATTCACATGGAAATCCGATACCATTTGGTGGAAAATGATCTAATTGAACTCTTATCCATCTAAGGAAGAATTAAGGCGGTAATTCTTCACGTATCCTTTGTAATTATATAAAATCATAAAAACACAAAAATATTTTTTTCCAATCTCGTAAAACTTTTATAAAAAGAAAAAAAGAAAAATATATAACCAATGAAAACCATAAAAATCAGAAAAATAGAAAATAACAAAAATAGTTTTTTCAAGGCATGTCTTCTGGTATCGATAACATTTACGGTCCTAGAAATGTCATTCAATAATGACATGGGTCTTTAAATGAAGTTCGAACAGAAGTTCAAAAAGTTTTTCAAAACATGCCTATAAGGTTTGCTATTATCTAAGATACGCAACCCATTCTTCATAATGAGGAAGCACGTCGCCAAAAAGATGGCTGTTCCTATCAACGGGTGATTAATTTCTCCCGGGCATGGATTACTTTACATCCATGCACCCTCGACTTAGTGTACGCTTCAGTGCATTAGTTCCTAATTAAGAAGAGAAGTCTTTGACCGGATCTAAACACACGAATTGTGTTGGAGATACTTTGAGTATATACTTAGTAGCACGCGGAATTTACCACCAAGTACTTAGAAGATTTAGTGTTTGGTGATTGTATGCGATCGTATAAATGTAACAGTAAGAATAATAACACACAGTTTAACCAAACGATTATAGCTTCAATATATTACGAGTGATCTTGGAATATCACAAGAATTACAATGAAATCGTTAAGCTCTATCAATAATGCATGTATATAAAACTTAACCTAGGATCTCCTTTTATAAGACAAGGATTCCTTTACAAGTAAACTATTTTACATATCAATCTATACAAATAATATATACATCATATCTTTTCTATATTTATCCACGTACGATTCAGTCTTTATCTAATAAACAGTACTAACTTCTTGTTCCAACAGTACTAACTGACTTAGTACTGATAGTGTATTCTTGAACGATCTTCAGCAGTACTAATTTATATATGAGCAGTATCAACTGTTAGTTTAATTCCCAACAATCATCCCCTAAACTTATGATTTCTGTGTAAATCAGTAAGTTTTTCGAATTAAACTCCAATGTTGATGATGGGGTGGATTCTTTCAAACACTTATCTTCAATCTTGAATCACTTGAGAATTTTCTTCACATATAAGCTTTTGAAGAAACCATAACAGTAAGTACTCCATTAAAATCTTCACAATCTTCACAATTATCTCTGATTTTGAGTTGATATCCTCCCCTGAGTTACATAATCATCTTTAACAGCAACGAATTCCTCCCCTGTTTGGAAGAATCTTCACCATCACATGAACTAGAACATATGACATTTAAGCTCAGCCTCCATTATGACAATATGTACAAATTTCCATCAATTCAGTTGTGTAGTTTCAAACTGCTCTCAACACTTCCAGATGTGTGACCTTCTGAGAGTGGTGAATCATAGAGCGTAAACTCAGTAGGAAACCAAGTTTAAACCATCAGTACAAACTGTTTAGCAAAAAGTTTTAGAGATAAACTCAATGTGGAGATGAAAACAGTTTTTGTCTACTTATAGTTTTTAGCAAACTATCAGCTATCAACGGATTTGATATGTCTTTACCAATAGCCGTTTGCTTTGGACTAGTCAACTCTTTACACTTAGATATGGTGAGTTGATGACCATCCAGTTTTTGGTAAACTGTCAACCATGAACGGATTTGATTAGTCTTTACCAGAAACCGTTTGATCTGGACTAGTTGGTTCTTATGTGGATTAGACATGGTGAACCAATTACCATTTGTTGTGTGACAAGCTTTCACACCTGACATGACAAACCACCATACTTTCCAAAGCATAATCCATATGAAAAAAGCGTGCTTAACCTGAAATGTTAGTCCAAAATCAAAGAAAACACAATACAAAATATTTTCTTTTAACAGTTATCACAAATGACTAACAAATTTCCATAAGCAGTACCAAAAATTACCAAACAGTACAAATTATACAAATAGCACAACTAGCAGTACAAAAACAAAAACACTTAGACATTAATCTTTTGAAGGATTAAGCATTCCAATACCTGTTACCAAGTACTGAAACCTTCCTACATCAAAACCTTTTGTTAATAAATCAGCAAAGTTGTCATCAGTATGTATTTTAACAACTTTTACTAACCTCTTTTCAACACAGTCTCTTATAAAATGATGTCTAATTTCAATGTGTTTCGTTTTTGAATGTTGAACTGGATTTTTAATAATACACAATGTACTGCTATTGTCTATGTGTATAATTGTGTTTAAGAAATTGTACCCATAATCAAGCATCTGATTTTGAATCCAAAGAACTTGAGCACAACAACTTGCTGCAGCCACATATTCAGCCTCAGTAGTAGAAGTGGCCACCATAGTCTGCTTCTTACACTGCCAAGAGATCAATCTACAACCCAAGAATTGACATCCACCTGTTGTAGATTTTCTATCCATGCTAGCACCAGCATAATCAGAATCTGAGAATGCCACCAGATCAAATGCAGACTCTTTAGGATACCATAGACCTAAGTTAGGTTGACCTTTAAGGTATCTAAAGATTCTCTTTACAGCTGTTAGATGAGGCACCTTAGGATTGACTTGGAATCTTGCACAAGCACAAACTGCAAACATAATGTCAGGCCTGGATGATGTGAGATACATCAAAGACCCAATCATAGATCTATACATGTGCACATCCACATCTTCACCACTGTGATCTTTCAATAACAAATGTGTCTCCTTATCAACAGGTGTGCTAACTACCTTGGCATCTGTGAATTGAAATTTTCTCAAAATTTCACCAACATATTTATCTTGAGAGATAAATATTCCATCTGGCTTCTGCTGTACTTGAAGTCCAAGAAAGAAAGTAAGCTCACCCATAGAGCTTATATCAAACTGATCTTTCATTAATTGCTCAAACTCCCTGCACATTTCTTTTTTTGTAGAACCAAAGATGATGTCATCTACATAAACCTGAACCAATAAAATATCCCCTTTGTCCTTTTTAATAAAGAGGGTTTGATCAATTTTACCCCTATGGAACCCATTCTTCAACAAATAAGTAGCAAGAGTCCCATACCAAGCTCTTGGAGCTTGATGCAAGCCATAACGGGCTTTAACCACCTTATGAACTTTGTCAGGATGGTCTGGGTCTATAAAACCTGGAGGTTGAGAAACATAGACCTCCTCATCAATAGCACCATACAGAAAGGCACTTTTCACATCTATTTGATAGACCATAAAACCCATAAAGGAAGCATAAGCAAGAAATAGCCTTATTACTTCAAGCCTGGCAACAGGAGCAAAAACCTCCTCATAATCAATCCCTTCTTCTTGAGTATAGCCTTGAGCAACCATTTTTGCTTTGTTCTTTATCACAAGACCCCTCTCATCCTTCTTGTTCCTGAATACCCACTTAGTACCAATCACTCTCATTCCTTTTGGTAGATCAACCAGAACCCACACTTTCTGAATTTTGAATTAAAGCAGTTCTTCTTGCATTACCTCAACCCAACTTGAATCTTCTAAATCCTTTAGTACATTCTTGGGTTCTACCTAAGATAGGAAACATACAAGCATACACTCATGCTCATCTTCATGATGTTTTTCCTCAAAAACAACACTGAGAAAGCCATGATGATCTGGATCTTGAATCTGTCTTCTAGTCTTTACTCCAGATTGTACATCTCCTATGACATTGGTAAGTGGATGATTTCTATGAACTATTGTTTGAGGAGTAGAAGGAGCCTCGTAGGTGATAGGCATATTGTGCAGACCATCTCCAAAGAAATCAATATCATCATCTTGTTGAGCAGTAGTAACTGGTGAAGCAAGAATAGGTTGACTTGGTTCAGCAGTAGAGACATTTGGCTCAGCAGTATGATTATCTGGCTCACCAATACTAACTCCATTTGTACTGCTCTCAGGAATGTCTGTTTCTTTTTTAGCTTGTCCATTGTTAGCAGCATCATTCTTCTCTCCATTAGCATCCTTTGAGGAAGAATCAGACACTGGACTATCCTCCATGATTGGCATCAAAATATACTCTTCATCATCTTCTTCTGAACCTGCATCATGGTTAGTATTTGTACCTGTAACAGGCACATAATTCATAGAATCTGAAAGCATATCAAGATCAAACAACCAATCTGGACCAACACCTGCAACATTTTGTATATTTTCCTGAAATTCAATGTGCATGTTCTCCTCAACATGTTTGGTGCTTTTGTTGTACACCCTAAAAGCCTTACTGTTCAGAGAATAACCAACAAAGAAACCTTCATCAGATTTCCCATCAAACTTTCCTTGTTGGTCTTTGGTATTCACGATAGTGACATGGCAACCAAAAGGTCTCATGAAGCTTAAGGCAGGGGTTCTACCTCTAAAAAGCTCATAAGGAGTCTTATTGTAAGGTTGCACTACTAGAACCCTATTCTGAACATAACAAGCAGTGCTAACTACTTCAGCCCAAAATGAAATTGGCAACTTAGAATCTGCTAACATTGTTCTAGCAGCCTCTATTAAGGTCCTATTTTTCCTTTCAGCTACTCTATTTTGCTGGGGGGTTCTAGCCACACTAAATTCCCTCTTAATACCTTTTTCTCTGCAAAAATCATCCATAACCCTATTCTTAAATTCTGTTCCATTATCACATCTGATTATTTTGACTTTTTTATCAGCTAGGTTTTCTACCTCAACAATAAATGACTTAAGGATTTCACTAGTCTCATCCTTAGTTCTTAGAAAGAAAACCCAAGAAAACCTGGAATAATCATCAGTAATAACCAAACAATATCTTTTAAAATTCAAGCTATTCACAGAAGTAGGACCAAACAAGTCCATATGCAGCATATATAAAGCTTGAGAATTTGAGTTATGAACCTTGGGCTTACAAGAGGCTCTGTGTTGTTTACCTTTAAGGCAAGAAACACGGGTTTGGTCATTTTGAAAAAGCTTATTTTTTAATCCTCTTACCAATCACTTTTTTTAGCAATTTTGTTAATGGTTTTAAAATTAACATGACCTAGCCTTCTATGCCACAACATTGATTCCTCCAATGTGGCTTTTGCAACAAGGCAAGTAAGACCTTCTTTAGGAACAAGGTTGTTCATCTCAATACTGTATGTATTACCCTTTTTGGGGATTTTAAGCAAAATTTGATTTTCATTAGGCAGCTTGAAATCAGGAGAAAAAATAAGGCAGTCAGTATCAGTAAAAAGAACCATATTCTTTTTATCACATATTTGTGACACACTAAAGAGGTTGTACTTTAACTCTGGTAAACAATATACATTATCAAAATCAAGATTACCAGTTTTAATTACACCTTTACCAGTAATCCTTCCTCCAACACCACCTCCAAAGATAACAGGTCCTCCATCCAGAGCAATGAAGTCTGAAAGGTATGACATGTTACCAGTCATGTGCCTGGAACATCCACTATCTGAGTAGCCTCTGTCTTCTTCACCATCTGAAGGATGTTCCTGCATACAAAATAAAGGTTTCAGTGCCTTTTGGGGACCCAAACCATCACTGGCTTGGATCTGCCTTGTGCATCAATATGAGAAAATTTATTGAAAGTTATTGATGCACCATTGGGTTTGTTAGGTTTTCTAACCCAATGTGCTGAGGCCTTGACAGCATTGCCCCATTTACCCTTAACAGCATTAAAATTTCTAGCAGTAGGAACTACTGAACTAGCAGTTGGAACTGCTGGCTTAGCAGTTGGAACTGCTGGTTTAGCTTTAGACACCCATTTTTTATTGGTCATTGCTGTTTTCTTATAAAAATGCCTTTTAACTGTTTGTGCATGGTTTGAAAACTGTTTTGCACTGGTAACAGTTTGTTTGTTCTTAAACCATTTGTTTGGTCTAGCAGTTGAAACTGCTTTGATGCCAGACCTTAACATAACTACTCTAGGTGACATTTTATAATTCATATTAGGGTTAGTCAACCTTGTTGGACTATTTTGAGTAACCCTAGCATTGTTATTCCTATTCACCCTTGAATTCCCAAATACATTCTTTTTCCATGGGTTAGAATCATAATAAGCAGCCAAATGGTCAAAACTTCCACAAATAAAGCATACTTTTCTAATCATAACAAACTCATCATCCAATTGCTTAGATTTTGAGTGGTTCCAATTCCTCTGATTATCTTTAGAAACTGGAGATTTGTTCTTAGTCCTATACATCTCAGCATATTTAACATTTTTCCTAACTGGTTTTTATGTTTTCAGTTTTAACCACCTTAGGAGCATGTTTAACTTCTACCTTAACAACATCAGGTTTAACCTTAACCTGATCATCCTCATCATCAGATGTCCAATCCTCAATAACTGGAGCATCTGAGTTCCTATCAGAAGACATATTTTCCTCTGAGAGAGATTTATCACTAGCACTAACATAAGAGTCCTCAGACTTAACAAATTTAACAGGATTCTCACTAATTTTAGTATCATATCCAGGAAAATCCATATCTTTAAACTCTTCTAAACTTGTATGAGCCAAATCAATTCCTGGAGGGACAAACATTCCTGTATTTGGGGGTGCAACTGACTTATAACCTAAACCAGACTTAGCTTTATTAAGTATTTGACTTTCTACTATTTTCTGTACCCCTTTTGATGTGTACTCTAGAGTGTCAACACTTAACTTTATATTTACTTTTTCTTTCTTATGTGTCTCTAGTTCATATACAAGTCCACTCATCTTGTCATCTTTCAGTTGCAAATCTCTCTTTAACACAGCTATATCATCATTAAAGTTAGACTCATTCTTTCTTTAAAAATCAAGTTGTTCTTCCAAAACAGCTAGTCCTCTTTTATGATTAGACAGACTAAAATTTACTTGATTAAATTCTACTCTAAGATCATCATATTGTTTCTTAAGAGTTTCATAATCTTTTAAAGCATGACAAGTGTTTGAGCATTTTTGAACAATATGTACCTCAGAGTCTGAAAAGGCCATCAATGCAATGTTGGCTGGCTCCACTTCCTCTTCCATAAAGCTCCAATCAAAACCAGCTCCATCCATAGCAACCATTTCCTTTAAGGAAGAAGTTTCTTCCACATTCACTGTCCTCCTATTCTGACTCTTGTTTCCATTCCCATTGCTCTGTTGTCTAGGACTTCTACATTCCCTGGCAAAGTGTCCCATCTTGAGACAATTATAGCACTCCACCTTGGACTTATCATACCCAGCTACATCTCTTCCATTGAAGGTAATCTTGTTCCCAGTTCTTTGATAATACTTCTTAGCTCTAATACTTATCAAGGCCAACTGCCACTTTAAATCCATAGCTTCCAAATCATCTTCAGCAATCTGAAGAAGAGCTTCATTGAAGATTTGAGACCCACCAGATTGTTCTGACACAAATGCATATATGGTCTCCTCAGTTAAGCCAGCAGTACTAGTTTTTACACTAGCAGTGCTAACTTTAGGGCTAGCAGTACCAACTGCTTCAACATCATCAGAACTGTTATTGTTGGAAGATGATAAGAATGTTGTGTTTCCAGAACTAGAACTAGTGCTTCCACTTTTCTTCACTTTCTGCTCAACAATCTTGAGATTGTTGTAGAGTTCATTCAATGTCATCTTCTCCAGTTCTGGTTTATTACTCCAAACCACAACATAAGTGTTCCATTCAGCAGGTAGGCTATTAAGAAACTTCATGTTAAGATCTTCCTGTGGAATCACAATTTTTAACACAGTAAGTTGACTAATGATCTTTGAAGCCTATTAAAGATATGATCCAAAGTTTCATTGCTTGAGGCACTGAAGTTCTCATAACTCTGTTTAAGTAGAGTTCTTTGAGCCTTCTTGGTAGCTTCGTTGCCACCAAATCTCTCCACCACTGTTTCAAAAAGAGTCTTAGCAGTCTCATAGTGATTAAAGTTTAACACTTGATCATTAGGAATTGCCATGAGTAACAAATTCCTAGCCTTTTGATCATTCTTCTTCTTAATTCTCTCATCATTAGTCACTGGTTCAGTATTGAGCTTTGTGGTCTTTGAACCATCAGCATGTGTTTCCTCAGAAGTAGTCGGTTTGAAGGAATCACCATTGATAATGATATCCCAGAGTGCATAGTCTTGCACCATGAAATATTGCTCAATTCTGAGCCGCCATAGATCGTATTCATTCTGTTTCAGCATGGGGAGTTTAGCAAGGATAGATATTTGTGGTGTCTCCATGTCCATCTTCTTGGTAGCAAGAGAGTAAATACTTCTGGATCTTCTAAATCAAAGTATCAGGAACCTGGCTCTGATACCACTTAACCGGATCTAAAAACACGAATTATGTTGGAGATACTTTGAGTATACACTTAGTAGCACGCGGAATTTACCACCAAGTACTTAGAAGATTTAGTGTTTGGTGATTGTATGCGATTGTATGAATGTAACAGTAAGAATAATAACACACAATTTAACCAAACGATTATAGCTTCAATATATTGTGAGTGATCTTGGAATATCACAAGAATTACAATGAAATCCTGAAGCTCTATCAATAATGCATGTATATAAAACTTAACCTAGGATCTCCTTTTATAAGACAAGGAGTCATTTACAAGTAAACTATTTTACGTATCAATCTATACAAATAAGATATACAGCATATCTTTTCTATATTTATCCACGTACGATTCAGTCTTTATCTAATAAACAGTACTAACTTCTTGTTCCAACAGTACTAACTGACTTAGTACTGATAGTGTATTCTTGAACGATCTTCAGCAGTACTAATTTATATATGAGCAGTACCAACTGTTAGTTTAATTCCCAACAGTCTTCTTTGTATACAAATAATTTTCCTTCTATGATTCTTCTAAAAATTATTTGTGAGACACATGGTGGTAACGTGGTATTTGAAATTCTTTCAGACTTGGATTGTTCATAAAATTTGTCACTCAATCAATGACTACAGCTCGTTAACTCGAATACGGGTCATTGATTGAGGGGGAGAGTGATTTCAAATTTTATATCATCAAACGGGTTTCTTGGTTATCTCATAATTGTTAGAAAAGGTTTTTATAGTTAATGGGGTATTAGTTGAAGAGGAAATTACTAAGCTTTATCTCAAATGGTCAAATGTGTTAGTTGTTAGAAATATTAGGGTATTATGTGCAATTTGCTTATAGTTTCCTAGCTTTATGTAACTAGAAGGTTCATTTGTGTCACTTTGGAATCCTCGTTTAATCCCCTAAATACTTTAAAACTTAAAATCTAAAAGAAGTTAGAAAACCCATTGTGTTTGATGTTCTTGAATACTCCACCGGCATTTGTATGATCTAATTGAATGAGTTTCAAATGTTGATTGACTTTTGTTAGTCGATAGCCGTTTAATTGTTGTTGACGTATTGCTTGTGCACTCAGGATATGCTTAGGTATGTAGCTATCGTGTTAGAATCTTGTTTATAAGATCCTGAGTTGAATGTTGAAATATGAGTGAATTGCCATGTTCATTATTGCTGCTTGCTCTTCATGCTAGATAGCGGTTCAAAAATTTTCCTGATTATGGTTTGATCATGACTTGAATATGATTTTATGAGTAGGCAAACCGCTGCGTGGTAGCGGTTAATGTAGAGTTAATCTGTATATACGCCAATCTTTGTGGATATTCCTCTGCAGATTCCATGGCTGATGTGAATGTGCCTGCTCCCGCTCTAACCACTTGATAAGACATTCAAACTCCATTGACTGGCTCTGAATTCACCACAACAACAACATCGGCAGCAACAACAACAACAACAACAGCTTCACCACCACCACCACCTTCACCTCAATAAAGCATTGCTAATTCTGGTCTCGCCGAGTAGGGATCTACAATACTTGGGAAGTTTTGTTGGTGGATGGATAAATGATGTTGACTACTGACTCCCTCAGAGAAGCGAATGATCACATCATCTGTGTGTAAAGGTCAACATCATTTGTGTCGTAACAGTTATCTTGTACATCATAAGTAGTGAATATACAATTGTTGTTATGTGTCAGTGAATGATTGTTTTAATTCAAAACCTTTCAAACCTATCATACCTGACACTAACATTCTCCCTCATAGATTGAGGGGGAGCATTAGTATGTTCCATTATCACCACATATTAAACCTGACCATATTTTCTCCCATATTTTCTAAACTTATTTAAATCAATTGGGATCATAAATCTCAAAAGATTTGAATTTCTGATCGGGGGAGAGAATGTGATTTAAATATGCAATCTGATAAAAATGTGATCTTTTGGACTCAAGTGTAGGTTCTCCCATATGTGCTAAACTCTTTCGTATATCGATGCACATAGTGAGGGGGAGCAAATGATTTATGATGGCAATAATGGAAGTATACCAAAGACCGACCATTTTATTTATTGCACTGGAGTTATAAGGATGGTGAGGTTAGGTATAAGTTCCCATGATCCAGCCAGAACCGGGGGGATCTTCCCAGGGACAATCCTCTAGTTAGAATAGAAGTCCCTAGGAACAATGGAAAAAGGAGAAAAGTGAGAATAAGGGAAGAGTGCCGACTGAGATGGAACTGGTACTGGAACAAACCCAACAAGGTGCTAGTGATGAAGTCTCGGTAAGCGCTGAAGGGGTTGAAGAATGAAAAAGAAATGTAAAGATAAAGGCTGAAAAGAAATAGCCCTCCAAATATGCACACATTAGGCAGAAACCGGGTCAATACATATGCTGTCAGAATCACGTAGTTGATTGCTGACATTGAAGACAAGTATCATGGACCCAGTGATATACTGCACAACCCTCCCTAGCCACTCCAGGTCTCTCAAAAGACTATTGTTTCATTCACACGGAGATTCACTCATTACTATTGACTCTCTCACTCCGAGTTAGTTGATATTAAAAAATTCGTGATCTAACTCATCACCATCTATTAAACACAATCGAATCTTTACAGCCTTATAATTCTGCCAGAAACTTAATTCATTAACTATCAAGTTTTAAACCCTAATCTTTTCACCAATCCCCACAATATTACTAATTAATGATCCCAATATGTTTTATAACATTAATTTACAGATCTAAATATAAACCCTAATCCATCACAATTTGTATTACATGAATCATAAAAATTAATTAAGTATAAAGATTATAAACTTACCTTGATTATTGTATGATGAAAACCCTAAAAAAAATTCTTCTCCTCTTCTCCCTTAGGGTTTGGTCAAAATTTTACAATAGGGAGGAATGAGGGTTTTGGTTTTGTATTTATAGTGGTCTAAAGATTATTCTAGATATCTTTTCCTTCAAGTTTTGCAAATAGAATATATATATATATATATATATATATATATATTTTTTTTATTAAATTTAATTATTACACTAAAAACCTTGTACTCTTTATATTTTATAAAAACCCTATACTTAAATTAACACCTTACGCGATAAACTCCTGATTTTATGACAACCCGAAAAAATATCATTTTCAAAATAAAGTTTCCAAAAATAGAAATTTCACACTTAACATTAATATACTCCATAAAAATAACCTCTACGTAAATTACTAACGCTCAAATATTTGAACGGAGACTTGTTACGCAAAACCACCAAAACACCAAAACTACACAAGTCATTTCTACACCACTAAGGTGATCAAAATGAACTTATCCCACAAATACAGGTCAAATCATGATAAAAACCTCACACCCAGGGATTTAGTGCTATCACAAGTACTTATTACCCATATACTGCACATTCACCACATAAAAGCACATAATACACACCACATAAAAGTTAAACAGATTGAGACTATAACTCAAACTAACCTGCTAAAATCACGGTTGTTACAGAAGTCTCCACATGTCGAACTCATTAGGTTTAAGCATAGGAAGCTTAGCAGCAATGTTGGTTGTGGATGGTGTTGTTTCCATGTCCATCTTTGTTCTTCTCGGATCTTCTAAATCTACGTATCAGCAAACCTGTCTCTGATACCACTTGACCGGATCTACACACACTCCTTGTGTTAGATGTGATACTAAGAATTATACGTAGTCTAGCACGCGGAATTTACTAGGTAGCACTTAGAAGACCTTATGTGTTTTGTTTGATTTGAATAAACAATGAACACAGAATAATAACCTTCAACGATTCAATATTATTAGAATAATAATACGAGTGATCTCCTATCACTAGGGTTTACAACCTTGAATATTTCGTACTTGTATATATTGTATCGTATATTGTGTATCTAAACCTTAACCTAGGCAATCCTTTTATAGACCAAGGATTCCTTTACAAGATAACTATCAATCTAATTCTATACGATATACACAATATCTTTTTCATATTTATCTACTTACACAAATCATAAACCGTACTAACTTCTTTACTCAGCAGTCTTAACTACTCATGTCTTCAAAACTCTTCAGCAGTCTTAACTTCCATCTTCAACAGTCCTAACTGTTACCTCCAACAGTCTTAACTGCTTAAACTTAATTTCCTAACACATACTCTTGTTCAAAATTATGATGCCTGCCAAAAATCCGGTAGTCTTTCTCGTAGAGATGAAATGCCTCAAAAGAGCATTCAAGTTTGCGAAATATTCGATATTTGGGGAATCGATTTTATGGGACCATTTCCTAAATCGCACAAATACGAATACATTCTTGTTGATATTGATTACGTTTCCAAATGGGCTGAAGCCGAAGCTCTACCCACAAATGATGCACGAGTTTTTTTCAATTTTCTCAAAAAGCTTTTCGCTCGTTATGGAATTCCTAAAGCTTTAATAAGTGATCGAGGAACCCATTTCTGTAACAAACCAATGGAGAAAATTATGAAACGATATGGAGTTCATCATCGTTTCGCCACAGTTTATCATCCACAGACCAGTGGTCAAGTCAAAAATACCAACAGAGCCTTAAAAAGGATACTTGAAAAAACGGTCAAAGACAATCCCGCCGTTTGGTCAAGAAAACTAGATGATGCTCTGTGGGCATTTCGTACGGCTTTTAAAACACCCATTGGTACAACACCATACAGACTTTTGTATGGAAAAACATGTCATTTGCCGTTCGAAATCGAACATCGCGCTTACTGGGCACTCAGAAGCTGTAACCCTGATCTCAAAATAGCTAGAGAGAAGAGATTTTTGCAATTGCATGAACTCGATGAACTAAGACTCCAAGCTTACGAGAACTCCAAGCTTTACAAAGCTAGAACCAAAGTGTATCATGACAGAAAGCTTAGAATCCGGAAAGAATTTAAAGCTGGAGACAAAGTTCTGCTTTTCAATATGAAATACAAGTTCAAAGCACCTAAGCTAAAACCGAAATGGTTCGGTCCGTATATAGTGAAACATGGATTTCCATCTGGGTATGTTGAATTACATGACAAACAAGGTGGAAATTTAATGGTTAATGGTCACCAAATTAAATTGTACTATGATAAGGAGCAAATGAACGAGATTTCTATCAAAGAGATTCCACCTGAATCAGAATATGAAGCAATAACATTCATGGCACCCTTTCCGGCCGATTATAAGAAAAACACTCCTTGGGCCGAAGAATCTGGTTATATCTATGATGTTCTTCCTAGACCTTGGGAAAGAATAAAATTGGAGAACATAGATGAAACTGGAGAAGGAATAGTGATAGGAAACGTGGTGTATGTTCCAAAATTCTCAAAGAAGAAACCAAAAATTACACTAACGTAGCAAGAAGGAAGTTTGAGTCCGGCTGATGACTCGTGTGTTTGTTGTTTTTAATTTTTATTTTTATTCTTATTTTCAAGTGATTAAACCCCAAAGTTTATCTAATCCCTTAGCTGAACTTAAGTGTGGGGGTGTATCACCAACTTTTAAATAAAACGTAGAAATATTTCGTGTGTTTCTTTTGTTTTAAGATTACTGCAGGTAATGATTATAAAGCATGGATACTTGGACCATAGAATCATCTGGAGCAGGAAAATATGGTTTATTCTCTTATTTCCCTATTTTCATTCCTTAAATTCGTTTATCACATTGAGGACAATGCTTAACTCAAGTGTGGGGGGGATGAATAGTAAAATAAGAACAGATTGTAAATTCCGAGCTAAATTTTATATTTTGTTTGCCCTTGTGATCTAGTTATTTGTCATTTTAAGGATTATCTATTAGAATAACTGGATCTATCCACTGGTAAAACCTGTAATTTTTTAAAAATTGGGATGTGTCCCAATTAATATTGCAACCCATTCTGGGATCGATAACATTAGCTAGCACATATTATAGCTCTTTCCACTAAAATGTGAGGATTTAAGCCTGTTTTGTATTTAGCATACATCTTTTATGCTTTGATTCTTTTGCTATGAGTTTGTCGATGATTTTATTTATTCTAGAACTTGTGCTTGTAAATCATTACAAGACCGTTGTGAGATCACTTTTCATTTGTGATATAAGTATATATGCGTGATAAGAGGCAACCTTAGGATTTACCCCAAATAAGCCTTCCGTATTGATATTTAGCTAGTTACACTGACTAGTTAACCACCAGTATAAACCCTTTTGTTAGCGTTTATCTTTAACGCTAGATACCCCTAGTTACACCCTTTGAGCCTCTCTTTTTCTTTTGTTAAAATCCAGAAAATACAAAAAGATTTTACACCTTTAGCCTAGCCTTACCCTTAGTCAAGTCTTGGTTGGTTGCTAGCTATTTGGCAAGATGGATTTTATGTGGGAAATCATGAAAGTACGAAGAAAAGTTGCAAACTCCAAAAGTAGTTATCCAAGTGGAGTCATCGCAACTATAAGATGACAAGTTTCTATGATAAAAAAAAAAAGTCATCGCAACTACTTTAGATATAAACCTAAAGCAATTGGTATAGAAACTGCTTATGAACGATCTATTAATTACTATGCGGAAACTAGTAATTAATCTTAAGAAGAATAACAATAACACACAATAATTCTGTCAACCTTCACCTCAATATATTAATATATGGTTACTCAAAAGTAACAGGGTTACAGCGAACCTTGAAGAGATTACAAGACAATACGTATACTATATGATCAACTTCTAACCCTAACCCTAGATCCTCCTTTTATACACATAAGAAGTCCTAGTCGGTTACAAAACTTTCTATACAAGAATAATATCTAATCATATCTTTACCATAAACAAACTATACATATCCAATAAGCAGCAGAATCAAACTCTAGCAGCAGAATCATCTTAGGCTAGCAGCAGTTTGACACTTAGCTTATTTCATCATTCTTCGAATATCATCAGCAGCAGAATGAATATACCTAGCAGCAGAATGATTATGCCTAGCAGCAGAATCATACTTGGTATATTTCCATTAGAACCATGAGCAGCAGAATAAAACACTTAGCAGCAGAATCTTCAAAGTAGCAGCAGTATCTTTTAAACCCAACAATCCTCCCCTAAACTTGATATTTTCTCCCAAAATATACAAGTTTCTTCCAAAGCACAAACATACACAAAGAGGATGCTTCCAAACACTTACTACTATGAAGTCTTTGATTTCAGAATCTTCTGATACTTTTCTACCAACTCATACGCTTGATGATCTGACAAAAATGGTCTTTGTAACCTCAATTTTCCATATTGTAGCATCTCAGTGATAACAGCAGTATTGTTATTCAAGGGATAATCTTTCTCCACCAGCATATACACACCTACACCTTTACCAATCAACTCATGTACTCCACATGATTGAAATAGGTACCATTTATGAACCTTAGTTGAATGTAACAAATCTATCCATTCCATATCTCTTGGATCAGGCTCAAACATGTTCTTCAGGTAGTAGTAGTGTAGTCTTTCAGAAATCACATCTGGTCTTCTATCCCCATACTTCTTCTTATATAACCTCCAGAGCTGAACAATATCATCCCTATCCATGTAATGCAGCATTTGTGAGAATCTAACAAATTTCTGACATACACCATTTGCCCTTTTGATCTCCCACCATGCTTCACTACCATATAGAATATCATGTGTATAGGAGACAATTGGATGTTTAGAGTCCAATGGAACTGCATTGATTAACTCTGGTTCTTCTTGAGGTTTATGAACTGTAAAATCCATAACCCTTTTCATATCATCTTCAGTCACTTCTTCAAAATTATGCTCATCACTTTCTTCTTGCTCCGAGTCACTCATTATCACTGACTGAGTTCTTCTCTTCTTCCTAGCCACCTGGTTTACTCTTCTCCCATATCTCTTTATACCAACAGTAGGTTCAGGCTTTTTCTCTTCAACTACATTCTCTTTCTCTTTCTCAACATCTGACACTTTGGGCATTTTAACAGTTGACTCAGGATTCATATAAGCATTTGGTGCCACTTTGATTCTTGTAAATTCTTTGATCTCAGCATCAGTTAAAGGCTTAAATTTCCTCTCCACCTCTTTCTTAGCATCCTCAAACTTTTGCTTAACTTCTTCATTAGAGTATGGCTTCAATTCCTTCAATTTCCATCCTTTCATGTTTCTCAGATATTGTTCATGAAGAGTTCTCTGTTGCCTTGCAGTTGGTGGTCTATTCACCTTCTTATTCTTCCTTGCAACCAGAAACTTTTTCTTATTCTCCACAATGACTTGATGAATCCAGTCATTAATACCTTCATCAGTAAAAGTATCTTCCAACTCGACTTTCACTTTCTCCCATGCCATAGCAGCTTTACATCTTGCCTGCTCATCTTCCCATGCAGCCACTTTTGCTTCAACTTCAGCTTGCCTCCCAGATTGTTGCTTTTGTTTCTCCATAGCTTTATCATACTCAGCTTTTTCTTCAGCAGCAACCCTCTGAGCTTCTTCTGCATCCCACCTTTCTTGCAAATGTCTAGGCCATACCTCAATTGGAATTTCATTAGGATCAGGATAAGGTTCAAGTTCTTCCACCATTTTCTCCTTACCTTTACCCTTGTAGGTAGGTGTTTGAACAGGTTTTCTTGTTGGCACAGGCTCTTGTATGAAAACTCCTTTGGCTTTTGGCTTTGAAGTAGTCACTTGTTTTGGTTTTGGTCTAGGTTGAGCAGCAGGTTGTGATTGTGGCTGTACAGCAGTAGTTTCAGGTGTTAGGATAACTTTTGGTGATTGTTGTGATTTAGCATGAAGGTTTAGCATGATTTGAGCTATGGGTATGGTGTCTTCATCTGTTTCAGCAGTAGAACCCATTTCTGAAGCAACAGCAGAATCCTTAAGTCCAACAGCAGAATGTCCTGCACCAGCAGCAGAATCATTCTTTACCATCTTTTCACCAACATCAGCAACAACATCACTGCCAACATCTTTTTCATCAACACCCTTACCAGAACCAACATCCTCAACCATATGATCCTCATTGTCTGCAACACCAGCAACATTATTATCCAATTCCATCTCAGCCTCCCCTTGAGCCATGTTTTCCTCTGCTTCATTCCTCCCCTGTTTGGGAGCATCCTCTCCCAAACTTGGTTTGGAAACCTTCAGCTGTGAAGACCTTGATCTCAGCAACCCCTCAAGATGTGTAACCCTAAGCTTAAGCCTTCTGATTTCAGCACCCTGAGAAGCTTTCACTGTCTTTAGCTCCTTTCTAAGACCAATGACCTCCTTTGACAATTTTGTACAGGTATCCGTCAATTCTTTTAATTGTTTCATGATATCCTCACAACTTCGGTCTGTGTAACCTGACCCGAGAGGTTGATCACTGGATTTGGCATTGTGTACAGGTGTTTTAACCCTCAATACTTCTGTTTCAAGTTCAATGCTAGCCTCAACACTTCGACCTGTGTGACCTGGTCCGAGAGGTGTATCATGGGCATTGTCATTTTGTACATCAGTGTCCATCAATTCATGTGTTTCATCTTTGTCCTCATCACTTCGAGATGTGTTACCTTCTCCGAGAGGTGAATCTTTGGACACAAACTCAGTCTCAACCCTAGGCTGAACATCTGAGCCCCCTATATTAGCCGTGTGGCTAGGGTTTCCATCATGTGCATTAGGTTCATGAGAACCCTCAGCAGTAGATGTTGCCAAGGTTGGGGTCTTAGTTATGTTGACACTGGCCTGTTCAACTTCTAAGTTGAAAACAGTAGTGTCAGCCCCTTCCTTCATGCCATCTCCATCACCTATGGCAGCCTCATCTGCTTCCATACTAGCACTAGTCTGAGGTAACTCAGTGCTCTTTTCATGTGAAATCCTAAGTGATTTGGTCTTTTGGGGTTCATTATGGGATGATTCATTTGAATATTCAGGAGTGGGTGTGTGATGGGAAGCTGTGGGGTTTTCAGCTTCTTCACCCTGAGCAATCTCAGCAACAATGTTCAAAATATGTTGGGACAATGGAGTTATTCTCCCAGAAAAACCAGTCCCATTTTTCCTTAAGTGTTTAAACATTTTAGTTACAAGAACAGGAGTTTTGTAAGGTTTTTCATGAGCAAAAGGTTCTTGTAACTGATTATCAATGAGTAATTGCAAAAACCTTGGATAAAGATAAGAATTTCCAGAAGTATTCTTTTTCAACCCCTCAAAAATCATAGCCGAAAAATTATATGGCTGGCCTGTGGCTAGACAAATCAAAGCAGAAGCTTGACTTTCACTAAACTCATTCCACCCACTTGTTTTAGGACTAAGACAATGTAGAAGGGTGTGAACAAGAAATTTCCATTGTGGGCAGAGCAAACGTTTGTAAAATTTAACTTTAGTATTTGTTCTCTCATACCCAATTCTTTCAAGTTCCTCAAAAATTGTAGAAGTAAGAAGGCAAGTTGTGGCTTCATCATCTGCAAGACGAAGAATTCGTCTTACAGATGTTTCAGTAACAACAATCCTTTCCTCATCTACTGAGGCAATTAACATTTCTTCCCCATTAAGAGTTTCAGCCGTAACAGTCGACCAAAACTGTCTCATGTGGGAACGATATATAGTTGGATTTACTGATAATGCATACCTAATGGAAGTAGCATTAAGAAAGTCTATGACTTCAGTGAATCCATCAGCCTCCGGCACCTTCCTAAGAAAAGCTACTTGATTGTGATCGTCAGAATAGGTACGTCTCGTCATTGTAAATTAGGGTTTTAATTTTGGAGTGTTTTTGAATCAGATGCTAATGGAGGTGTTAGGTTTTGGAGATATTTGAAGTTTGGGTGCACAATTTTAATTTGGGGATCGAATTAGGTTTTATACCAGTTAGATCCAATTAGAACGTTTTAGGCGCCAATTTGCAAAACAGTCCTCCAACTTTCAAATTTAGCAGTAGAATGCTAAACTTGCAAAACTAAGCAGCAGAACACCTCCAGCAGTAGAATGGATTTCTTGCTAACACTTATCCAATTACCCAAAATAAATATCCATCCTTTTGGTCAACTCTCCCAAAATTAATTCCTTATACCAACTTGAGAGTTAATTCTAAATACCAACCCCGCCTTTAATGTCATTAAACCGTGATTAACTCTATAAAAGGCCTTAACTCATCAACACACATTCATCTCATCCCACAAAGTCCTCAACACAAATCTTCAACATTCCAATCACCATGAATCCTTCAAATATTATAGAAATCTCATCCGATTCTTCGTCTGATTCTGGAAGCTCAGGATGGACAAACTATTTTCCATCAAACTACACCGGTCAAACCAGCAAAAAGCAAAGGACAACTCCTCCAATATCATCCGATGAACTAACAACTCCCCCGTCTTATTTAAACGATTCATTCCCCTCTTCTGATGATGATGAGGAACAATCACAGCCACTTTCAATCGTATTGACAAGAGAGATTGAGAAGGCCGTGGCTGGAATGAGCAAGATCCAAGTGCCTGAAAGACATCAAGCTCGTCCAAAGCCAAGACCACAAGTTCTAGCCCTCCCTTGCAAGAAGGTGGCTGATGCCATGGACATTGAAGGTAAAAGAGTCCATAGGACCATGCCAGCTGTCCAGGGAAAAGGCAAAAGGAAGCTTGAGTAGTTGTTATGTGGTAGGTTTGTGTAGGTTTATGTGTAGTAAGGTTGTTGGTTGGTTGTTTGTTTTGTTGCTTTTGAATCCAGAATGATGATGTAACTGCTGCTAATGTAGTGAATGCACCCAGTAATAAATAAAACTTTTATTATCTTTGTGTTGATGTACATTCACTCTTATGCTTTAGATTCTGAATGGATAGCCTCCCCTGAATTTCAAAATCATCTTTTTCTCAGCAATCAATGACCTATCCTACAAAAGATTAGTCCAACAACCACAAAACCCAAACAAGAGTATCTCACAATAATCATAAGACAGTCAACAAAATAACCATCTTAGCAGCACACAATATACAGACATAGCAAGCACTAAAAACAACTTATTTGATCAATAACAGCACAAATCCTCAAAAACTTTTTACAAAACATACAGAGATAAGATTTTAAAGATTGATCATACCTATACTAGCAACTAAAAATTGAAATCTACTTATATCAAAACTTTTTGTAAGTAGATCAGCAACATTATTGTCAGTATGTATTTTAACCACTTGAATTAACTTTTTCTCATAACAATCTCTAATAAAATGATGTCTTATCTCTATATGCTTTGTTTTAGAGTGAAAAAAAGGATTCTTGATTATACACATTGTGCTGTTATTATCAATATAAATTTTGGTGTTCATGAAATTGTACCCATAATCCAAGAGTTGATTCTGAATCCAGAGTACTTGTCCACAGCAACTAGAAGCAGCCACATACTCTGCCTCAGTTGTTGAGTTAGCCACCACAGTCTGTTTCTTGCATTGCCAAGAGATTAACCTATGACCAAGGTATTGACATCCTCTAGTGGTTGACTTTCTATCCAAACTAGCTCCAGCATAGTCACTGTCTGAGTATGCTATCAAGTCAAAGGGTGAATTATTAGGATACCAAAGGCCCAATTTAGGTTGACCCTTTAGGTACCTAAAAATTCTTTTGACCACTTCTGTAACACCCCAACCCGACAAGGGTAAAGGTGTCACGCAAATGGTTTCATATCAGATATAACAAAGCATACATTCAAAAGTAATACAAAGATTCTTAAGGGTTACAAAGGGAAATACTGAAATATCAAGGTTACAAACACGGATACAAATTCTAACAATAAAATATCTTCTAATCATCTCTAGGCCAAAATAACTGTCAAGCCTTCTAGGTCCAAAAGTCTCTTCACTCATACCCATCTTCCATCTAAAACCTGCCGCACACGAAAAGAAAACGTGCGGCTGAGCTTACAAAGCCCAGTGAACAGATATATAATAAACGGAAACGAAAGTAAACGGAAATAATCAGATGTAGCATAAAGAATGAGACATAAATAAGGTACAAGAGTAAAGGTTTAGGATAGTTATCCACCACGAGCCCAGAAACAGATCATATCATATCATAACAGTGTAACCATAAATCTTCATAATCATATAGAGGGGAGACCTCTCAGATAATCAGATAATATGAGGGGTGTCCTCATTCTTCAAATGGAGTAGCTAGCTCCCAGACATATGTGAAAGGCGTGTATTGCACACAAGCACCAGTCACCAGAACACAAATCATATCATATATAGTTAAATCCACTAAACAGAACAGATCTAGGATGCATCCATACGCCCCCCAGAACATATCATATTGGCCATAATCATAGTAGTGTGCACATATTATAAACAGAATGGGGACGTGGCGGAACATCACTCTACCGCCCTAGAGTCATGCCATTGGTGCATCAATGACACGGCCAGGTTACCTTCCTGGCTAGTGAAATGGCTCGGGTATCAAACTAAGAGTCAGATATCATATCATAATCAGAAAGTCATAAATCAGAGAGTCAAAGTCATGTCAAATCAGATGTGTCATAATCCAGGTTCATCATAATAGGTTTATAACAGAGGGTTCATATCAAAGGTGCAGAAATAGTATCAAGGTCCAAGTATCAGAAATTCAAATATCAGAAGGTCAACTATCCCAGGTCAATATCCAGAAAGGGTCAATGTATCCAATGGTCAAATCTTCAAAAGGTTCAATATCAAAAGTACTTTTAAAAAGGTTTTCTCTTAAGGTTCATTTAAAAACAATCATTCAAAAATAGTTTTCATAAATGGTCTTTCAATTAGTTTTCATAAAACGAACTTCAAAATAGTTTTCTTAAAGTCAATATATCATGCTTGAAAAACCCTTTCAAAATACTTTACTTAAAACATTTCCATCTCATATCAAAAGGTCTTCATATCATAGGTTCAAAATCAGAGATCAAAGGTCGAAGCAAAGGTGTCATAGCAAGGGATCGTAACAGAGTATCAAATCAGAGAATTTAACAGATCAGAAAAGAATCATAGGAAACCTTACAGAGAAGGTCAGAATATCTGTACCTTATTCTGAACGCAAACACAACCCGAAACGAAATAAGATGAAACGATCAGGTACTCTCCTTCTTCACACCTAAACGAGTAGAAGGGAATCAAAATAGTTCTTAACTTTATGTTTAACTTGCCTTTCAAATTGTAGGTAGCTTAAAGGTTCATTGGTTATCATTGTAGTTTTATTCCTTCAAAAGTTCATTACGTATGTAGGATGAATTGAATGACCATTTGTGTAATTATCATAAGGTTAGGGTATAAAGTGTAATTATTATAAAGTTACAGATTCTCACAAGTTTAGTCCTTTAGTATTACCAAAATGTCAATATAGACCCTTTAATGTATGGAATTAAACACTTACCCCTTTTTAATGTCATAATACACTTTTCTCAGCTTTTAAGGCACTTCTGTACCCGTTTTATTAAATATAAAAGTCATAGAAGAACTCAGTAATAAAATCCACAAAAATTCACAGAGGTACCTCAATGTCACTAGTATTTTAGTTAATTTTTCCAGATTTTATTGGTTAGTTTAAGTACAACATAAAAATCCACTTTTACAAGTTGTTCTGAAAACGTATCTGATGGAACACTAAAAAGTTACCACTTGTTAACCCCTTTAGAAAAATTTACAAAAATCTGCAAAAATTCAAGCTACTAGCACACATTCCAAATATTACCCAGCTCAAAGGGCTCTTCTTAATTCAATATGGTTTGGAAATTAAAAATCAAAACCCGGACTCATTTTCCAGACTTTTTAGTACGACCAGACACATAATTTTATAAAAATCAAAAAGTGACCTTCCCGACCTCTAAAAATTACAAACTAAATTTCTCCGGATAGCCAATTCAATGAACGTAGTTTTAGAACCCAGAAACATGAAAATATACGTTCGTATGATTACTTTATGGTCGGTTAAAGTCGGATAAAAATTCACCTCAGAACCAGTTTTCATTTTCACATGTGATTTCTTAAAATTTTATGATCCAAATCATTAGTTCTTGATACAAATCATTATTGGTGAGTTTAATTCACACCTAGGCCAGATTATAATGGCTTATTACACAATCAAAATCGAATTACACTACACATAAACTCAGATCGATTCATAGTTCTTCACTTTTAGGGTTTTTGTGTTTTGTGATTTTATGTGAGATCATTTTGCTTTGCATTCATGATTTACAATTCAAAAGTGATTATAATTATTGAACATAGAATCAAATAAGCCATACCCTCGATGAACACAACGAAGAACACGATCACACAACGTCAAAAACACCACACGATAAAGTTTTTCCTCCTCCCTTTTTCTGTCTTGCGCCGATCAGCAGCAAACACACAACCAAACGCACCTTTTTGTTAGCTAACGATTCGTACGAGTATGAATTGATGTTAGGATAGTTAAATACCTTAATGTGGGATCAAGAGGGATCGTTTTTGGAGCTTAAAAGGGTCGTTTGGCAGCAACACAATAGGCGGCAGCAGCAAGTATGAAGGAATGCAGAATTTGAGTTTAGGGTTTCTCTCTTTTGATGTTTTAAAAGTGGCGACAAGGCTTGAGCTGGTTAGGGCCCTTCATGGGCTGTCTTTGGCTCTATTTTAGTCGACATATGGGGTGGGAAAACAAGGTGGTTCGGCCCAAAACAAAACCCAAACAAACACGCTTCAACTAGACGCTTATTCCTTCTATTCGCGTACATAAATTCGGCTTTGTTTATTTTAATTAAAACGCATACGAATCATGAGATTTTTGATCTACTTGGACTCGTAGTGTATTTCAAATGTTATTGGTAGCTTGAAAAATTATATCGTGATGCTTAAAAATTATTTCGCGTCATAATTCTTTCGTTCTCATAAGTTTTGTGATATAAGCGTAAGTTATATAAATTTTTGTTAAGTTTCAAAGTTATGAGGGTATTTTGGTCTTTTAAATATGTTTTAGATTTTCGGGTTTTACAACTTCCAAGTGTGAGACTTTTGGGGACACTTGAAATCTGGCACAAGCACACACAGAAAACATGATATCTGGCCTTGAAACAGTCAGATACATCAATGAACCAATCATTGATCTATAAAGATGTACATCAACCTCTTCCCCATCTTCATCCTTGAGCAAAGGTTTGTTGTTATCCATTGGTGTCTTAGCTGCCTTCACATTATTGAAACCAAATTTCATTAACATATCAGCCATATACTTGTCTTGACTGATGAAAATCCCTTCAGCTGTCTGCTTAACCTGAAGCCCTAGAAAGAAAGTGAGTTCTCCCATAGAACTCATTTGAAATCTGTTATGCATGAGCTTCTCAAATTCTTCACAGAACACCTTGTTTGTAGACCCAAAAATGATATCATCTACATAAACCTGAACTAGTAGAATATCATTCTTATTTTTCTTGATGAACAAAGTTTTATCAATGGTTCCCCTTATGAATCCATTAGATAACAAATACTTAGACAAGGTGTCATACCAAGCTCTAGGAGCTTGATGTAAACCATACAGTGCTTTCTCCACTTTATATACTCAATCTGGAAAGTCAAGATCTTCAAAACCAGGAGGTTGCATCACATAAACCTCTTCATCAATCTTTCCATATAAGAAAGCACTTTTCACATCCATTTGGTACACTGGAAAGTTCTTGAATGAGGCAAAAGCCAAAAATAATCTAATAGCCTCTATCCTTGCTACAGGAGCAAAGACCTCATCATAATCTATTCCTTCTTCCTGAGTGTACCCTTGAGCCACTAGTCTTGCTTTGTTTCTCACCACAATTCCTCTTTCATCTCTTTTGCATCTGAACACCCATTTTGTACCAATTGCCCTCTTCCCATTAGGCAAATCAACTAGTGTCCAGACCTCTTGAAGCTTGAACTACAACAGCTCCTCTTGCATGGCTTCAACCCTGATGCGTGGTTTTGCGACCTTACAACAGGTTTTACCTCTCGAGGGATCTCAAGAGGCTTGCAATCCCCACCAGGCAGTGTACCTGACCGATGTAGTATAGTGAAGTGGCAAGTACCGGGGGATTGATCGTTCTCTAGGGGAATAGTGTCATTAGGATTGAAAAACTACTCTAATAGGTCTAAGGGTGAGGGAAGATTCTTTTTGTATTTTTATATTTTATGAAAGCATGTAAAATCTCGGGTTTGAAGGAGTGGGCGGAATTAGTTGCTAGTCAACTAACCCAAATTACTAAAAATGCAAATAAAATAAAATAACTGAAAATGAAAATGTTGTGAAACTTATATGGGGAGAAATGTGTTTACTTAGACTTCCTTACTCCCTAACTATCTTTTACCGGTTGATTAGTGTGTATTAATTGCGTGGATGACGGGTGTATTCCTTAATACCAATCGTGGGGTGGCGTACGTACTTCCCCAACTCTACAAGCTCCTACTTCACTCCTATGTCGAGCCGGCTAAGAAGCTCCTAACATGGGATCACTAGAATTCGCTCATGCATTAAATACAACCATAAAAACCTTAGTACGCATTGGTTCATGTTTCTTAAGACGTTCAAGCAAGTTACCGTATAGGAAGTTAGCCAGTTTTCTTAAGCCTAACATCAATAAACAATCATCCAATACAATTAATAACACACTAATAACCAATAATCAATAATTAGGATTCATTAGATCTAAGCAAACACAAGATAAATCTATCCTAGCATGTTAATCAAAAGACAAGAACGAGATATAATCAACCAACACATAGACATATTGATTGATTAAATGATTACTTATCTTCAATTAAACATGGGAGATCCAAGGGTATGAAAACCCTTAAAAATGGCAGAAATACGTCTTAGGGTTTCTCCTCACAAAGTTGCACACTAATGACAAAAAATTGCAAAACTATATATAGAACTTAGTGGCTGACGGCGTCATGTTATAGATCTTGACGCCGTCACCTCACCGTGTCTAGGGTTCCCGGATGGTCTTCCTGACGCCGTCCCTCTTTAGTCCTCCAAAATCCTCCCTGGCTTATTAAGGCTTGACGCCGTCAGAATAAAGCTTGACGCCGTCTCTCTTTAGCTTAAACCGTGACGACCTTGATCACTTCAAAGGGTGACGCCGTCAGACTTCCTTTGTAAAACTCCCTGGCTTATCATGTGTATTTTTCATATCCACCTCTTTTGCCAAGCCGTGACGCCGTCAAGAGCAATACTTGACGCCGTCAAGTGTACTTTTCCAGCAGCTTTGGAGACTTTGTCGTTTTCTTCACTTTTATGTTCCAAAAACATCCAAAATGCTTCCTTTTCCAGATTTCTTCTCCAAAGTACCTAAAATGACAAAAGGAACGATTTAGGGCAATATTTGATCAAATAAATATGATTTAGGGCTTAAATGACCCCCTAAAAGCGGTACACTTTTCGCTTCATCAAATACCCTTACACTTGAGATTTGCTTATCCTCAAGCAAATGCGCTTTTATTCTAATCAAAATACAAGTTAGGGGTCATTTAATGCTAATATAAAAGTAATTACAATAAATAGTCGTTCCACTTTAATCATAATAAGCATGGAGATTAGAAACTAGCACCTCACAAGTAGTGCTTAGATACTCACATCTCTCAGGTGTCATCAAAATAAATCTCATAAATGAAAACGGATAATATCTCTCACTACCTGTCATAGCAAATAGATTGCCATAGGCTTGGGAAAGGATCAAAAACCTCCTCCACTAGGCGTAAGCACCTAAGATAAACTATCAAAGAGGGCTTTTAAACGGGTTATAACGTTAGGTGTAGGGATATGATAAACACGGTTTTGTTGGATAAAGGATATTTTACTGGTGGCGAGTTAAAGATCTTGATTAATTACATGTACAATATGGCGTTGCTAAGCCAAGACTAGACTCGACTTAAGCTAATGAAAGAAAATAACAAAAAGATAAAATAAACATAAAATGAAACGGGATGGTAGTCCGTATGTTTTTTCTACTTTTCTTTTTCTCATTTTTTTTTTCTTGATTTTTTCGATTTTTTTTTTTTTTTTTTTTTTTGCATACACTCTTGCCCTACCATCCAAAATAATACATCGTAGGGGCCTCGGTTCTCCCCTTACACTTGAACTTTTACATAACTTTACAATTAACTATTCTATCGACTCGAATTAAGATAATCGAAACACTTGGAGTACTTTTTAAAATATTTAGCACATATGGGGGTAATAATGTTGTTCTTCCCCATTACTCCATTACACTAGTACTTTACCCATGAGTCCCAATCGTCCCAAAACAATATGTACAAGGATATGACTCGACTTAGCAACCATGTAATCAATTAGATAATTAACTTGGGGTTTAAACAAATGTTGTCACAATAATGCACTAAAGATGAGTGCATACAAGGTAGGCTAAGGCGATTTGGGTGTACATTTAAGTGGGGTGTAAACAAATTCTTCCTTTAAGTAAAATGCTTAAAGTTAGAAACGAAAAGATAGGCTCTGATGGGTGTACTAAGGGTATCGTGTACTAAAAATGAGTACAACGCAAAGGGTGTGGGAGTATTACTTGACCAATGTAGCCAATGTAATTATAACAAAAACACAGGTGTAAAACAATGGGTTAATCCTAATGCCTCTTATCATGTAGTAAATCTAACTACACGAATGTAGTCTCACTTGTGACCTCGGAATGGTCCTAACGCAAGTTCTAGAATCTAAGTGCTACCGGTACACACATCATAGCATAAATGCTTTTCCTACCAATTCTAGGGGCGAACCTCACATATTTGGGGGTGGAAAATTTTTTAGTGGTACGGTTTTGTGCTAGTCATATAACTCCTATCCATGAGACGCTCATTAAGATCAAAGTTTCACTCCTATATGTTGTAAAAAAATTTAAATTTGGCACTAAAATTGCCCTAACAGGTATTTCTCTCAGTTTTATTACACATCTACCATCAAATAAACAAAAATCAAGTGCAATTGTATTCTCTAAAGTATCGTACTTTACCCCCCTTACACTTAAGATGAACATTGTCCCCAATGTTCAAATAACAAGATGTAAAAGTAAAAAAAGGTAAAAGAATGAAATCAAATACTCCCCTGATTCGCTCGGTGGATAAAGAGGTAACATGGTTAGATCTTCTTCCAAGAGAATGTAGAAGCTTCAAGACTAAAGCATCGCCAAAAGCTTGATTCCACAAACATCTCCTTGTCCAAAATAACCTGTTAAACCTGAGAAAACAAACACGAAAACCTGCATAACATCGGCGGGATAAATTCTATATAAGGATATAATGCTTGTGGAATGATTATTTTGCAGATTCCTGGAGTTTATAAGTTAGAGATTTAATAAAAACTTTTTATGAAAACAAAACTTTCAAAAATTTCAGAAAATTAAAACCTGACGCCGTCAGTTTGTAATGCCTGACGCCGTCAGAAATGATCTGACAGAATTCTCATGTTAAGTTTCCGGAAAATTTCTGGAAAAACCGATACCTTACTTCCTGGAAATCCTGCAAAACATCATTATGACTCGATACAAGCATTTGACTCTAACAATTACTAGTATGCATGCTCATTTAATATTGTTGTGATTCATGTTCAATCTTGTTCTTGTAAACAAATTTGGATTCCCTTACACTTATCTTTTGCAAAATACCTTTATATGTAGTTAAGACGAAGTTAAAAACAAAATAAAGCATTTTCACAATTTACTTTGAAACATGAGCACAAACAATAACAATTAAGCTTGCATACGGAAACAAATAAAATCAAACAAACAAACAAATAAAGCTTGGGTTGCCTCCCAAGAAGCGCATGTTTTTGTTCGAGTCACGAGCCTGACTCTACCCTTATTTAACGGAAATAGGGGAGGTTTTCCCTACACTTAGGATTAAGTGCGGGTGGAAGTAGCGATACACACCCTTAGGGTGGAAATATGCCACGTGAGGTAAAGGGGGTGAGTGAATGCCTTCCTTCATCCTAAAACTACCCGGATAATATTGGTTTATGGGTGGGTCGGTTCCTCTTTTGTCTCCTAGATGTAAATCTAAGGATGAAAAGTTGTGTAACGGTTGAGGTTCCGGCTCATCAACACTAGGAAATTCCCTAGAACTAAGAGTAAGGTCATCACTAAAAGTGTTCAAACCTATATCCTCTAGTTGTGCTTGGTCCAAGGGTTCTACCTCCATCGGGATTCCTAAAGTCTCTTCTACTTCTTCCGGGTAAGTCACGGGCGGTGTGGGTGCCTCAAATGATGGTGGGTTTTGTGGAGTACTTGGTGGACTTGGATTTTCTACTTTATCCTCCATCTTATCTTGATTACCTATGTGCTTATTATGTGATTTGTTGAAGTCTATCCCCAACATGCACCTAGGTATCTCAAATACTTTTCTATTCATCTCAAATTCTTGGTCCGATTCATAAGAACCATTCTCAATAACTTGATCACTATGTTCCATTTGCCTAAAGGATTCCTCATACTCGTCATATGTCTTGGTGAAATCTAATCCAAGCATGCACCTAGGTAGTTCAACATTAACCATCTCACAATCCTGGTCGGGTTCATAAGAAACTATCCTAGGTGAAGGCTCATATGGTGCATAGGTTTCACTTAATGAGGTATTTTGAGGGTTTGATAGGGCTCCTAAGGTGATTTCCTCAAAAGTTTTATGCACTTGGTCTCTTTTCTCAAGGTACTCACTAAAATCTATGTAAGATCCTGTTCTCATTACTTCATTCCACCATCTTGATTTATCCAAATTAGTAAAATTATATTTCTTCATGTAAAACTCTAGTCGCGGATTTGGTAGATTCACGTTCTCCATAATGGCGAACGGAAGAGTCAATGGAAAAACTTTACGAACAAAAGCACAAAGAAAAGATAGACTACGAGAAAGCTAATAAAAAGAAAATAAAAATCTCACTAAGATAGGAATCTTGTGAGTAGACCTAATAAAAATAAAATTTCAACCTAAGCAATAACTACTCCCCGGCAACGGTGCCAAAAACTTGATGCGTGGTTTTGCGACCTTACAACAGGTTTTACCTCTCGAGGGATCTCAAGAGGCTTGCAATCCCCACCAGGCAGTGTACCTGACCGATGTAGTATAGTGAAGTGGCAAGTACCGGGGGATTGATCGTTCTCTAGGGGAATAGTGTCGTTAGGATTGAAAAACTACTCTAATAGGTCTAAGGGTGAGGGAAGATTCTTTTTGTATTTTTATATTTTATGAAAGCAAGTAAAATCTCGGGTTTGAAGGAGTGGGCGGAATTAGTTGCTAGTCAACTAACCCAAATTACTACAAATGCAAATAAAATAAAATAACTGAAAATGAAAAGGTTGTGAAACTTATATGGGGAGAAATGTGTTTACTTAGACTTCCTTACTCCCTAACTATCTTTTACCGGTTGATTAGTGTGTATTAATTGCGTGGATGACGGGTGTATTCCTTAATACCAATCGTGGGGTGGCGTACGTACTTCCCCAACTCTACAAGCTCCTACTTCACTCCTATGTCGAGCCGGCTAAGAAGCTCCTAACATGGGATCACTAGAATTCGCTCATGCATTAAATACAACCATAAAAACCTTAGTACGCATTGGTTCATGTTTCTTAAGACGTTCAAGCAAGTTACCGTATAGGAAGTTAGCCAGTTTTCTTAAGCCTAACATCGATAAACAATCATCCAATACAATTAATAACACACTAATAACCGATAATCAATAGTTAGGTTTCATTAGATCTAAGCAAACACAAGATAAATCTAGCCTAGCATGTTAATTAAAAGACAAGAACAAGATATAATCAAACAACACATAGACATATTGATTGATTAAATGATTACTTATCTTCAATTAAACATGGGAGATCCAAGGGTATGAAAACCCTTAAAAATGGCAGAAATTCGTCTTAGGGTTTCTCCTCACAAAGTTGCACACTAATGACAAAAAATTGCAAAACTATATATAGAACTTAGTGGCTGACGGCGTCACGTTATAGATCTTGACGCCGTCACCTCGCCGTGTCTAGGGTTCCCGGATGGTCTTCCTGACGCCGTCCCTCTTTAGTCCTCCAAAATCCTCCCTGGCTTATCAAGGCTTGACGCCGTCTCTCTTTAGCTTAAACCGTGACGACCTTGATCACTTCAAAGGGTGACGCCGTCAGACTTCCTTTGTAAAACTCCCTGGCTTATCATGTGTATTTTTCATATCCACCTCTTTTGCCAAGCCGTGACGCCGTCAAGAGCAATACTTGACGCCGTCAAGTGTACTTTTCCAGCAGCTTTGGAGACTTTGTCGTTTTCTTCACTTTTATGTTCCAAAAACGTCCAAAATGCTTCCTTTTCCAGATTTCTTCTCCAAAGTACCTAAAATGACAAAAGGAACGATTTAGGGCAATATTTGATCAAATAAATACGATTTAGGGCTTAAATGACCCCTAAAAGCGGTACACTTTTCGCTTCATCAAACCCAACTTGAATCTTTCATAGCTTTGTGAATATTTTTGGGTTCCTCTTGTGATAAGAAACAAGCAAATTTGCAATTTTGTAAGTCCTTGTGGCTATTTCTTTGATGCAAGGATTGAGCAAATAAACCTTGATGGAGTTGAGTACTCAGCCCTTTTATTTTACTTCTGGTTTGTACAGTAGATTGTACATCACCAATTTTCTGCTCCTTAGGATGGTTCTTATGTATCCTTGTAGTTGGAGTAGGACTGACTTGAATAGAAGGCTCCATATTTGTCAAATCAGCATTTGCTCCAAAAACATCCACAACATCATCATCTGTGTCATAGTAGATTTCCTCCAATTCAGGCATATGAGGAAAATCAACATCATCATTAACATCTTTATTAAAGTCAGCAGCAGAATTCTTTGGAATGGCAGTAGAATTACTAGGCTTAGCAGCAGAATTGGAGATATTGCTGCTAGGCGTAGCAGCAGAATTATTTGGCTTAGCAGCAGAATTGGAGATACTGCTGCTAGCTTCATTTCTTGAACTTCCATGCTTTGCTGACTTTTCAACAGTCTTGCCATCATTAGAAGGTTCATCATCACCTTCTGCATCATCCTTTGGTACTTCCTTATGAACAGCATCATCATCAGAACTCTTTCCCTCATTATCTGTTGGAGTGAAGAACTGATTAAACTTCCACTTCTCAATCAAAACAAACTCCTCTGCAGATCCATCCTTCTTTGCTTGTGTACCTGCATTTGGGTTAGTTTGTGTACCTGCAGACATGTTAGTTGTACCTGCAATCACTGGTTTATAATTCATACTCTTGGTTAGGGAATCAATATCAAACAGCCATTCAGGTCCTTTTCCAGTAACACTAGGTGTGGTTTCACTAAACCTAACGTGTAGATTTTCTTCCACATGCATTGTTCTTTGATTAAATACCCTAAAAGCTTTGCTATTAGTTGAGTATCCAACAAAGAAACCTTTGTCTGCTTTCTCATCAAACTTGCCTAGTGAATCAATGGTATTTAAGATAGTAACAGGACACCCAAATGGTTTTAAGAAATCTATCATAGGTTTCCTACCATGCAACAATTCATAAGGGGTCTTGTTATGAGGCTTCACTACCTTACTCCTATTTTGCACATAGCAAGCAGTGTTAACTGCTTCAGCCCAAAAAGTAGTGGGTAACTTTGACTCAGACAACATAGTCCTAGCAGCCTCAATTAATGTCCTATTCCTCCTTTCAGCAACACCATTTTGTTGAGGAGTTCTAGCCACACTAAACTGCCTTAAAATACCTTTTTCCTCACAGAACTGATTCATTACATGATTCTTAAATTCAGTTCCATTGTCACATCTGATTACTTTGACCTTATGATTTACTAGATTTTCTATTCTTGTAATGAAGGCCTTAAGAATTCCAGAGGTCTCATCCTTAGTTGCTAAGAAAAACACCCAAGTAAACCTACTGAAATCATCAGTGACAACTAAGAAATACATCTTCTTATTCAAGCTCTTCACAAAAGTTGGTCCAAACAGATCCATATGCAACATATACAAGGGTTCAGAAATAGAGTTCATCACTTTGGACTTACAAGAAGCTCTGTGTTGCTTTCCCATCTGACAAGCAACACAGGTTTCAGAATTTTCAAAAATCTTTGAAGGTAACCCTCTTACAAGGTTGCCTTTTACCAATTTGTTTATAGTTTTGAAATTTAAGTGACCCAATCTTCTATGCCAAAGCTTGGATTCATCAATGGTGGCCTTTGCAAAAAGACAAGTTAAATCTCTTTTAGGAATGATGTTCTTAATGTCCACACTGTATATATTGTTTGTTCTAGGGACTTTAAGTAGTACTTCAGAATCATGAGGTAACTTAAAGTCGGGAGACAAAACAAGACAGTCAGTGTCTGTAAAAAGAACAAAATTCTTTTTGTCACACATTTGTGAGACACTAAAAAGATTGAACTTAAGTCCCTCTACAAAATACACCTTTTCAAAATCCAATTTTCTTGTTCTAATAGTACCTTTACCAACAATCTTGCCACCTTTTGGATCATTGCCAAAAGCAACATAACCACCATCAAAAGCCTTAAAATCTTCCAGATTGCTCTTGTCTCCAGTCATATGTCCAGAGCATCCACTATCAAAAATGCATTTATCCTTTAGCTCCAATTGTAGATTGCCCTGCACAAAAAGTAAGAGAGTTAGTTTCTCTTTGGGACCCAAGCCATTACTGACTTGGATCTGCCTTGTGCATCAAAGTAATCATATTTCTTGAAGTCCATTGATGCACTGCTGTTTCTGGTTTTGGGTTTCCAGACCCAGCAAGCTGAGGCCTTAACAGCATAGAAATGAGTGCCCATAACAGTGTCAGTAACCACTTTTGGCTTAGCAGCAGAATACCCTGTTTTCTTTGGAATGGGCCTTGTTGGTGCAACAGGAGAAATAGTCCTAGAAATACCATTTCTCAACAAAATCTCCTTAGGAACCATGTTTCTTTTGGGATGTGGGTGAGTCTTTCTTGCAAAGTTCCTATGGTTCACCCTAGTATTATGGTTCCATACAGGTTTTGGAGCACTAGTTTTCTTAGGTATTGAATAATAACAATCTTCTTGCAAGTGCTCAAAACTACCACAGCTGTGACATGCCTTCTTAACCAGTTCAAAGTCACTACCTAACTTGTGTGAGATCACCTGGTGCAAGTTTCTCTGATTTCCTCTAGGCAAGTCACAAGTCTTCCTAGGATAAGCTCTAGGTTTATCATCATACTCAGCCACTTTCCTAGAGATTCTACTTCCAAGCACAGGTTTCACAAATTCGACATTTTTAGCTTTAGTTTCTACAGGTTTAATTTCGACCTTTTTAACCTTAGGGGGTGTTGTTTCTATCTGCTCATCATCACTATCTGATTCCCAATCTTCAATGATTGGTGCATCAGACAATTTTTCATCAATCTTAGGTGCCAATTTTTCATCAATCTTAGGTGCACTAGTCTTTTCAGATGTTTCATTGTTTACTTGAGTTGTTTCACCTACAGATTGTGCAGCTAACTCAGATATAAAGGATAATTCTTTCCTAGTTGGTGCATAAGCACTTTTAAGTGGGAGGGGCCACTTCATTGTATCCTAGGCCACATCCTCTTTTAAAAATCTGAGATTCAACTGCTTTGTTTGCTAGAACAGATGCATATTGTTGTTTATCTATTCTAACAACATGTTTTTCTTTTTCACTTAAAGTTGAGTCTCTAGCTAATTCAGCTTCTTCCACTCTTTTATTGAGCACATTAATTTCACATTCTTTCTAAATTAGCTCAGTTTCAAGAGTATGAATTTTATCAGCATATTCTACCTCAATTTGATTAAGAAACTCAACCTTGTTTTCTAAAGATTTTAAACCATGTTGATATCCTAAGTTATCAAGTTTGAGTTTATCAAATTCAACTCTTAAAGCATCATAACTAGATCTCAGTGCCTCTATTGTATTTGAACAAGATTTAAATGAACATGAAGATTCATTTGATACCTCAGAGTCTGATCCAGAGGAGGAGTAACCCATAAGAGCAAAGTGTTGTTCTTTGGGTTCTTCATCAGCTACCAGTGCATAGTTGGGACCATCCTCAGCTTGGTCACTCCAGTCAAAATCTCCCAAGCCATCACATGAGACCATAGCAGTAGTAGGTTTAGCATCTTCAATGGGAATCTGCCTTGGATTTTCCTTGATCTGCTTTGGTGCTCTGCACTCCCTTGTAAAGTGCCCTTTTCTGTGGCAGTTATAACATTCAAACTTTGATTTGTCAAACCCCACAATGTTCTGCCTTCTAAACTTGAGCTCTCTTCCAGTTCTCTTCAAGAATCTTCTTGCCCTCATAGTCAACATTGCAAATTGCCAATGCAAATCCATCTCTTCTAAATCATCAGGATCAACTTGATCTAGATCCTGACTCATTACTGGAGTACTTGTAGTGAGTTCAGCTAAATAGGCACAAATAGCAGCATCACTAATGGTGTCACTATTTGTAGAACTAGCAGCAGAACCAGTATGACCAACAGCAGAATGAGTTTCTTGAGTATTCCCAGAAGTCTTATTATTAGAAGACATAAAAGCAAGGTTGTTTGAACTTGAAGAACTGGTTGAACCCTTTACCTCAGTTTCATAGACCTTCAAGTTGTTATACAAATCATCCAAATTCATAGCATCAAAATCAGCCTTGTTCCTCCAGACAACTGTGTGAGTATTCCATTATGGTGCAAGACTCCTTAGAAACTTCAGATTAATATCTTCCTTTGCAATAGTGACATTAAGAAGCGCCAACTGACTCACTAACTTTTGCAGCCTGTCATAAGTACCATCAATACTTTCATTGCTTGATGCAGTGAAAGTTTCAAATTCGTGCTTTAGCAAATTCTTCCTTGACTTTTTGGTGGCTTCATTCCCACCAAACCTGAGTTCAATTGCTGCCAATAACTCCTTGGCAGACTTGGTGTTTTTGAAGGCCAATTGGTACTCATTAGGTATCCCCATTAAGAGAATAGTATGAGTTCTAATCTCCAGTTTCCTTTGAGCCCTATCTTCATTGGTTTTGATGGGTACGACTTGCCCATCAGCACCAGTCTTAGGTAGAGTATCACCAATTTGTATGATTTCCCACATTGTGTAATCACACATCTTCATGTACTGTTCTATCCTCATCTTCCAAAGTTCATATTCTCCAACCTTGAGCATTGGAACCTTGGATGCAGTAACCATATGATGAGATTCAGACTCCATTGCTTTTGATGATGAACAGATCTGAGCTTTTCAAAATTCTTCTCGGTATCAGTTTCTAGATCACAAGCTCTGATACCACTTGTTGATCCCAGTTGAGCTTAACGATCTTGTTAATTACTTTAGATATAAACCTAAAGCAATTGGTATAGAAACTGCTTATGAACGATCTATTAATTACTATGCGGAAACTAGTAATTAATCTTAAGAAGAATAACAATAACACACAATAATTCTCTCAACCTTCACCTCAATATATTAATATACGGTTACTCAAAAGTAACAGGGTTACAACGAACCTTGAAGTGATTACAAGACAATACGTATGCTATATGATCGACTTCTAACCCTAACCCTAGATCCTCCTTTTATACACATAAGGAGTCCTAGTCGGTTACAAAACTTTCTATACAAGAATAATATCTAATCATATCTTTACCATAAACAAACTATACATATCCAATAAGCAGCAGAATCAAACTCTAGCAGCAGAATCATCTTAGGCTAGCAGCAGTTTGACACTTAGCTTATTTCATTATTCTTCGAATATCATCAGCAGCAGAATGAATATACCTAGCAGCAGAATGATTATGCCAAGCAGCAGAATCATACTTGGTATATTTTCATTAGAACCATGAGCAGCAGAATAAAACACTTAGCAGCAGAATCTTCAAAGTAGCAGTAGTATCTTTTAAACCCAACACTTCCCTGTACCGTCCGATTACTTGTGTATCATCCGGCCTGACATGTGTCATCCGGTGAGCGTCCTCCGGACATATACGCCTAACAATATTCAATATTGCTTCAGAAATAAGGTACATGTATTTATCTACGATAGTTTTTTGTGGGTACTTGAGAATTACTTTCACCATTAATGCAATCCTTTATTTATATGAGAAAAATGTAAATAAGAGTTTATAATAACTCTTGGCTCGTTAACCTAAGCCAATGCGTGTTTTATGAAGCCTTATATTTAATGTTAACTTTAATAATTAACACTATATATTAAAACCGAACGTCGGTGGAGTATAAAATATTATACCTGACAATTTAAAAATAATATATGTTTAGCCCGTTTGGTTAGCCCATGAGAAGCCCGACTTCTACGCCTCGGCGTGTCTTCTTCCTGAAGATACCGACAATTTCTTTCAGTTTTATCCACAGATACATCCACCCTCCTCACACTTTCCAGAATCTCCCTGTCTTCAAACTATCACCTTCAAAAAAATGACTTTTTGATGTTACAGTTTTGTGGATGATTTATTGATCGGCTCGACTCCACCAGGAAAAAGGTGCTAACAGTTACTCTAATTAGGGGTGAGCATGGGGCGGGGTGGGGCGGTTTTATGGTAAAACCAAAAACCGAACGTTATATTTCGGTTTTTGAAAACTACAAACCGTTTGGTGTCGGTTTTTTTGGTTTCGGTTTTTTGGTTTTTGACATTGAATCGGTTCGGTTTCGGTTTTTATTCGGTTTTTTCTTACCTGAAAACAAGCAAGTTTTGATCTTATATAAAGTTTACGATTCCTAGTTTTCAAACAAAAATATTTAAACAAATATCAATAATAGCATAATATCCAGCAATCCAAAGCTTCGAAAAAACATATGAAACAACCAAACATGAATCTAAAATATAAAATGCATTTCTTTGCGGCTTTGCATTTTTCGCTCGCAAAAACATTCAAAGAAAACTATTGCTCGAAAATAAAGATATAAGATATAATATATATATATATATATATATATATATATATATATATATATATATATATATATATATATATATATATATATATATATATATATAAAGATATAATATATATAAATATAACAAATTTGAAAGTATAGATAATAAACAACACTTTTGCTTTTTTTTAATAGATAAAGTTGTATACTCAAATCTTTAAAATTAAATAGCAAATCTCTTGTATAGATAAAAGTATATAAAAATAAATTTAAAGGTAGGGCGGGGCGGTTTTCTCGGTTCGGTTTTTCTTATGAAACCAAAAACCGCCCCAAACATTCGTTTTTTATAAAATTCAAAACCACCACCATCGGTTTGTCAAATGGGGCGGTTTTTTCGGTTCGACTTTTTTGATTTTTTCGGTTTCGATTCGGTTTTTCAGTTTTTGTGCTCACCCCTAACTCTAATCTCAAAATTTTGTTTGTATTTTCTTTTAGGTTTTATTGATTGTTTTAATTTTTATTTTGCTTTTAATGATTTTAGTTGCCAGGAACACTTTATGAAGAACGACAGACTTTTTACCAGCAACGAAAGATTATCATATACATCCGAGATTAAAAGGTATGAATTATTTTAAATTAGTTTGCAATCATTGTTTTTGGAACGTGATATTTATAATGTAAATTACTTGATTTCCAGATGTGTTTAGTGTTAGTGTAGTCAAGATTTTACTATTAGATGATGTTTATAAGCTAGAAATTAAAGTGTATATTCATTGGCATGAAAAATTTACTGTTTGATGGCCTTTGATATTTATGATTTCACTGAAATTTGAGAGCTTTTTTATGGCTGCTTACTTAATTCTACTCATACATGATTGTATTGTGTACAGATTATATTTCGTTCATGAATTTTTTAAATTTGCTAACTTTGCAGCGAGAATGGGGCCAAAGTTATCAGAAACAATAAAAGCGAAGCTACGATTGGGGCGAGAATCATACAAAAAGGAGGGAGGGAAAACATATTCAAGGAAGTATTTGGGGAGAACGACGGTGAAAAGTTGTTAAAAGCTTCTCAATGTTACTTATCAACGACTGCAGGTCCAATTGTAGGGATACTCTTTATCTCTACTAAAAAAGTTGCTTTCTGTAGTGACAGATCCATCACATTGCGTTCACCCAATGGGGACCTCATTCGAAAGCCTTACAAGGTACTTAAACACATTCTTTGTGTTATTTGTTCAATATAACGGGATGGTAATGGGTTACAATGGATGTGGTCGATGGGTTGGGCGGGTTGGTGCAAAATTATGCTCTTTTTTTTACTAAAAAGTTTTAAAATTTTTGGGTTAACAAAGTTTTTCTAAGTAATGTTTTTCTAGCTACTAATGTTATTTTATTGTGAAATTCAGTATAACTTTGAAGGAAGATATGACTTGGTGAGATTCTTGAAGACGGTGCAAAAAGCAGGACTTTATGCTCATCTAAGAATTGAACCTTATGTTTGTGCTGAATGGAATTGTGGGTAATTTTTATATAATTGTTTCTTTTTTGATTTTTTTTATATCTCATATATGTGGTTCTTATTAGGGTTTAACAATTAATTTTATGTAACTTTACTAAAAAGTTCATTTTTGTTGGGAATTAAATGTTCTGAAGATTAGTATTGGAAATTACATGTTCACAAGATCCTTACTGCTCAAAGAAATACTCTAAGTATCATTCTACTGCTAGTGCATTTGATTCTACTGCTAGCGTTAAACATTCTACTGCTGAATGATACTGCTGCTGGTAAAGAAGATTCTACTGCTGAGTGGATAACTATTGAAGTATTCTACTGCTGGTTGGATAAGAATACAAAGATATTATGTGTATAATAGTCAACAATACATGGTAGATAATATCTTTAGACAAAGTGTTCAGTAACAAGTTGTAAACTCAAATACATGTTGTATCTTAATGACTGACACTCTCAAGCATGTGTTCGATTAGACTTGACAATATTGTAAAGATCTCTCTTGGACTATAAAAGAGAAATCATAGGCTTAGATATTATACGCATTAATTAGATCATAATTGTTAAGAACAAAGAACAAACACAACAATATCATAAGTCATTGAAACATAAGATTCAAGGTTTTTGTAACCCTAGTGATAGTGAAGATCACTCGTATTATCTTGAATAATATTGAATCATTTGATAATAAACTTTCTTTGTTCATTGTTCTATAACAAACATAACTGTTCCATTTCCATAATCAAATAACCTTCTACGTGTGGTTAAGTAGATTCCGCATACTTAATCATATTAACTCAATATATCATATACACAACGCAACAAAGGTCTAACAACCTTATAGTGTATCGAATCCACTCCTCAATTGGTATCAGAGCAAGGCTGATATAGTTGATTTAGAAGAAGAAGCAGAAATGGACGTACAAGACACTCAGGCTACAAATATTGCTGCAAAGTTACCCATGATCAAACAGAATGAGTTTGAGTTGTGGAGGTTAAGGATTGAGCAATATTTTATGGTTCAAGATTATGCTCTTTGGGATATCATTATGTATGGTGATTCTTTTACACTAGGTTATACAGATGTCATTCTTGAAGGCAAAACAGATAGGAAAAGAAATACTGGACCAGTTACCGGTGAAGAAAGGATACGGAAGAGAAATGATCAAAAAACAAGAAACTTGTTGCTCATGACCATTCCTGGTGAACAGGTGCTATCTTTTAGAAAGTATCCTGATGCAAAAACTCTTTTTGAAGAGATTTGTGCATGGTTTGGTGGTAATGAAACTACCAAGAAAACACAGAAGACATTGCTGAAACAACAATTTGAAAACTTTAGTTCAAATAGCAATGAATCACTTGATAAGCTGTTCTCTAGATTACACAAGCTTGTCAGTCAGTTAGCTGTGTTGGGGGTTGAGATAGCAAAGGAAGATCTCAACATGAAGTTTTTGAGAAGTCTATATGATGAATTCCATACTTATGTGGTTGTCTGGATGAATAAGCCAGACATTGAAACCATGAAACTCAATGATTTGTACAACAACTTCAAAATTGTTGAACAAAGTCTGAAAAAGTCTGGAAACTATAGTACTAGTTCTGGGAATGTGGCACTCTTGTCATCTCCTAGTATTAGTAAGTCAGAAGAGGTAGATGAAGATTCAGGTGTTTCTACTGCTAACTATGGTGGTCCTACTACTAGTTCACAAAAGAATGTTGCTGGACTTGGAGATCCATCATTCTATATATTCATGTCTAGTCAAACTAGTGGTTCTCCTCTAACTCATGAAGACCTTGATCAGTTGGATGATAATGATTTAGAAGAGATGGATATCAAATGGCAGGTTGCTTTACTTAGCATGAGGGCTAAGAAGTTTTGGCAAAGAACTGGAAAGCAGATTACCATCAATGGTAATGAAACTGCTGGGTTTGATAAGAAGAAAGTAGAGTGTTTCAACTGTCACAGGCTGGGACATTTTGCTAAAGAGTGTAGAAACCCAAGGAAGCAGGATAATAGAAACACATGGTATAAGCAAGAGAAGAAGAAGGAAGTCATAGTGGAAGAGCCAAGGGCTATGCTAGCCATAGATGGTGTTAACTATGATTGGAGCTTAATGGCTGATGAGGAAGAAGCACCAAAAGAAGCTGCAATGGTGGTCACTGAGACTGCTCTAATGGCCTTTTCTGATTCAGAGGTAAATTCTATAATCAAATGTACTGAATCTTGTTGTGCTCTTAAAGCTTATGAAGACCTTAAAAAGAAATTTGATGATTAGCTAGAAGAGCTATATAATACTATGGCCAACTTAGCTAATCATAAAAGAGGTCTAGCTGTTCTTGAAAAACAAATCTTACACTTTCAAGGAAATGAATCTAAGTTTACTGATGACATGAATGCCCTAAAAAGAAACTCAGAGTTCAAAGATGAAATAATTTTTTTGCAAAATGAATCTTTAGCTAAAGCCAAAAATAAAAGTGAAAATGTTAAGATAACAGTAGATGCTTTAGCTCATGCCTCAGAAGGAATTAATAAAATTTGGGAAGCTCAAGTAATCAATAAAGCTAGATCTGGTGTAGGATACAAGTCTGTTCCTCCACCATACAGAGGTGTTCCTTCACCTCCAGGAATTGACCTAGCACACACAGGATTTGCTGAGTTTCAAGAACCAATAATGGAATATGGTTCTAAGTCTACTGAGATTCCTAAGGTAGAGAAAGTAGGTGAAAGTATAAGTAATACTTCACTTCCTGAGGACAAGGTGTCCTCTGATAGAAGATCAGATAGAATAATCATTGAAGACTGGGTATCTGATAGTGAGGAAGATGAACAGGTTATGTCTAAACCTGAAATAGTTAAGAAAGCAGGAACAAGGGTTCCTAAAGTGGTCAAAAAGGATACTGTTAGGCCTAGAACAAACATTAAACATGTTAGGCAACCAATTAAATATTGTGAACAATATAGATCCACTAACAAGCCCAGAGGTAACCAAGGGAGTTGGAATAACCTCAAGTCTTACCAATTAGGTGATGACTTTTCCTTTTATAACAAAGCTTGTTACACATGTGGTAGTTTTGATCATCTTGCAGCTTTCTGTAACAAATGGGTATCTGGGTATGCAAACAATAGGGTAAACTTCAAAAGGCAAACAATTAAAGATCACTCTAACTTTACTAGATCAAAACCCAGAGCAGTTTCAAAAGCAGTTTCTACTGCTAGGCAAGCAGTTCCTACTGCTAGACCATTCATGACTGTTAACCCAAGACCAACAGTTAAAAATGCAAAATAAACTTACAAAAATGCATCAACAACTGTTAAAAGGCCCATTCAATCAAAAGCAGTGGTCCAAAAACAAGTTTGGAAAATTAAGGGAACAACTACAAAGCTAGCAGTTTCTACTGCTAAGCATGTAGTTCATACTACTGCTAGGGAAAACAGGGAAAATGTTGTTAAGGCCTCAGCATGTTAGGTTCTTAAATCCAATGTTGCATCAACTGTTCTCAAGAGATTAAATTACATTGATGCAAGAGGCAGATCCAAGTCAGTAACGGCTTGGGTCCCCAAAGGAAACTAATACTCCTTATTACTGTGAAGGAACATTCATCTGATAAACAAGAGGATCAAGGATACTCAGATAGTGGATGTTCAAGGCACATGACAGGCAACAAGTCTTATCTCTCAGATTTTCAATCAATAGATGGAGGCTTTGTTACCTTTGGAGGAGGTATTGGTGGCTAAATTTTCGGTAAAGGTACAATTAAAACTAGAAATTTAAATTTTGAAGATGTGTTCTATGTGCAAGAGCTTAAGTATAATCTTTTTAGTGTCTCACAAATGTGTGATAAAAAGAACAAAGTTCTTTTCTGTGACACTGAATGTCTTGTGCTTTCTCCTGATTTTAAGATGCCTGATGAAAGTCAAGTACTTCTTAAAATTCCTAGAAAGGGCAATATGTACAGTGTTGATATGAAGAACATTGTTCCTAAAAAGGCTTTAACTTGTCTTGTAGCAAAGGCCACTTTGGATGAATCAATGTTATGGCATAGGAGGCTTGGTCACATTAACTTCAAAACCATAAATCAGATTGTTAAGAATGGTTTGGTGATTTGAAAATGACCAAACATGCATTGCTTGTCTTAAAGGCAAACAACACAAAGCCACTTGTAAGCCCAAAATTTTTAACTCTATTGATCAATCATTGTTTATGCTTCATATGGATTTATTTGGACCTACTTCTGTTAGGAGCCTGATGCATAAAAGATATTGTCTAGTTATTACTGATGACTATAGTAGATTTACATGGGTTTTCTTTTTAGCTACTAAGGATGAGACTTCTAGCATCCTTAAGACTTTCATTACAGAGATAGAAAACCTAGTAAGCAAAAGAGTAAAAGTCATTAGATGTGATAATGGGACAGAATTCAAAAATAGAGTTATGGATGATTTCTACAAAGAAAAAGATATTAGGAGAGAATTTAGTGTTGCTAGAACTCCACAACAGAATGGTGTTGCTGAGAGGAGAAATAGAACACTCATAGAAGCTGCTAGAACCATGTTAGCCAACTCTAAGTTGCCTATCACTTTTTGGGCTGAAGCAGTCAACACTGCTTGCTATGTTTAAAATAGGGTTTTGGTTGTCAAATCTCACAATAAGACATCATATGAACTTTTTAGAGGTAAAACTCCTGCAATAGGATTTCTTAGACCTTTTGGATGTCATGTGACAATTCTAAATACCTTAGACCATCTTGGAAAGTTTGATGGTAAAGCAGATGAAGGATTCTTAGTTGGATATTCTCTCAATAGCAAAGCTTTAAAAGTATACAACTCAAGAACTAGAAGAGTAGAGGAAAACCTGCATGTGGAATTTTTAGAGAATAAATCCCATGTAGCAGGTCAAGGTCCTAATTGGCTATTTGATCTTGAATCTCTAACCCATTATATGAACTATGTGCCTGTTGTTGCAGAAACTAATGATTTTTCAGGTTCACAAAAAACAAATGAGGCAGGGTTAGACAAGGAGACAAATCAAGATCATGTATGGATGCCAATAAGTACCAGTGTGGCTTCAACTTCAACAAATGATGAATCCTCTTCTGGTAAAGCTAAAGAAGATGTTGAAGATGAACACAAGAAAGATGGCATCAAGGAACAACAAAATGTTTCTTCTGATGATAGTACTGCTGAGACAGAGCATTCTACTGCTAGGCTTAATTTTTCTGCTGCTAGGCCAAATGATTCTACTGTTGGCCCTTCAGACTCAAATGAAGCAGATTTCTCAGATAAAGAGGTGGATTTGAGCAATATCTCACCTAACTATAAAGTTCCTTCAACCCCACACACCAGGATTCACAAAGTCCACTCCCTAGAAAATGTGATTGGAGATGTACAATCAGGTGTGAAGACAAGACAACAACTGATGTCTTCAGACCAACAAGGGCCTCTTGATGCCCTTTATGCTTCAAAGCAGCATGAGTTTTCAAACTCTTTCTTGTTTGTATGTTTTCTCTATCAGACAGAAACAAAGAACATTCTTAAAGCCCTAGATGATTCAAGCTGGGTGGAAGCTATGCAAGAGGAGCTTCTTCAGTTCAAGATTCAGAAGGTTTGGGTGCTAGTTGATTTACCTAAGGATGAAAAGGTAATTGGCACTAGATAGGTTTTCAAGAATAAAAGGGATGAAAGGGGAATAGTGATTAGGAATAAGGCTAGATTAGTAGCCCAAGGGTACACACAAAAAGAAGGTATAGACTATGATGAGGTTTTTGCTCCAGTAGCAAGACTTGAGGCAATTAGGCTTTTCTTAGCTTATGCTTCATTTATAGGCTTCACAGTTTATCAAATGGATGTCAAGAGTGCATTTTTATATGGTACTATTGAAGAAGAGGTGCATGTCTCACAACCTCCAGGGTTCATTGATCCTGACCATCCAGAAAAAGTGTACAAAGTAGTTAAGGCTCTTTATGGCCTTCATCAGGCACCAAGAGCATGGTATGAAACACTAGCTTCCTACTTAAGTGAAAATGGATTTCAAAGAGGCAAGATAGATCAGACATTATTCATCAAAAAGCACAAGAGTGATCTTTTGCTAGTACAGGTGTATGTGGATGATATCATCTTTGGATCTACAAGGAAGGAGATGTGTTTGGAGTTTGAGAAGCTTATGCATGATAAGTTTCAGATGAGTTCCATGGGGGAACTTACATTCTTTTTGGGTTTGCAAGTTAAACAATCTTGTGAAGGCATATTTATTAGTCAAGATAAATATGTTGCTGAGATACTAAGGAAGTTCAACTTTGCTGATTCAAAAATGGCAAGCACACCAATGGACTCTGAGAAGCCACTTCTTAAAGATTTAGATGGAGACAATGTAGATGTACACACTTACAGATCTATGATAGGTTCTTTGATGTATCTCACATCATCAAGACCTAACATCATGTTCTCTGTTTGTGCTTGTGCAAGATTTCAAGTAACTCCAAAGGTTTCTCATTTAACAGCTGTCAAGAGGATTTTTAGATATCTCAAGGGTCAACCAAGGTTGGGTCTATGGTATTCAAGGGAATCACCTTTTGACTTGGTAGCATTTTCGGATAGTGATTATGCTGGTGCTAGCTTGGACAGAAAGTCAACAACTGGTGGATGTCAATTCCTTGGGTGTAGACTTATCTCATGGCAGTGTAAGAAGCAAACAATTGAGGCTACTTCAACAACTGAAGCTGAATATGTAGCTGCTGTAAGTTGTTGTGGTCAAGTCCTTTGGATTCAAAACCAACTTCTTGACTATGGGTACAATTTCATGAACACTGTCATACATATTGATAATAGTAGTACTATTTGCATAATTAAAAATCCAGTACAACATTCTAAAACAAAACACATTGAAATAAGACATCATTTTATTAGAGATTGTAATGAGAAAAAGTTGATTCAAGTTCTTAAAATTGATTCTGATCATAACTTTTCAGATCTTCTTACAAAACTTTTGATGTTGGAAGGTTTCAATACTTGGTAGCAAGTATTGTGATGCTTAATCCTCAATGATTTAAAACTATGTGTTTTTGTATATAAATTTTTGATTGTACTGCTGGCTTTATAAGATACTACTGTTAGTGAAAAGTTTGTGCTGCTGGTACAAATTTTTTGTTTGTTAAGTTCATATTTGTTAAGTCATACTATGATACTTGATGTGCGTGTCGTTGTGTTCAAGTTTTAAAATTTATAAACACGATTTATCCAATTCTCTAATCACACATACGAGCAAGTATACTCGTCCGTGGTAGTAAAGGTGGGTAAGTCGAGATCGTCCCAAGGGAATTGGGGTTTAGGTTTAGTAAATAAGTTTTAGCAAAATGGAGTGTCAATCCAATTTGAAGCAAATTAAAAAATAAACAAGCAAGGTTCAATCAATCAAAAACAAATATACTTGTGTGTAGGTTCCATGACAATTGTTTAGAGTAACCAATCAAGTTGGGGGTTACTTGTAATGATGCACAACTTAAAATGAATGATTCACAATCAATGGTTTTTATCATGAGAAATCATATCTAAGAATTCAATCTCCTAGTTAACTCCTTTCGGCCATTATTAACTATTACGATAATTCTATTAAGTCCTTTGTGTTGTTTGAAAGCATGTCTTATCTCAAGAATTCCTACGAATCCTTTCGGCCTTTTTCGTGATGAAATCGTTTCCAAATCCATTTTAATGAGTAAAGGTGTTGCTTGTCACACACCACAATCCATACTAATTCGTGCACTAACTTTTTGGAATAAAAACATAAAGAAAACTCCTTTCGGCCTTGTGAATCTTTGAAAATGTTTTTACCAACCAATTAAGCAAGATTAGATTTTATCTCAACAAACTCATAAAACAAGATATGTTTTCATGCATCACTATGATAAGATTACTCCAACAATTGTCACATCATCCACACACAAGTATAACTAAATTACTCCATAACAATCATAACCAAACACAAATAATTAACCAAACTTCCATTCATCATATAGTAAAAGTAAAAGTAGTTCATTATAACTCAACAAGAAATACCTATCAAGGAATTACAAGAACTTGAATTGTGGAACTATAGCAATCCACACTCCTCCAATCGCCTATTATCACAAGTAAACAACTCCACACACGGACGCAACTCTTGAGACTCGAACTCAAGATCTCCTGGATGTTTTCACAGCAACTCCAAGCTTTTGGGCAATAATAATAGTAGTGGTGTAGCTTTCTTAGGTTATGTCACTTCCCCAAAAGAACTCTCTTTGTAAACTAACCAAGGGTTCCTTAAATAAGTGAGGAAACCCTTCTTATCCAAGTAAAAACGTCCAATATGATTTAACAGCTGAGAAATGATAAGCCTCAATGATTATGGGCTTAAATTCACCATTTAATGCAACTTTGTAACTTCAGTGTTGGCCAACCGATCGGTATTTGGCTCCTACCGATCGGTTGGAGCTCTCGGTGTTTCCAACTTCACTCCATCCGAATCGGATGCAGGCGGCATCCGATCGGATGGATGATCCTGCCGTGCACTTTTGTTTTCTTTTATTCATTTCTCGTTACTTGCTTGATCCTTCGCTGTACCATTGATTTCCTTCATAAAACTTGATCTTTTCTTGATACACTAAGCATAGAAGTCTTGGTCTAATCAATTCTTTGAAGTATCAAGTGGTTTCTTTCTCGTAATTCTCCTTATGTGCATAATCTCTTCATTTCTTCGTGTTTTCCTCCATTTTTCCTGTACTTGGCTATATTTACTTGCATACACACTTTTTCATCATTTAGTAACAAATACATGCAAATATAACCAAATATAATGCACAAAACTAGCAATAACGCACCTAAAAACATGTTAGATTTAAGCGTTATCAAATCCTCCACACATGAGTTTTGCTCGCCCTCGAGCAAGTCTAATTTTTAGAAAAACTGAACTCAATGGTATTTTCATTATATCCATAAAAAAAATCCTTGAAATGTAAGCAAATTAAATTGAGTTTAGTTAACATCACCAAGTACCTCACAAAGGAAATTTTAAATTCACACAACTCTCGATAGTAGATTTGATTGTATATCACTCAATTGCCCAGGCGCGATTCATGTCTCTTACCATAAGCTTGTACTTGTATCAAAACAAGAAAATAAAACATCAAAGAGGTCTTTTCTTTGGGTTTAGGTTTCAAGAAGGGTTTTGATTACCTAGCTAATGTATAGATATTTCATACAAGTACATCATAATTCGCTAACAACGAATCCTTGTATAGTCAAGCAACGGATGGTCACCAGATCGTGCCTTGGTTCGCTAACGACGTTACTTGCATAACGGATGGTCACCAATTTACTCACCAGATCGCTAACAACGCTTTTCAACTATCCAAAAACTCGGATGGTCACTAAAACATACATGTGCTACATATCTAAACAAAGCCATCACTGAATCCGAATGCTCGAATAAAGTAATTGGTAAGGGAAAGGGATAAGACATGGGAATTTGATTTGGTTCTAAAGAAAAACAAAAACAATCAAGCCCAAATTCAATCCTAACTCTTTACATCACAAATGATTACTCACCAAACTTCTTCGATCATTATTCCGCATTTCATATAAACTTCATCTTCCATAATAACTCTTTGAATATCTTATTTCCCACACATACATAGCTCAATGGCTTTTCTCTTTTTTCTCTTTTTTTTTTTTTTTTTTTTTTTTCAACACCCCCACACTTTGGATGAGCACACGCTACAAAAAAAAATATAAATAAGAGTAGCGACCTCCTTCTTCATTGGAACAACATATACACATACAAGGTGTGGTCAATCATGCAATCATCAAAAATAAATAGTTTCGAACTTCATTTGGACTTGATTCGGGAAAGTCTAAGGTGTATGGTGTAATAATTTTCGGGTTAAATCAAAAGAAAAGATAGGCTCAAAAGGGTGTAACTAAGGGTATCTAGCATATAATGCTAACAAATGGGTTCCAATTACTAAGGAAAACTAACCGATGTGGTTAGCAAAAATGTATTGTAAACGGAAGGCCATTTGGTGAAAATCCTAATTTGCCTCTTATCATTTGAATATATTTTATTACTTGAAAGTAATTTTAACCGTAATGCATAACAAGTACAAGTTCTAGAATTGACATAATCACCGGCACACTCATACGAAATATAAGGCATGAATCCTCACAATTTAAAGTGGTGGTAAAATGTACTTAGCAATAGCTACCAAAAACTCTCAAAACTTGACTACATTCCAAAAAAATTTCAAAATAACCTTATTATTTACCATTGAATCAATTTTGTCTATCAACTAGAAAAATCAAAGGCGAATAAACTCACAAATTCTAGTCCTTGAAATCCAAAAATCCAAAATTCAAAAAATTAAAAAAAAAAAAACTTTCCTATTTACTTCCCTCCCCCACACTTAAGTTTTGCATTGTCCTCAATGTAATAAAACGAACTTCAAAGTAAAGGAAATGGAAAGAAAAATAGAAAAAAAAAACTACCCGGGAAAAAAATTAGCATTAGCCTAGTTGATCACAAGTAATCTCGTGAATTCTTCCAGCTTCAAAAATTGATCAACACTAAGCTTCCGTCAATTCTTCCCCTGCAAATACTGCATACTATGCTCGAAACAAACAAACAAAATACCAAAAACAATAAACCAAACAAACATAAAAATATAAATAAACATAATCCAAACAAACCAAAATCAAAACAAATAAATCCTACAAGAGTTAAAGTTTAAAGTAGTAGAAAATAGAAAATAGAAATAGTTCAACCATCATTGTTTTGAAACCATCATTATAAACCATCGCTGATCACTCATAATCCATGTCCGGATCAATCCTCTCATCTTCACTTTCTTCATCTTCATAATTCTCATCACCCTCAAAAATTGTATACCTTTGTCTCTTCTCTCCAACACCTCTTGAAGAACCTCCCACATCAAAGCTCGAACTCCCAACATTAGGAACTCTACCATACACCGGCACTGGTTCAGGAAATGGTGCGTACCCAGGATATGGGTAAGGGTATTGGCCAGGATACGGGTCATACTCCAATGGGTAGGGTGGCACATTTGGTGGGTTGTAAGGAGGTACCTCATAAGCGGCTTGTTGAGCCACATGTTGAAGCATCGGCATTGAATAATCATAGTTGTAATTTTGCCTCAACATCATTGAATCTCTCCACACGTCCCTTTTCTCAATCTCATTTAGCTCACGGTTCCAATCTCCCCATCCCGAGTCAAAACTACCCGGGGTATGAATATTCCCAACAGGAGGTGGTGGTTGATATGGTTGTTGTTGGTAAGGCGGCTGTGGTGCTCCATGAGGTGCAACCCTTTGTGGTTCAATCCAAACTCCCAACTCTCGTGTCTTCCTATTCAAGGCCGTGTTAAAACTTTTATCATCCCACGTCTCACAATTTAACATCTCTGAACACTTTGCTAACTCTAAATCCACATAATAGCCCAATCTTTTTGCCAACTTGGTCACATAGTGACCTCCACATATTGCACTATTATCCTTTATTCCCGGCGCTCTCCTTGAAAGATATTCGGCTATTATCCAAGCCGCATTCCCATTCTTCTCTTCTAACAGTTTCATAACCCAAAGATCCGGCTGATTGCATTTATCACGGCTCCCTGTCCTATGCAAAACACTCCAAGCTATCAATTTTTGTAAAATTCTCAACAACGGATTCCTTAGCTTTGATGAATTCCTTCTAGTACAAGTTGGGTCACCAACACTGTTCCAATACTCAGCTAACCCGGCATAATCATTATGCCTCCTTACTAATCTCACAAAATGAGATGCAAACAAACGATCCTTGATCTCATCTGGCTCGTACAAGCCAAGAACAACGGCAAACTCCGGCAAAGTAAACTCATGATCTCTACCACAGAGCCTAAACCAAATGCATTTGTCATTCATAAGATCCACCATCTTCCTCTCAAAGTAAAATGTGGAGAAAAACTCCAAACACCATTCACGGTTAACATTCTCGTGAATACTAAACGCATTCTCCCACGAATAATCATCAAAACTATCACCATCTCCTTCATATACATATGTCATTCTCATCAAATTCCTTAATTCCATCTCACATCCATAATCATGAAATAAACTCCAATCAACTAACCTTGGTTTAGCGATTTTTCTCCCTTGTAACTTCGATAGACGCTCACGAAAAGCGTGCCTCTCCTCGCTGCTTAAACCACTGAACTTCAAATTCTCGTTACGCTCTGGAATCAAAGTATACTTAACCTTCTCTTTGTTATTCCTGTTCACAAACTTTTGCACAATTGGATTACTAACTTCACGCGATGAACTCGATCCTCCTGCAAGAAATCTCTGTAGAAATCATGATTATTTGTTAGTATAAGAGTATAAGAAACAAAGTTAGATGATTAAGAAGTCCAAAATATTCGATTTGAAAATCTTCAAAAAGTTTTACCGAGGGCTCCATCCGATCGGTATCTCTCTCCATCCGATCGGATGGAGTTGTGACCTTGTCCAGCCGATCGGTAGCAATTCGCAACCGATTCGGTTGTACTCACTGTATTCAAAACAAAAAAATTCCGACTCCAAACTCAATCCTATCTACTTCCACTCTTCCTTATCCTGCATTTCATCAATCACTATGGTCTCTACACATCCCACTTATCTCCGAATCATATCCATAACATACTCGCATAATCAATCTTAGAACCTATGAACATATTCAAAATCAAACCTTATTGATGTTCTAATCCACAATGCATCATCCTAGGAACACTAATTAACATCTAAACAACATCTGGAAATCACTAATTTCTACCCAGAATCGATTCAAAGTTTTGACCCTTGTGTTTCAAAAAAAATCAATTAATTCATTCTTCCTCAAAACTTAATCAATCCATCTCATTCTTTTTGCAATGATCTCCTCAATCATTTACCCATCTATTCCAGAAAAATCATGCCTTAATTCGAACTATATCAAAAACGCCTAAATTTTGACCTAATTCAATCAACTCGAATTAAAACCTAATTGACACAAATTAATGATGTTACTTACTTGTTTTGGTGCCATTGATGATCCTTCAACTCTCCTGCAACTCTTAAAATTCTCCTAATGGTCGAATTAATGAACCCCAAGTATGGTGGAATGAGTGTGTGTGTGTTCTTATGATTTTTGAAATCTTGAGTATATATACATCAATCCATCCGATCAGTATTTCATCCAACCGATTCGGATTGAATTTTTTTGCAAAGCTTCACTTTTTCTTTCTCTCTTCAATACTTTGACTTTTGTAAGAATAAATAAAAAGTATTTGACTCCCTTTAAGACTTCTCTTTAAGTAAAAATACCACCAACACACTTATTCTCCCAACTTGTTATCCAAACTATCTCTACAACTTCTAAAACAAAACTTAACTCCATAGATTAAAAACTTAATAAAACCATAAGATAACCAAAAGGTCTTAAACTTAAATCAAACTTAAATGCAAAACATTAAACTACCATTAAAAATTGCATTAAAAATAAACAAAACAAACATTAGCACAAGCTTTGTGCTTTATTCTTCAACTCTTGCTCTTCAACCTTCAACCTTCAAAATATTCATGCTTCAAGATGTCTTCACTTTGAAATTTACCGGATAACTTTCGATTAGTCACTTGAGTTTTAAACTTCCTTGCAAAATCTCTTCCATCCGGACAAACTACATCAAACTTCACATGTCATTCTCCATCACCTTCTTCTTTCTTGTAAACACTAGCTCCTTCGGGTACCCATTCCAAATTCTTCAATTGAACCGGTAAAGATCCAAGAAAATCTGTCAATTTATGGAACACAAAAACATTCTTGAATGGGTTATAGAAAACCTCCATAGCTAATGCTCTTTCCAACTCATCTTCAATACCAAAGTAACTAGGGACAATCGGCCCATATTTAGGTCTTCCCTCTTCATCTCTACCAACTTCAAAACAACCTAAATGATCTTCTTCTTCTTCTTCATCATGCACTTCCTTAATAATCTTGCCTCTAGGTTTTGGATAATAGGTATGCTTCAAGATCCCATCACTAATAGTCATAGTACCTCTACCCATATCTATAATAGCTCCGCAAGTTCTCAAAAACGTTCTTCCTAACAACAAAGGTAACTCCTTATCTTCCGGGATATTAAGTACAAGAAAATCGGCTAAGAAAGCTTGATATCCTACTTGCACTCTAACATTCTTCACTTCTCCCATTGCTTTTGCTCTTGAATTTTCAGCCATAGTAAGATTATATTGATTTGGTTGAGGATTACCAAGTCCTAATCTTTTGTACAACGGGTACGGCATCACATTCACATTTGCTCCTGTGTCAGCCAATGCATACATTGCATCGGTTCCATTCACCTTAACTGGTAACACAAAATTTCCCGGATCACTCTCTTTCTTAGGCAATCCATTTTCAACTATCCTTTCCCTTGCAAACTCATCAAAATTCTTATCTTCTAACCTAGCTGTTGCCATCGTAACCGCATCTAACTTCTTACAATAAACCATGTAATTGTTCAACACTTCTATAACCGGCTTCTCTTCCATAAGCTCCTTAAATTTCATTTCCAAGTTCTCCAAAACAGCTTCCTTTTGTTCTTGAGTCAATGGTTTAACTTCTTGAGGTGATTTGGGCGATGAACTAGATGAACTAGCCTCATTTTTAGGGGTGGAGGGTTGGGTAAGTTTGTTAAGTGGTGTTTTCTTGCGATTAGCCTTTCCCATTTTAACAATCTCTCCTTTTCCTTCCTTCTTCTCTACCATATCATCATCAACATCAATTCTCATCTCTCCCATAGCAAAATCAATCCTACATTTAGTTTTCACCATGAAATTTCTACCAAACATAACTTCCGGTTCATCCACATTTCCATATTCCAACACAACAAAATCAATCTTGAAAACATGACCATGAATATTAACTTTCACATCTCTCACTATCTTCCTACCATAACTTTCATAATCAAGCCTAACAAAGCCAAGCTTACCAAGCATTTCTTCCGTAATGTAATTCTCACCATATTCCATATTAAGTTGAGCATCCCAAGCCTTAACTCCTTCCACACCACATGGTGTAGCATACCTCATACATGGTACATCAAACTCTTTAGGTGGTGCTTGTGTAAACACAACTACTCTCTTCTCCTTAGGTAAACAAACACTGCTTTCGCCAACTTCTTCTTTCCTTTCTAAACCAATCTTAGCTTCATCCAAAATGCTTTCCAACTTCTCCAAAGAATTTCCTGAATCTCTCAACATCTCTTCCAAATTTCTCAAGTACTCCGAAACATTGCTTAAACTCTCCATTCTACTTAAACACTATCATAACATAACCACAAAACAAAAATTCCAAACTATTAGCATGAGGGTTAGTTATAATCGAACCTTATCAAAATATCAAACAAACATAAGCTAACAAACAACCTCAAATCATCAAAACATGAAAACAACTAAAAATAAAAAATCATAAAAACTTTTACCGAGGCAACCATCCGATCGGTATCACCTTCCATCCGATCGGATGGGTAAAACTGCAAAAGATGAAATCTCACAAACCGAATCGGATGCGGGTGGCAACCGATCGGTTAGATCGAAAAAAAAAAATTTTTTTTTTTTTTTAATAATAAAACTAACTAATGACAACCTCTTCCTACTTTGTTTTGCTTTTTTTTTTATATTTATTAATTAAAACTAAAAAGAAGAAATAACTAGAAACTAAAACTAATTAACATAATCCTACAATCACTTATCAAGCATTAAATTTTTCTAAGTAACTTCTAACTAATGAACTAATGACCATAAAAACTACTTATTACTCATTCAATAAAAACTTTAAAACTACCAAACATTAAAATTAATAAATTAACTAACATTAAATATAAAAACTTTCTAATACCCTAAATTAATTAATCTAATTACTATACTAATTAAACATAACATTAATAACTCATAAAAACTGAAAAATAACAAAAATGATTAAACAAAAAAAAAAAAAAATTATTAACGAGACCACCAACCGATCGGATGGAAATCCATCCGATTCAGTTGGTCCGAACCAAACTTTTTTTTTTTTTTTTTTTTACTTAACTTTTTTTTAACTTTCTAAAAAAAAACTTAAGACTACTAAGCCCAACTACCAAGAAAATCTTAACAATTCCCCGGCAGCGGCGCCAAAAACTTGATGTGCGTGTCGTTGTGTTCAAGTTTTAAAATTTATAAACACGATTTATCCAATTCTCTAATCACACATACGAGCAAGTATACTCGTCCGTGGTAGTAAAGGTGGGTAAGTCGAGATCGTCCCAAGGGAATTGGGGTTTAGGTTTAGTAAATAAGTTTTAGCAAAATGGAGTGTCAATCCAATTTGAAGCAAATTAAAAAATAAACAAGCAAGGTTCAATCAATCAAAAACAAATATACTTGTGTGTAGGTTCCATGACAATTGTTTAGAGTAACCAATCAAGTTGGGGGTTACTTGTAATGATGCACAACTTAAAATGAATGCTTCACAATCAATGGTTTTTATCATGAGAAATCATATCTAAGAATTCAATCTCCTAGTTAACTCCTTTCGGCCATTATTAACTATTACGATAATTCTATTAAGTCCTTTGTGTTGTTTGAAAGCATGTCTTATCTCAAGAATTCCTACGAATCCTTTCGGCCTTTTTCGTGATGAAATCGTTTCCAAATCCATTTTAATGAGTAAAGGTGTTGCTTGTCACACACCACAATCCATACTAATTCGTGCACTAACTTTTTGGAATAAAAACATAAAGAAAACTCCTTTCGGCCTTGTGAATCTTTGAAAATGTTTTTACCAACCAATTAAGCAAGATTAGATTTTATCTCAACAAACTCATAAAACAAGATATGTTTTCATGCATCACTATGATAAGATTACTCCAACAATTGTCACATCATCCACACACAAGTATAACTAAATTACTCCATAACAATCATAACCAAACACAAATAATTAACCAAACTTTCATTCATCATATAGTAAAAGTAAAAGTAGTTCATTATAACTCAACAAGAAATACCTATCAAGGAATTACAAGAACTTGAATTGTGGAACTATAGCAATCCACACTCCTCCAATCGCCTATTATCACAAGTAAACAACTCCACACACAGACGCAACTCTTGAGACTCGAACTCAAGATCTCCTGGACGTTTTCACAGCAACTCCAAGCTTTTGGGCAATAATAATAGTAGTGGTGTAGCTTTCTTAGGTTATGTCACTTCCCCAAAAGAACTCTCTTTGTAAACTAACCAAGGGTTCCTTAAATAAGTGAGGAAACCCTTCTTATCCAAGTAAAAACGTCCAATATGATTTAACAGCTGAGAAATGATAAGCCTCAATGATTATGGGCTTAAATTCACCATTTAATGCAACTTTGTAACTTCAGTGTTGGCCAACCAATCGGTATTTGGCTCCTACCGATCGGTTGGAGCTCTCGGTGTTTCCAACTTCACTCCATCCGAATCGGATGCGGGCGGCATCCGATCGGATGGATGATCCTGCCGTGCACTTTTGTTTTCTTTTATTCATTTCTCGTTACTTGCTTGATCCTTCGCTGTACCATTGATTTCCTTCATAAAACTTGATCTTTTCTTGATACACTAAGCATAGAAGTCTTGTTCTAATCAATTCTTTGAAGTATCAAGTGGTTTCTTTCTCGTAATTCTCCTTATGTGCATAATCTCTTCATTTCTTCGTGTTTTCCTCCATTTTTCCTGTACTTGGCTATATTTACTTGCATACACACTTTTTCATCATTTAGTAACAAATACATGCAAATATAACCAAATATAATGCACAAAACTAGCAATAACGCACCTAAAAACATGTTAGATTTAAGCGTTATCAATACTGCTATAAGACATATGCTTTGCATTTTGTTTCTTGGTTTTGGACTAACATTTTCAGGTATGAACATTGAACAAAAAGGGAAGTTTCAAGTGAAATGGAAGCAGCAGAATGATTCTAGTTGCTAAAATAATAGGTTTATGATGGACTGAGTTTGGGAATTCATTAACAAAGGTTAACACCTAAGTTAATTGATTCTTTAAAACTTCTTTCTTGAAACCTAGTTATCATGTTTCACATTGACTTGATGGCTCAGTTGGTCAGATAGTAACTGACTCAACTCACTTTCTATCATTTTATACTTTTAAGTATAATGAGCAAGTCTAAGGACATCTGATAGAAAGAACAGCAAGTAAAAGTGAATCTAACACTTTTGTTAGAGGCAACAATTGCTATGAGCTGGAAACCCTGTCAAGAAAGCCTTTTGAATAGGTTTATCTTTACACAGGCAGTTATTTATAACTGAAAAACATTGGTTCTCACACAACCAGAGGTTGCTTTAAACCGCATTCTTGATTAAGTGTCTGTCATACACTTAATCCATTCAAAATGGTTGAATGCAGTATGATTTTTCAATACTAAAATCATGAACATACTGCTAAGTCAGAATTTTCTTAAAAAGGATTTTCAAATGGACTCAGCAAAACCATCCATTGATGGATAATGAGTCAATGCCCCATGAATCACCTCTCATAGGAGTTTACACACCTAGAAGTGATGAGGGCAGCACATAAACTCTTAAGGAATTGATGGCTTCATGTACAACATTGTCTGAAAACAAGTTCACATGGGTAGATCAGATAATGATGTAATGATGGTGAGAGATCTTCCAAACAGGGGAGGACAAAATGTTATTTGCATCTCAGGGGAGGTAATATCTCAAGGGAGGAAATAAAGCCCAAGGAAGATTAACCAAATTCAATGGAGGAAAAGACAAGAGCATACAAGATGATGACATGGAGGTTGAAAATGACAAGAACAAAGCTGATTCTGGAGTATTATATATATTCAGAAGGGATGAAGCATTCCAAAGGAGAAAGTTCTATCTAGGTCAATCTCAGTTCACTACGTTTGTTCATCACTTGCAAAGGCATGCTGATAGATGATTTCACTTGTTGAAACAAGCATCCAAGATACACAGCATCATTGCCTTTTATAATTCCTCCATCCAAGGAAATTGCACCATCTTTTAGGCTTTGTTTAAAGCTTTAAGATAGGTTCTGTTGATGCAAATAATGTTCTAAAAACGTTATTTATATCTTTCGATTAATTCACGTTTTGAGGATGACAAAATGTGAAATCACGTTACGTTAAAATTAACGTAAACAAGTTTTTAATCGGAAGATCCCGTTTCTACGCAAATCACTCTAGAACAAATTTACAACTTGACAAATGATCAAAGAAGTGAATTTGTGTTTTAAGACTTCACATTTTAATGTGACAAAACATTTTTTCAAAAATACACATGACAAATTATTTTTGAATTATTAAGAAATGTTTTAATGGAAAAATAAGTTTGAAAATCACAACAGCTATTTTTCCCCCCAAAATCAGCTCCAAACTTCCCCAAATAAGTTTTCACCAGAAAAGACAAAATTTGGAGCGTCCTTGTCTGGGACGGCTCCACGGTTCCACTAAATTTAGTGGAGCCGTGGTGCATTTAGTGGAGTCGTCCGTACAAAATTTTCTGTAACGTTCAGATTTTTCTTGCCTATAAAAACCAACCCCATTCACAGTTTTTACGTATCCTTACACACACAAAACCTTCTGAGTTGAATACTCTCTTCACACTTTCTTTCTTTGATCATTTAGATTAGTTTTTTCTTTTGTTCAAGAGTGATCCAATCATCCTCCAAGTGATCCTCTTTGTTGGATCGATATACTCTGACCAAACTAACTTGTAGCTTGTCTACGGTTTAACAACTTTGAATGAATTCAAAACTATTAATAATGAAACACTGATATACTTTGCTAAGTATGCGGAATCTACTTCAACAAAGCTAAGAAGAATTAATAAACGACTTTGAATATTATTAAAACCTTGAACCTGCTTTCTTACACAGATTCACTAACAAACTCTAAACTCTAATACTTCTAATAATCGTATATCTCTAATCGCATGAACTTGTCTCTCTAAAAACACACGTATATCTAATGCCAACCTAGGGATCCTTTTATAGGCACAAGGAAAACCCTAGTCGGTTTACAAACTTGAATAACAAGTAATTCTAATTATAACTCTAATCTAATACGAACATTCTAGAATTACACATTAGTCCTTAAACTATTTGCATAGCAGTCCTTTAACGAGCAGCAGTACTTTATTTGAACAGCAGTACTTTGACTTGAGTAGCAGTACTTTGACTTTTATAGCCCAACAATCCTCCCCTAACTTGAATTCTACTTGCTTGATTTCAAGTTCCTTTGTATGTCCTTAACTTCAACACTTTATCTTCAAGGAAAGGTTGTTTCTTCAAAACCTGACTCGTTATTGTTTTGTCATCATCAATGCAAACATTATCTTCAATCTTCATCAGCAACAATTCTTTTCAGCATCAGATCTTTTCAGCAACTCAGCATCATATTGGCAATATGTACATCAGATCTTAAAAGTTTCATACTATTCTCATCACTTCCAGGTGTGTTAACTCCTGTGAGAGGTGAATCATTGAAAAACTTAATGGATTTTGATGTCTCTTTACCAAAGCCATTAACTCTGGAGTAGCCAATGTTTAGATTTAGGAAAAACCATGGTACATTGATAACCATATGATTTTTAGCAAATCATCAGCTATCAACGGATTTGAGTAGTCTTTACCAAATAGCCGTTTGCTTTTGGACTAGCTAGTTCTTTTAGTACAATCACTACCATGGTGAACTAATTACCATATAATGGTTTTCCACAGCCTTTACCACAAAGCCATTATCTTGTGGGCTAGCCAACTCTTCACTAATATAGATATGGTGAGTTGAAAACCATACAATTTTTAGTAAATTGCCAACTAAAAACGGATTTGATTATCACATCAGAGCCGTACCCTCATGATGAGTCAAACTCTTTCTTGTTTGTTAAACATGGTGAGTTGATTACCATTTGTTGTGTAGTACAAGTACTAACACCATGCTGTTGCTTTCAAAACCATTTGTTGCTGTTTAATCTTTGTGCTTCAAAATGTTTTTGCACTTATCAAAAATTACTAATTTTATCAAAAGACTTTACTGGTTTTATGCTGCAAGCAGTACTTTGTGAAAGTATTGTCTGACCAGTAGTACTTTGAAGAAAGTACTTGTTTTTCAAAAGATTTATATAATAATTAAACCATACCAGTAGTTATGCATTAAGCTTCAGATTCTGTTGTCCACTTGATGAATAATTTTATGACCATCAATGCTACTTCATCCTCTTGTTCCACTTCCATTCCATGCTCTAGCATCCTGATCATCAGATCTCTTGTGAGTGGATATCTCTGTTCTGCTAGCATATGAATCATAGTGCCATCTTCTAACTCCAAAACATGTATCCCAACTGATTCAAAGAATCTCCATCTGTTAATCTCCCAGTTGTCTTGATCTTCCCACAAAGTACTGTCCTTTGTTTCCTCTGTCTCCCAGATTGTTGTGAGATCTCCTAACAATATCAAACCTACTCCTTGTGGTGGAATATGCTCAAAATAAGTTTGCACTTGGAGATATAACTGAAGTATATCATCTCTATCAATCAGATGTAGTATATCCCATAATGAATTGAACACTCTAAAACTTCCATCTTGTCTATGAAAGATCAGATAATCTCCTTCTTTAGATTCTACAACTGAAAAAGTAGATATCTTGGACTTCTTATCAGTATCTTCTTTCAATTTTGGATTCTCAAAGTCAAAAACTCTAAGATAATTTCTGAGCTCATCAACTGTGTCTGTTCTTAATTCAACAGCTTCCTTGAACTTCTTTGATGGCTGTTCATCAGTGATTCTTTTCCTCTTTGAGCTTCTTGTAACAGCTCTTTCCTTTCTTTTATCTTCAAGCTCCTTATCTTCAAAAGAAATAATACTTGCAAGATCTTTTTGAATAGCTTCTCTAACAGCATCATACAGATCCTTCATCTCTGTATATGTCAATCTAACTAAACCTGTATATCCTTGACCTTTCAGATAAGCCATCATATCATTCCTTTCTCTAGCTTTACTAATTGGCCTTTTTGACTGAACACTCTTCCTTGATTCTTCAGCATCTATTTCTGCTTGCAATATTCTAGCTGCTTCCTCATTTTTGGCAACCTGTATTTGTCTTAACTGTGCCAATGTCATCTACTTCTTCTTCTTTTCTATCAAGATCCCTTTGCCTTTATCTTTTGGATCTATCTCTTGTGCAGGTTGAGAAGAAGTATTATGTTGTTGTTCAATCTCATGAATACTGATGCCTCTTTGACTTGACATATTAAGCATAATGTCAGCAATTGTTTCATCATCACTGTTAGTATGAGCTATAACATCTTCTTCCTGAGCTGGTTTAGAAGGGCCTACTTCCTCTTGAACTTGAATTGAAGGACCAATATCTTCTTCAAAATCTAAGGTTCTAGGTGTAATAGTGAATTGCCTCTCAGTACCTTGTTGAGCAGTACTTTCTTGAGCAGTACTTTCAGCTTCAGCTCCTTCCAAGTTTATTTCCTCAGTATCACCACTTCTTACTTCAACAGCAGCTTCTTCCAAATTTATTTGCTCTGTTTCATCACTCTTCCTCTCAATAGTATCTTGAGGAATATTTTCAGGTGGTGTCCTCTGAGTATCATCCATAAATCCAGCATCTTGTTCAAAATTTTGTTCAAAACCAGCATCATCTTCATTCAAATTCTCTAAATTCCTCCCCAATTGGAATGAAGATTGCTTCTTAGACTTTTTCTTCTTTGACTTAGAAATCTTCGTAGGTATCTTACCACTCTGCTTCTGAGACTTAACCCATAATCTATGGTGTTGAACTAGTGGCCAAACATACCTCTTTAATCTTTGAAACTTAGTCTTTAATTTGACTATCTTAGCAGCTTGAGCCTCACTCTCCTTTTTCAGCCTCTTTAACTCCCTTGTTAAAGCATAATTGTCCAATTCTGCCTCTTCTTCTTCAAATTGCTTAGACATATTTGTGGAAGAAGAATCATTAGGAGATGGTGGTTGATTCATACCTTGGTCTGACTCCTCATGAGTAGGAATGTCCATAGGAGCAGTATCTTCCCTAGTAGCAGAATGTTGAGAAGCAGTATGTTGAGAAGCAGTAGGTTGAGGAATACTAGCTTCTCTTGAAACTGGTGACTCTTCGCTTGTTGAATCAGAATGTGCTTCTTGCTCTTGCTCTTGCTCTGCATCTCTAACAACTTGTGCAACTCCCAATATATGAGCAGTCAAAGGTGTGTTGGTTCCAGAAAACTTGACACTTTGTTTAGATAGAAAAGTAAACACCTTTGATGGAAGTTTAACAGTGGGTAAAAAACTTTGAGGTTTAGGGACATCCTCAAGTTGATTGTTCAAGAATAACTGAACAAACCTTGGATACATCAAAAATGGTGATCCATTAGCAATATGTGTAAGCATACCATCCAGAATGAGTCTTGAAAAATTGAATCTTCGATCGGTAGCCAAACCCACTAATGCAGATGCAATATTTTGACCAAATTGATCAAAAGAAGTACTCTTGGGACTCAAACAATGAAGTAGAACGTGAATTAGGTACTTCCAATGAGAACAAAACAAAGGCTTTTGAAAAGTAAGTTTCGTCAGATCGCCTTCATAACCTATATCACTTAAAGTGTCCCAAAGCACTTGTTTTTCAAAACGAACAGCCCCCCCTTCATCATTAAACATCAAAACATCCCTAATCGTGGCCTCAGAAATCCTAATAGCTCGTCCAGCAACCGTAGCCCTAATCAACGAATCATCTTCAATCGTTGCAGTATCCCAAAATTCTTGCATCCAGGGACCAATAACATCAGGGTCAACTAAAATAGAGTAGTTGATGGAAGACCCAGTTAAGAAATCAATGATTGCATGAAAATCAACATTATCCCTTGTCTTGTCCAAATTAGCGATCATATTGTGTTTGCTAACAGTAAGGCGATTAGCCATGATGAGTGGTAGAGAAGAATTCGCTTTGAGTATGTGTTTCGATAAAAAAATTGTGGTGTAAAAGCGAATGAGGGATCTTAAATACGGTAAAAGGCGGGGAAATAGGAGTGAGTTTCTTTAAATAGGATGAAAATAAATCAAACTCATAATAATAAAGTTACCGTTTGGATTAACTTATTATCTCCGCCGTAAGGAATTAATTAACCGTAGCCCCACAAATTTTTGACCATTGGAACAGTACGTCCACGTAAGCAGTACGTTGAAGCAGTACTTTGCTGAAGCAGTACTTTAAGCAACAAAGCAGTACGTTCCATCTTTTTATCCATAATCAATACTCCAAACTAAAACCAAGAACTTGTAAATGGTGCATGCTTAAGTTCTAACTAATAGCTTATGTTGCCTCCCCTCAAATACAACATATAGGCTAAACTAAACTACTAAAAACCAATACTTTCAATAAGAACTAATAGAAAGTATACTAACTAATACTAAAGCCTCCCCTCAAATGTAGCCTAGTAGTTGATCATCCCAATGCTCACAACTAAGTGGTTGAATCTTGAAACATCAAATCCCTTAGTGAGTAGATCAGCTACATTATCATCTGTGTGAACCTTAAGCACATTGATAAGCCTGTGCTCATAACAATCCCGAATGAAGTGATGCCTAATCTGAATATGCTTGGTCTTGGAGTGATAAACTGGATTCTTCACAATGCAGATGGTACTCTCATTATCAATGTTGATAGGAGTATTTTTGAAATTGAATCCATAATCCAAGAGTTGATTTTGCATCCACAAAACTTGTCCACAACAGCTTGCAGCAGCCACATATTCTGCTTCAGTAGAGGAGGTTGCAGCAATGGTTTGCTTCTTACATTGCCAGGAGACTAATCTTCTTCCAAGATATTGACACCCTCCTGAGGTTGATCTTCTATCATAGTTATCCCCTGCATAGTCACTATCTGAGAAGGCTTCCAAGTGAAAAGGTGACTCCTTAGGATACCATAATCCTAACTTTGGTTGATGCTTGAGATATCTAAAAATCCTCTTGACTGCATACATATGGGAAACCTTGGGTGTAACCTGAAATCTTGCACATAAGCAAACAGCAAACATGATGTCAGGTCTTGATGCAGTTAAGTACATAAGACAACCAATCATAGATCTGTAAAGCTTGACATCCACAGCTTGTCCATCTTCATCCTTGCCTAAGGGTTTATTTTTATCAATGGGTGTGGTGGCAGGCCTGAGATTTGGAAGGTCAAATCTTTTAAGTATGTCTGCAACATACTTTTCTTGGTTAATGAAGATTCCATCTCTTGTTTGGCTAACTTGAAGACCCAAAAAGAAAGTTAATTCTCCCATAGAACTCATTTGAAACTCCTTCTGCATAAGATCTTCAAATTCTTTCACCATAGACTTCTTTGTAGCTCCAAATATAATATCATCCACATATACTTGAACTAACATAATGTCTTTCTTATCCCTCTTGATGAACAAAGTCTTATCAATTGCTCCTCTCCTATAACCATGTTGTAATAGAAAATTTGAGAGTCTCTCATACCAAGCTCTGGGAGCTTGATGAAGGCCATACAGTGCCTTGATCACCTTGTAGACTTTGTTTGGATGTGCAGGATCTTCAAAACCAGGAGGTTGTTTAACATAAACTTCCTCAGAAATTGTGCCATAAAGGAAAGCACTTTTCACATCCATTTGGTAGACAGGAAATCCCATGTATGATGCAAAGGCAAGAAATAACCTTATTGCCTCTATCCTTGCAACAGGAGCAAACACTTCATCATAATCCACTCCTTCTTCTTGGCGATATCCTTGTGCAACCAATCTTGCTTTATTTTTGATAACATTCCCTCTTTCATCTCTTTTGATTCTGAAAACCCATCTTGTACCAATGACTCTTTTGCCATCTGGTAAATCACATAATACCCAGACTTCTTGAAGCTTGAATTGTAGAAGCTCCTCCTGCATGGCTTCAACCCAACTTTCATCAGCTAAAGCTTGAGCTACCTTCTTGGGTTCTTCTTGAGATAGAAAGCAAGCAAACAGGCATGTTTGGTGATCCTTGTGATTCATCCTGTTTTGTTTGTAAACAAAGCTAAGTAAAGCAGTATGTTGCTTAGAAAGTCCTTTAACTTTGTTCCTTGTAACCACTCCTGAAGAGGGAGATCCAATAATGTTACTTTGAGGATGAGCTTTATGAATTCTCAATGTAGGAGTTGGTGGTACTGGAAGATCAGACTCCAAGTTAGTAAAATCAATGCCTTCATTGGAGAAAATACCTTCTGGATTAAGCTCATCATCAACTTCTTCTAATCCAGGAATGTTAGCATTAACTAAATCATCATTATCAATATTGGAATCATCAGCATTGTTCCAATTTGATTGCTCTAATACACTAGAAGTACTGCCAAAAGGATCAGCAGTACTTTGATCTAAAGTACTGTGGGCAGTATCTTGAAATTTACCCTGTTTCTTTGCAGTCTCATAAGCCTTCCTTTGTTCATATTCATAGGATTGTGCTATAGTTTCTTGAAAAAGCATCCTATTAAGTTCATCTTGTATGGCTTGATCTTCATCAGATACTGTATGAGTTGGCTGAGCAGTACTTTGTTCCTCATCAGGAACTTCAGGTTCTTTGTCAGGAACTTCTTCTGGTGTAACATTGACTCCATGAACAATGTACTGTGAATCATCTTCTTTGTAATTAGCCTGATTCTCTTCTCTAACAGGAACATAATTCATAGATGGTGTGAGCTTGAGATCAAGATCAAACATCCAATCAGGACCTTTACCTTTCTGAGTTTCCTTATTTTCCAAAAATTCAACATGAAGACAATCTTGTACCTTTTTGGTATTCCTGTTATAAACTCTAAATCCTTTGCTATTTGTACAATAGCCCAATAAATATCCTTCATCTGACTTACCATCAAATTTTCCCAGAGAATCAATGGTATTTAGAATAGTCAGAGAGCAGCCAAAAGGTTTTAGAAAACGAATGTTTGGTTTCTTTCCCATTAGTAACTCATAAGGTGTCTTCATCTGAGGTTTAGTTACTGAAACTCTATTCAACACATAGCAAGCAGTACTTATGGCTTCAGCCCAAAAGAGAATAGGTAATTGGGAATCTGCAAGCATTGTTCTAGCTGCTTCTATCAAAGTCCTGTTCTTTCTTTCTGCAACACCATTCTGCTGTGGTGTTCTAGCAATGCTAAACTCTCTCTTGATCCCTTTCTTGGCACAGAATTCATCCATATGCTTGTTCTTGAATTCTGTTCCATTGTCACATCTAATACCTCTTACTTTGAGTCTTAATTGATTTTCAAGGGCTACTATCAGGTCATGGATAGCATCAAAGGTTTCATCTTTGAATCCCAAGAAAAAGACCCAACTAAATCTGCTACAATCATCTGTCACTACCAAGCAGTACTTCTTCTTGTTTAAACTTTCTACTGAAACTGGTCCAAACAGATCCATGTGTAGCAACTCCAAAGGTTCTCTAATATCTCTTTCCCCAAGCTTCTTACATGAAGCTTTATGTTGTTTACCCTTCTTGCAAGCCAAACATGAATGATCAGTCTTGAATGTTTTGGAAGGTAAACCTTTAACTAAATTTCCTTTAACCAGCTTGTTGATATTCTTAAAATTAACATGACCTAGTCTTCTGTGCCACAGATGTGCTTCTTCCAATGATGCCTTTGCTACTAAACATGTTGCTCTTCCAGCAGAATTGAGACTCTTTAAGTCTAAACTGTATACATCATTGGTTCTTGGTACTCTCAATGTCACCAAGTGATCATCAACAAATTTGAACTCAGGGGAGAGAATGAGACATTCTGTATCAGTGAACAGAATTGGGTACTTCTTGTCACAAATCTGAGATACTGACAATAGGTTGAACTTGAGCTCCTTCACATATCTAACATTCTCAAAATCAATACATCCAGCCTTGATTGTTCCTTTGCCAGTGATTCTTCCTCCATCAGGATCATTACCAAATGCAACTCTTCCTCCATAATATGCCTTAAAGTCTGACAGGATCTCCTTGTCCCCTGTCATGCTGCCAGAGCAACCACTATCAACAATAATATGATCTTTAAGCTCCTCCTCTGGGTTGCCCTGCACATTAAAGAAAAGGGTTAGTTTCTTTTAGGAACCCAAGCCATTACTGACTTGTGTTCCCCTTGTGGAGTGACATACTTGAATTCCTTCAGTATGTAATCTCCACTGGTTTTAAAGGCATGGTCAATGATTATTTGAGTTGGTCCCATGTCCTGTGTTGTAATATCAACAACACTCCCTGTTTCACCCTTATCTGATGAAAGTACTTCTTGTTCCCCATCAGTACTTTCTTTCTTAACCCAATTTCGTTTGACCTTAGGTTTCTCTGATCTAGGTACTCTGCTTGAGGTGTAAGACCTTTTATATGAATTGAATCTCTTAGGTCTTCTAGGTGAAAAAGTGTTAGCAGGACCATAAGTGGGTGAAAACTTATCAGTCCTTTGAGAAGGTACTTCTTGGGACTTATCAGAGTGTGAAGGTACTGGTGATTTGGAAAACATTCTTTTCTGGTGAGGGTACCTATAGTCTTTTGAGAAGTTACTATGGTTGACCCTATTTGAGTGATTCCAAACTGGTGTAGTCTCTCTTGGCTTATGGGTGGTAGATCTATTCTTTGGAAACTGACTTAAGTATTCTGAGTGTAAGTCACAGTGCTTAATCAAGTGATCAGGACTATAGCATACATAACATAACTTTCTTTCCATATTTCCAAATCCTCTTCTATGATTAAAAGGTTTCCTGTAGTAAGCAGTATTTTGAAAAGTTTCTCTTGGAGGTACTGCTGAATGTCCAGCAGTACTTTGAAAAGTTTTTGGAGGTACTGCTTGTTTTTGAAAAGCTGTAGGAAACTTTTGATCATTACCCCTTTGAAAATCATTCTTAGGTTTCTCAGAACTAAATTGACCAGTAAGTTTCTTCCTAAACTCTAGGTTGTCTACACCATAACGAGAAACATCTGTCCTAAGAGGTTGAAACTGACCAGTGGGTGGAGGAACTGAGTGGTACTTCTTATCTTTCTTAAACTCAGGAGGTGATTCACTAATTGGTTCCTCATTCCTAGATGTGTTTTCTTCTGAGCTTGTGAGATCATCATCACTAGGTGCAATCTCTTCCTTAGCACTAGGTGGGGTCTCTTCCTTATCACTAGGTGTGGTCTCATCGGAACTACTATCTTCACCATAACCTAGTCCAGCTCTACTGTTTATGACTCTTTTTTTTTCAACAAATTGAACATGTGATAGACCAGCCTGTTTAATACTACCAAGTTTTTCTAACAAAGTATCTCTTTCCTTAGTAATCTTTTCTAATTCAGAAACCTTACATCCTAACTTCCATTCACTTAATTTCAATTGGTAATCTTGTTGCTCATATTTTTCTGCCCAAGCCATTTCATTATTTTCATGTGTTAATATTTTGGCTTCCAGAGATTCTAAAGTTAATTGATAACCAGCTACCTCAGACCTAGCTGTTCTACAATTATCTCTTTCAGTCACATATTCTTTAAGCAACTTTTGATAAACATCATTGCACTTAGAGCATACCTCAGAGACATTGGATGAACTTGGTGAAGTGGCTACCATAGCAATCTGAACTGGTTCATCTTCATCCTCCATGCTCCAGTTAAAGCTTCCAAGACCATCTCTTGATTCCAAAGCAGCATATCCAGGTTCCTCATCAAAAGCTGTGCCCCAATCAAACTCTTCCAATGCAACCATAGAATAGGTTACAGGTTCATCATCAAATTCAGCACTCCAGTCAATCTCTGCTAAATTTTCTTGAGCCACCAAAGCTTTTGGTTGTGATTCAGTAATAGGAACCTCCTTTCTTTCAACCTTGGGTTGTTCAATCATCCTGTTTGCCTGATATTTTGCAAACTTGCATTCCCTTGCAAAGTGTCCAAGCTTTTGACAATTGAAACATTCAATCTTGGATTTGTCAAAAGTTATACCTTGTTTGGCTTTGAAATCAATTCCCCTTCCTGTTTTGTTCATGAACTTCTTGATCCTAGCAGTGATCATAGCTACTTGCCATCTTATGTCAATCTCTTCTAAAGCATCTTCTTCAATCTGCAACAAGTCTTCTTGATAGGTAACAGGTAAAGTGGCTTGTTGTGCAAAGAAGGAACATACAACTTCATCAGAATTGGTGTTGTTTGTTGGTGATGGGTTGGGGGTAGTTGTGGTTGTGCAAACATGCTGTGAATCACCAACAGTACTTTGAGAAGGATAAGAAGTACTTTTAGTGGAAGTACTGCTTCTGTTTTCAGAAGACACAAAAGCTATGTTGTGAGTTTTCTGAGAACTGTAACCATTCATCTCTTGCTCGTACACTTTCAAATTGTTATAGAGATCATCAAAGTCCATAGACTCCAATCCAGGTTGTCCTCTAATCATAGTAGCAACCACATGCCAGACAGATGGCAAACTCCTTAAGAACTTCAAATTTGCATCTTCAACAGATACCTCTGCTCCATACAGTTCTAGCATACTAAGTAGATTTTGGAATCTGTCATAGGCAGCATCAAGACTTTCTCTTTCACCAATAGTGAAGGTTTCAAATTGTTGCTTCAATAAGTTTCTATGCATCTTCTTTGAAGCATCATTACCTCCAAATCGTGTTTTGATCGCAGCCCATAATTGTTTTGCATCCTTAGCATCATGGAACTTCAGTAGGTGACCATCAGGAATAGCAGACAGCAGTATGTTGAGAGCCTTATCTTGATTTCTCTTTGTAGCTGCTGGCAAGGTTGGTTGAGGTGGTTTGGGTTGTCCTTCAACGTGTAAAGGTTCATCAAGAACAACATTACCATTGACAATTACATCCCATAGAGCATGGTCAGTAATAGCAAGGTACTGCCTCATCTTCATGCTCCAGAGATCATATTCTCCCTTTTTGATGATAGGAATTCTGAGTGAAGTGATGGATGGGATAGGTGCAGCTTCAGTCGTCATTGTTGAGGGTTTGTTGACAAACCGGTTTTAAGGGTTTCTTCTTAATCAGAGTCTCCACACAAGCTCTGATACCACTTGTTGGATCGATATACTCTAACCAAACTAACTTGTAGCTTGTCTACGGTTTAACAACTTTGAATGAATTCAAAACTATTAATAATGAAACACTGATATACTTTGCTAAGTATGCGGAATCTACTTCAACAAAGCTAAGAAGAATTAATAAACGACTTTGAATATTATTAAAACCTTGAACCTGCTTTCTTACACAGATTCACTAACAAACTCTAAACTCTAATACTTCTAATAATCGTATATCTCTAATCGCATGAACTTGTCTCTCTAAAAACACACGTATATCTAATGTCAACCTAGGGATCCTTTTATAGGCACAAGGAAAACCCTAGTCGGTTTACAAACTTGAATAACAAGTAATTCTAATTATAACTCTAATCTAATACGAACATTCTAGAATTACACATTAGTCCTTAAACTATTTGCATAGCAGTCCTTTAACGAGCAGCAGTACTTTATTTGAACAGCAGTACTTTGACTTGAGTAGCAGTACTTTGACTTTTATAGCCCAACACTCTTCATTCCTCTTCACTAGCAAGAGAAGAACACAAGTATCCAAGTTGATACAAGGTGTTATCATTCCTCTTCATTAGCAAGAGAAGAACTCAAAGTATTCAAGAAGATACAAGAGTTGTAGTTGTTAGGTTTTTGTAACACTTGTTACATCCTTGTTGTATCTTAGCATACATCAAGATTATCTTTCTTTTGTGAGAGTGTGAGTGAAGATCATTGTGATCTTAAGAGATAGCGAAGATCTCTTAAAGCCATTGGGCTTGTGTGTGAGTGATCAAAGGATCTAGAGTAGTTAGATTGAGTTGAGTGAAATGAGAGTTGATCTTTGTGATCGTGTTGAGATCTTGGTGATCTCTTGTAGCCATTGGGCTTGAGTGATTGGTCACGTGGACCTTGGTAGATTGGTGCTAGCTAAGATTAGCACTCGACATCTAGCTTAGTGTCGGTAATAGGATAAGTGACGTGTACGGTTTTCTCCGCCTGAAGGGAGGTTGTTGACATAGTGCTTGAAACTCTCGAGTGTGGTACTCGGGAAGTAGAGTAGGGCGAAGAAGAGCTTCGTAGCCGAACCACTATAAATCCTTTGTCTTGGTTTGATCTTTCCAACTCCACTCTTTACTTTTATTATTTAGCATTAGTTAGTTTAGTGTGTGGTTCATATTGGTGTTGATTGATTACACATAGAGTTCGAATCAAAGTTTCTAATAGCTAACTTTTAAAACAAGATTTTTAAAAGAACTTAAAACCGACAAACTATTTAACCCCCCCCCCCTTCTAGTTTCCCACAGGTTCTAATATTGTCGAAGTCAAAAGAAAATGGCAGATGAGTTACTGAGAAAGATATTTAATCTTGAAGAACAGAAGATAGCTCAGATCAAGAATCTGACTAGAGAAGTGTTTGAAAGATCTTCACAATCCATAATTTAATTCAGAAACATGTTGAAAATGATTCACATGTTTAGGGGAGGATTGTTGGGAATTAAATGTTCTGAAGATTAGTATTGGAAATTACATGTTCACAAGATCGTTACTGCTCAAAGAAATACTCTAAGTAACATTCTACTGCTAGTGCATTTGATTCTACTGCTAGCGTTAAACATTCTACTGCTGAATGATGCTGCTGCTGGTAAAGAAGATTCTACTGCTGAGTGGATAACTATTGAAGTATTCTACTGCTGGTTGGATAAGAATACAAATATATTATGTGTATAATAGTCAACAATACACGGTAGATAATATTTTTAGACAAAGTGTTCAGTAACAAGTTGTAAACTCAGATACATGTTGTATCTTAATGACTGACACTCTCAAGCATGTGTTCGATTAGACTTGACAATATTGTAAAGATCTCTCTTAGACTATAAAAGAGAAATCATAGGCTTAGATATTATACGCATTAATTAGATCATAATTGTTAAGAACAAAGAACAACACAACAATATCATAAGTCATTGAAACATAAGATTCAAGGTTTTTGTTACCCTAGTGATAGTGAAGATCACTCGTATTATCTTGAATAATATTGAATCGTTTGATAATAAACTTTCTTTGTTCATTGTTCTATAACAAACATAACTGTTCCATTTACGTAATCAAATAACCTTCTAAGTGTGGTTAAGTAGATTCCGCATGCTTAATCATATTAACTCAATATATCATATACACAAAGCAACAAAGGTCTAACAACCTTATAGTGTATTGAATCCACTCCTCAATTTTTATGTTGATTCTTGCAGTGGATTCCCAGTGTCGCTCAAGTATGTTCCTGGAATTAGCTTTAGAACTGATAATGAGCCATTTAAGGTCACATTTGCTTAAATTTTTAATGTTTAATTTTTATAGAATATATAAAGAGTTTGTAAATTTTTAATCTTTTACTAATATATATTTTTATTCTTTTAGAGGCATACGAAGACTTTCACTGAGAAAATTGTGAACATGATGAAGAGCGAAAAGTTGTTTGAATCTGAAGGAGGTCCTATAATCCTCTCACAAGTAAAATATTTAGCTACTCACTTACGCGTTATAAGTTGTACATTGGTGAAATGACAAATGGTGTAAAGTATGTGACAAATGGTGTATAGAATGTGACAAATAAATGTGGCCTTGATGCAGATAGAGAATGAATATGGGTCCGTTGGAAAGGCGCTTGGAGGTGCTGGACATAATTACAGGACCTGGGCGGCAAATCTAGCCGTCGGATTGGGTACCGGTGTCTCATGGGTCATGTGCAAGCAAGACGATGCACCCGATCCTATTGTAAGCATTTATGATTCGACCCGTGGTTCATTTAAATTAGTCACATGAAAAAGCTGCCATTTTTATGTTTCTTGATGTCATATTGCTGATTATTGAGTACCCCTTTGTTGTTCAAAGGTTGATGTCATAAGTATCGTAATAGACAAGGGTATTTTAGCCATTTTAATAATGGTCAAAGATTGTGATATGTAGGCGCAATTGATGTGATTTCATGGGATGAGAGTATTACCCTTTAGTAATATTGATCTTAATTTATTTCTAATAAATGAGATTAGAATACATTCATTAATGGTCAACTAGCAGGGTACCCGCGCGTTGCGGCGGCGGATACCTTGAAATAAATTTTTTCGGTGAATCATTTATTTTAGTTTATTATGTTCTTTTTGACAATAAATTTACGGATATCAAGAATTTCGTTTAGCCCGTGCCCGTTCGGGCTCGAGCCCGTTGGCCCGTGCCCGTTCGGGCTCGGGCTCGAGCCCGTTAGCCCGTGCTCCAGCCCGTTCGGGCTCAAGCCCATTTCACCCGTTGCCCGTTCAGGCTTGAATATTTGTATAATGTGCTTTATTATTTGTATTAGTGACATTTAATGCAGGTTAGCCGCGCGTTGCGGCGGCGGGTACCCTGAAATAAAATTTTCCGGTGAATCATGTATTTTAGTTTATTATGTTCTTTTTGACAATAAATTTACGGATATCAAGAATTTCGTATAGCCCGTGTCCGTTCGGGCTCGAGCCCGTTGGCCCGTACCCCTTCGGGCTCGAGCCCATTTGGCCCGCGCCCGTTCGGGCTCAAGCCCATTTGGCCCGTTGCCCGTTCGGGCTTGAATATTTGTATAATGTGCTTTATTATTTTTATTAGTGACATTTAATGCAAGAATTGTGTTTAATTTGGTTGTACAATATGCTTGATAATTTGTATTTCTGATGTAAGGGGTGTTTTAATAACTGTATTAATTGTATTTATTGACCAGTTAATTAATTGACTACATTAAATAGCATTAATGTGGTGTTTTGTTTTTTTTTAATATGTACATTAAAGTGGTGTACACTATGCTTCTTGTCTTGTACGTCTGAAAATTATGTGCATTAAAGTTTTGTACACTATGCTTCTTTTCTTGTAAGTCTTAAAATTTGGAGAGAGGGTCATCCCTCTATTATATGTAATAGCAGGGTACCCGCGCAATGTGGCGGCGGGTACCCTGTGACAACTGGTAATTTTCGGGTTATTATATATATTTATATATCTATATATTTTTATTCGTACTTCGTTGAGTATTTGTCGTAGTCTAGAATGTAGCACTCGCGGAATGGCCCAATATCGAGTAAAGCGTGAATTTTAATTGATTTGGATATCATGGGATAAAAATATATGTATTTATAGTCGATTTTATTGGAAAAATACTTTTAAGACTAATGGAATTAATAAAAATGTCACGGGAAGTAGTTTCGACACCTAAATTAGCCCTGAGAACAATTTGCTAAAAGATTAGTAAATATACATTTCCCAGCCCAAACTAATATTTACAATTTTAGTCCCTATGGGCGCATTAGGGTTTCATCCCACATCCTTGGAAGCCCCTATATAAACACCCTTTATTTCATTTTAGGGTTTACATACCCTTTCTTCTCCACATATAGCCGCCACCCTCACCACCATTTCCGGTCACATTTTCCGGCCGTCGAGCTCTCACCGCCGACAAACATAACACACCGCCACCACCACCACACCCTATGTGATCTCTCCATCAAGTTCATATACCACACGCACCTTGTATCACCATCAATCACCTCGAAAACAACCACCACCGCCGCGTAACACCACCAAATCCACCAATATAATCATCTTTTCATTTCTCGAAGCTCAAGAAGGTAGGTTACACCGAAATACTCCACCAAGTGTGGAATCGGTGTGAGTCGACTCACTCCAAGTCGTACTCCTCGTCTTTATTTCGATTAGGTTCGGTTTTGGGTTTAATAAAAACGAAGTTTAACAAAAATAAAACTTAAATAATCGGTTTTTGTATCATTGGTTGTTGTTGTTGTCGAGTCGAGCCGAGGTCGTGGGTTCAAACCCACGGCCAAAGTTTATTTGGGTCTTGGTCGAGTCGTGATGGTGATGTCGAGTTGTTTATGGGTCGAGTCGTGGTATCGAGTCGAGTATTTTTGGCTTTGTGGTGCTCGGATTTGGTTTCGGAGGGAAAAGCTTGCATATATTGGTCTTATGCTTTGTGTTTCAAAAAAAAAAATTGTGTGTGAAAGATATGAAATGGTTTGTGTAGATTTATATGGTGAATGCGGTTACATATTTTTAATAATCATTATTGATAGTAATGATTTTTAGCGGTTACTCGTTTTTTATAATTACGAGAATTTAAGACATTTATGGGTTGTTAAAAGCTTTTTAATAGGCTGTTACAAGATGCAACTTTTATTTTTATGTGCAGACTATTAAAACTTCTATAATAAGTAAGTTAAAAATTCTGAATTTTAAGTCTTGCTATTTAGGGAATGTCTTAAATGCATTATAAGGTAGTAAAGATAGGAATCTTTTAACTTTGTCAGTTGCTAATAATAGGAACTAACCTGAACTATATTTAATTAAAGCTTTCTGAGTTAATGACTGTCATGTGCACTACAACTACATTTGGTGAACCACTTTGTGTATCATGTTGCTAATTTTAAATCGTTTATAATGTTTTGAAGTTTTTTCAATTGATGATGTATTTCCTTTCAATTTATAATGAGATTGTGGTTTGGTTTTAATTGTGTTTAATTTTGTGTAAGGAAACAAAAAAGGTTGTTTATGCGGTTGTTTGATTTTATGATGGAGAAGAAGCGGCTGCTTTGTTTAGCCTAGTAAGATTTTCTAAGTTTGTTAACGCCAGTTTTGTTGTTCTTTTTTCGGGGTTTTATTTTTTTATTTTTCTATTTTTTTATTTTTTTATTTTTTTGCAGGCATTGATATGCGAGTTGGTTGATGTTTCGGGTCCAATTGGATTAGAATTGACCTTTTGACGATGTGTAAGGCCCGGGCTGCAATTAACTTCGTGCTGTGGTTTTCAAGGTTCTTAAGTATGTCAATTCATGACTTGATAATAATTTTATTGTTAATATCCTTGACGTCAATTTGTTTTTTTAATGAATAAGCTCATACGTTAGCAGTCGACGGTACCTTAACCAACCGTTTTGTTGTAGTTTCAGCTTATTTTAACACACAATCTTGATCCGATTATAAGTTTTGCTTCTGATAAATAAGGTATCGCTGTAGTTTTTGGCAAACTTTTTAATTGAATGTTGCTAATATGTTTGTTATCTAATATATATTACAATTATTTATTTATGTCACAGTAGTATGGTTTGTATCAGTTACAAGGAAACAGACTACATTTTACATTGTACAATATTTATAAGGAGTAGCAATGGAGAATATGAAAAGAACACATAGAAGGAATAAAGTATCCTGGTCTAAGACATTAGACTTTTTTGTTAATTTAGCCTGCCCAAATGCAGAATCACAGTTTTATTCTTTAGAATTTTTATATGTCGTCTTATGAAATGTAATGTTCAAGTTATACTCATTTGAAAGTATGCTGTTGACTTTTTTTCTATAATGAAATGTTTTCTAATTTTATATGATATGTGGTGTACATGAGTCATAAACACTTTATGTCATCTTCACATATTCTAACTCAATATTAAGCTCGACATTGAAAGAGCTAAAATGTTGCGATAGTGGTCGGTGTAGGACAGGATAAACCTTTTTAAAAATGTTAGAAACATGATTCTTGGCACTTCAACGTGAACAACTCATTAAAGTGTGTTGATAAGTTATTCTTTAATGTTCATCCTTTAGCTAAGAAAATGAAAACAAAGAAGAGAGGTGGTCGGGGAAGAGAGGGAAGAAGCCGCAGGAAAAAGGCCGACCGCAACACGGCATTATTTCATTGCAAAATAGTTTTAGAAAGAAAAAAACAACTTAGTAAGCAACTTTCTACCAGATTACCCAAACGATAACGCAAATATGATACAAAAACCATTGCACGAACACGCAAAATAAAGCGCCCCAAAACTAACATATATATTTTTTTTAAATAACTTTACTCTATAATAAATTTAAGAAATATAACGAATAACACCGCCGCAACGCGGCGGGGTCGTCCCACTCATTCACATAAAAGACTATTGGGAGCATGGAAAGTGAACACTTTTTTTAAGATTCTTAAAAAATAATAAAAAAAAAAGGGGGGGGGGGGGGGGGGGGGGGGGGGGGGGGGGGGGGGGGGCATATAAATAGTGTAGACAGTGCTTTTGTCTTGTTCACAGAATGGGCCATGTGATGGAAGCCCAACGAAATTTACTGACCATCTCCATGTGACGCCTTCTGTCCCCTTGTCCCCTGTTTTTCGAACCACAATTGGCATAATGGACCAATAGAAAGTTACGGACACGGATTTAAATTAGTTTGGACTATGACCGTGTTTGAATTTCACTTAATTAATTTAATATGAAAAAAATAAAAAAAATCCGCTACGTAACACAATGTGATTGATTAATATATCCCAGTCCACAATATCCTTAGAATCCACGGAATTCTCGTAAGTATTTTCCAGGACCAAAAAGAGGAAAGAGAAGTCTAACTTTTTTTAAAATTTGGTGACATGTCGATAATTGATTGAGTCAAGTGGATCCTCGAATTCCTTTCATAATCTCACAACGATTTTATGTCTAAATTCATAAACCTTCTAAAATTGGTCTAAAATGTGCAAGCACCTTTGTTTATGGTCCATGGCCGTAATTTTCTCATAAATTATTACCAAAGAATCTTTGATTTTGTGAGTGGATACTCTTTGACGTCATTGAGTGGGTGCACACATTGCCTTTAACAAATAATTGTTTGGGCGTTATATGTAGTTGAGCTTACCCGTTACCAGCATTTTGCGAGAAAGTATCATTTATTTAGCGAAACCCTATAAATTTAAAGTGTTTCTCCCTTAAATAGTCGATGATTCAAGTTGAAGGAAATGGTGCGGTTTTGGGTGTGTCTCAGTTTGTCATTCGAAAGAAAATACCAAATATATTTTTCGAACACGTTGTCAGAACTCGAAGCCAGTTGTGCTCAAGTCCAAGTTTGTGTATTGGCCTATAGAAAAGCCGGCTAAGGGTGCTAACACATCTAAAAGGGGTAAAAATGTGAAGAATGGAGCTAATATCCCCAAAAATGGGGCTAATACGAGTGGTATAGGTAAGAGCTCTAAGGTGACGAGTACTATTGGATCAAAGACCGTAACTTCGAACTCTCTTGATGTGCTCAACTTGGTTGATAATGATGATGGTTTAATGTCAAGTGCTTCTATTGCTAGAACAGACAATGCAAGTGAGCAAAAGGTTGATCAAGAGGTTAGTTCGGATAGTGACGATGTTGAGGACGTATATGATGAGACCTCCCAGTTTATGGCTTCTTCTTCTAAACGGGCTAGTGGTAGTGGTGGTGCTAACGAGGTTTGTTTCCGTGAGGATGAGGACAATGACATATAAGATGGTTATGAAGATTATGCTTGTGACTTAACTAAAGAACAGAAGGCATTCTGCAAGGCATGAGACATTAATCTTCGCGGTCAATTTAGACATTAGGGGCTTTTATTTGTCTTTGTTTTTTAGAGTAATATATAGTTAAATTATTGGGTAGTGGTTGTGTCCTAGTTATGTAGTCTTTTCGCTTATGTAACGGGCTCACTCACATCTTTTGTACTTAAATTTTTTTTGAGTAATCTATTCACCGGACCGGTTAAAACCCTTTACCTATTATTAAAAAAAAAAAAAAAAAAAAAAAAAAAAAAAAAAAAAAAAAAAAAAAAAAAAAAACCCTTTAATTGAGAAGTCTTTGTTTGAGTTCTCGACCTTATGTTTTCATCCTTGTTTATTACGTTGCCATTCTGTTTGAATAAAACGATCTAAAAGGTTGCATGCAGTAGAAATACATTTTGAGATATAATAAGTAATCAAAAATCGATTTAGTTAGCTGTCTTGGTCAACAATATCGCATATGCATTAATGGAAGTATGTACTTGTAGCATGAATACATGATATAAATACATAACATTATGAAATTATGCGAGTTGGACGTATCTGACAATCTTCTTAGGATACTTATCTTCGTCCTTTGTGTTTGTACTATGTTAATTAAACATTAACATTCAAAGGCAACTCTAAGTTGCATTTTGCTCCATGCAGGGCCGGTCCTGACTTTTTGAATGCCTTGGACGAGCTGACTGAAAATGCCCCCTTTATAGGCAACTAACACACTATATTGCCGTGAAAACGCATAACGAGTATAGGAGAATCATAAATATTTATAGATTAATTTAAGTTGCACGTACGTAGATACTACATGTGATATTTACATGGAATACACCTTTTCGCGTTTGGCCTATGCTGCCATACGTGTATTGTGTGTATTTCAGCTTCGGTGCCCCGTCAATAAGTACCATCTCGGAAAACATATGATGCACCTCAAGGATGAATATTGAATAACAAGAACATAAGCAATATATACCAAAGAAGTAACTAGTCCAACATTTTAATTAAGATTTTGACGACAAGTGCCCACTGGCAGAGGTTAAAATATAGTTAATGAACACAAACTTTCTTAATGAACCAAAAAATGCATTAAATACACATTATATGAACTTGTAAATTAATATATGAGTAAATTGCATTTTTGGTCCCTGTGGTTTGGCCAAATTGCAGATTTGGTCCCCAACTTTTTGAAAGTGCACCAATGGTCCTCATTTTCAAGTTTTCGTTGCATTTTTGGTCCCTGGCCTCAGTCAAAAGACATAAATACCCCTGTCCTTTTCTTTTAATATATTCCTTTTCAGTTTTTAACACAAATGGTCCTTGTGTTGCGCAAGGCTTTACAAATTTAGTCCTTTTTTTTCACAAATGGTCCTTCTTACACAAAATCGTCCTTGTGTTGCGCAAGACTTACACAAATGGTCCTTGAGTCCGTTTTTCTTACGTTTTTTCCGTTTTGGTCCGTTTTTATTCCGTTTTTGTCCGTTTTTCTTACGTTTTTGTCCGTTTTTCTTACGTTTTTTACGTTTTCGTCCGTTATTCTTACGTTTTTTCCGTTTTCATACGTTTTTGTCCGTTTTTCTTACGTTTTTTCCGTTTTTGTCCGTTTTTATATCCGTTTTTTGTCCGTTTTTCTTACGTTTTTTCCGTTTTCATACGTTTTTGTCCGTTTTTCTTACGTTTTTTATCCGTTTTTGTCCGTTTTTCTTACGTTTTTTACGTTTTCGTCCGTTATTCTTACGTTTTTTCCGTTTTTGTCCGTTTTTCTTACGTTTTTATCCGTTTTTCTTACGTTTTTTACGTTTTCGTCCGTTATTCTTACGTTTTTTTCCGTTTTTATCGTTTTTGTTCATTTTCTTTACGTTTTTGTACCTTTTTTTCCATTTTCTTTTTTTTGTCCGAATTTTTTATATAGTCCAAATTTTTTGTCCGATTTTTTTTGACCAAATTTTTTTAAAAAAATAAATAAAATTAAAAAATTAAAAAAAAAAAATCAAAATTTTTGTCCGATTTTTTTTTCTTTTTTGTCCGAAAATTTTTTTTCTTCTTTTGGACTATATAAAAAATTCGGACAAAAAAAAGAAAATGGAAAAAAAGGTACAAAAACGTAAAGAAAATGAACAAAAACGATAAAAACGGAAAAAAACGTAAGACAAACGGACAAAAACGGATAAAAACGTAAGAAAAACGGACAAAAACGTATGAAAACGGAAAAAAACGTAAGAATAACGGGCAAAAACGTAAAAACCGTAAGAAAAACGGACAAAAACGGATGAGCATTGATAATTAGGCCTACTAAATAGACCTACAAATAGGCCTAATCCATTCACATTTTGACAAGTATTAAAAACACTATTTCTCTCTCCTCATATTCACCAATCAAATTTGAATTACACCAATCATATTTGTAGGTCTATTCTTAGGTTCATTACTTAGGCTTACTAATCATTTTTCAAAACGGATAAAAACAGAAAAAACGTAAGAAAAACGGACAAAAACGTATGAAAACGGAAAAAAACGTAAGAATAACGGACGAAAACATAAAAAACGTAAGAAAAACGGACAAAAACGGATAAAAACGTAAGAAAAACGGACAAAAACGTATGAAAACGGAAAAAAACGTAAGAATAACGGGCAAAAACGTAAAAAAACCGTAAGAAAAACGGACAAAAAACGGATAAAAAACGGAAAAAACGTAAGAAAAACGGACAAAAACGTATGAAAACGGAAAAAACGTAAGAATAACGGACGAAAACGTAAAAAACGTAAGAAAAACGGACAAAAACGGATAAAAACGTAAGAAAAACGGACAAAAATGTATGAAAACGGAAAAAACGTAAGAATAACGGATAAAAACAGACAAAAATGGAAAAAGCGTAAGAAAAACGGACAAAAACGTATGAAAACGGAAAAAACGTAAGAATAACGGATGAAAACGTAAAAAACGTAAGAAAAACGGACAAAACGTAAGAAAAACGGACAAAAACGGATAAAAACGGACCAAAACGGAAAAAACGTAAGAAAAACGGACGAAAACGGAAGAAAAACGGACTCAATGACCATTTGTGTAAGTCTTGCGCAACACAAGGACGATTTTGTGTAAGAAGGACCATTTGTGAAAAAAAATGACTAAATTTGTAAAGCCTTGCGCAACACAAGGACCATTTGTGTTAAAAACTGAAAAGGAATATATTAAAAGAAAAGGACAGGGGTATTTCTGTCTTTTGACTGAGGCCAGGGACCAAAAATGCAACGAAAACTTGAAAATGGGGACCATTGGTGCACTTTCAAAAAGTTGGGGACCAAATCTGCAATTTGGCCAAACCACAGGGACCAAAAATGCAATTTACCTTAATATATTTGAACATGATTTTTACTTGAATGAATTAAAACATTCCTTTTATAAACAGATTAATCCGTGTCCACCGGGTAGAGGTTAGCAAAACCTAATTAATTAAAGAGGTTTTCAAAATAAAGGTTGTCCCTAAGATTCAAGTGTACTTTATAGTATAAACATGTTGTCTAGATACTATACAAAACATAGTGGAATAACTAAAAAATGACTTAAAATTTATGAGTAACAACAGAATAAACTTCTTCCTTTATCTTGTCTTTCACTTTCTAGTTTCATTCCGCTTGGCATTGCAGGGGTGGCTTGCGCAACTCTATTTGCTGCAAAACGATGAGAAACCATGGCATCATTTACATGTTGAAGGTGTGAGTTAAATTAAGGACAATATGAAATGAGAATGTTCATGTAGTTACCTGTTTCATAGAAGAGCTCGTGTAAGTTCTCAGCTGTTTTAGCAGAAGTCTCGAAAAACTGCAAGTTATTATCTTTAGCATATTGTTTTCCTTCCTATAACAATTATAAGACACAAGTAACAAACAAGATTAACACGTAAACGACAAATACAATGAAAGCCTATGTTGAGAGACACCTTTTCTACTTTCGAATAAGCATAGCGTTTGTTAAGGGGTTTTTAGGATTTGCTTATTTGAGAGCTTATCTCCTTATTTTACGGTACAGATACACTTGAAGATAAAAAGGTTGGTAAATGTTTATTTCTTAAGCAGATAAGCAAACTAGTTAAGCAATTTGAAATAAGCAATCCCAAACGCTTCTTTATTCCTTTAACATAATAACAACAAACATATGTCGACAGTAATGTACCTCAGTATCAACCTCTCGGTTTGTATTCAAATCCGCTTTATTAGCCACTAAAACCATAACCAAATGCGGGTTACCCTGCCTTTTTAATTCTTCAATCCATTTCTTTGCTCGTTCAAATGAAACCTGACACATGCATACCCGAAATAAAGATAATAGATCATACGAGTTACAAAATAAGTATATCAGAAAAGCTTTTGGTTACCATCTTGGTGATATCATACACGACAACGGCTGCAGCTGCACCACGATAGTACATTGGAGCTAAGCTATGATAACGTTCTTGTCCAGCCGTGTCCCATATATCAAACTTTACTGTAGTTTTCTTTATCGACACAACTTCTGTAAAGAAGCTAGGCGGCTCCTATCGTGGATTCCTACACTCGTGTCATAAGAAACTACTATTAATTACTCGTGATAAAGCATAAAAGGGGTCGAAGGTTGATTTGGTGATGAAAGTGAACCTGATATTCGTAAAATTGGCCTTTGATAAATCTCAAGACCATACTTGTTTTTCCAGTTCCCATGTCACCAAGAACTACCTGGAAAACAATAAATTGTCAAATTGCAACATCTATCAATCTTTTCTTTTTTTAGCAGCCATGGTGTTTGAACTCAAGCTGATTAAATTTCCGGGGTTCGAGTCTTAATCACCCATGATCAAAACATCATGTTAATGATCCATCCTTGGGGAATAGCTTTAATAACTATGCAAATAAAGTCGAGATATATAATATATGATAGTTGTAAAAAGTGTAAGATGACTAGGTTAGCTAGTCCAACCGTCCGTCCGTCCGAGTGTCCAACTAACATAGTCATCTAATAAAAAGTACTTCTTTTGGTCTTAAGTATGTTACTCGTATGAGGTTTACCGAACTAGCTAGGTTTGTTGATGTTCATTCATTTAAGTGTAACCTAGCCAATAAACGAACATGAACCCATAGATACCACATGTTCGGGTTAATATTCACTCACCAATAAGATAAAGTTGTTCATATTCGAACAAAAACAAACATGTTTGTGAATAGCGAGTGAGAACATGTTCACTAACAGATAAATAAACACTAACGTAAGTAACAATAAGCTACAAGTCATTACCTACAAGGCTACAAGTCTTAACACTAAACAAGTTCAATGAGACATATCCAACTAGCTAGATAACTCTACAATAAATTAACATATTTCAAGATCGACCTACACTAACCTAATTAACCAACGAGATACCTAACAAATAGTACGTCAGCTTGTTCATGTTCATTCGTTTAACAACAACAACAACAAACCAATCTAGCCGGAGCAGGGTAAAGGGGGAGGTGAAATGTAGACTGATCCTACCCCTACTACCAGGATAAACCCGACAGTAGAGAGACTGCTTTCAGAAGGACCTCTGGCCATTGTAATTGTGCGGTTGAGAAAAGTTCAAGAAAAAAATCATGAAAGTGCAAAAACAAGTACAAGAAAACACATAAAACATACAACAGGGAGAAAGCAAACAAGCCATAAACAAAAACCGTCAAAAGAACAAAGAGGAAAAAAATGACAAACAAACAAAAAACATAAGTCACAGGATAAAACACATACACAAGGACAAATACGCGTACAAAGCAAACAAAAGAACATACAATCATACAAAGTAAATAGTCAAAAAACCATCAAAAGTACAAAAAGGACATACACAAATAAAAGCATACGTCGCAAGAGAAAATTGAAATTAGAATAGATAAAGCGCAAAAGAGACAGGGGCACACGAGCAAAAAAAAAAAAAAAAAAAAAAGGCAAGGGCGTTAAGAGAAAGGGGCTACAGGCAACTAAAACCAAGACATAAAGAGAGCGGCTATGATCTAAGTCGAACAACGCTATGGGGGCCTAAAGCTAAGGACAAAGCAAAAGGAACATGAACGTCAACTAAGCGCCTAAAAAGCCTAAAGGGTTTAAGCTACGGGACTCTATATCTAAAACGCAAGAGGCAAAGCCACTAAGAACAGACGCAAAAACTACCTCCCACCCTCAAACAACCTAGCCCGAACTACCCGCAAATTCTAATCCTATCTCTCCGCGCATTCCTATCTGAGGTCATGTCCTCTGACAAGATAAGCTCCTTCATGTCCTGCTTAAGTCGAATCCTCCCGCCTAAGTTTTAGTCTACCCCTTCTCTTCGAGACTACGAGGGCTTCGACCCTCCTTACTGGGGCTGATTGTGGCCTTCTATTGACATGTCCAAACCACCTCAACCTTCCTTCTTTCATCTTGGAAATTATAATCTCGACTTCAAGTTCTGCTCTAAAAACTTCGTTCAAAATTATGTCAAACGTGGTTTTATCACAAGTCCACTTATGTTCATTCGTTTAATAGATACACGAATATAAACAAACGATTTGCCCAAAAGGTAAAGAGGGTACTTACCAACTTGGCTTGTATATTCTTGCTCTTACCTCCCGACATTGCTATTCCAAAATCTTGTTATCGCTTTTTTTCTTTTGGCGGAATTTTTAAGATTAGTTGGACGAATGTAATTATATTGGCGAGCAATTCGATAATGGGATAAAAATAAAGAATGTTATGTTATATGGCTTATTTGACTTTATATATGTTTGGTACGTGCAATTTTATTTAAGGGTTCCCTTTTGTTTTATGCGAAGGTTTGGTGAATCCTGACGGTAACGGTGTATCCTTTTTGTCTTGTTATAAACTTTTATCGGGTAATTACATCTTTATGTATCTTATTTGTCACATTTTCTAAAGTATTAATTTTTTTTCTTTTTGATATATTACACTTTTGAATTTCGTCTTTTTGGTGTATCATAGATCAATTGTGTGTACTACTTAACCATTATACTATACCATTTACACACTCAAATTAATCAAGATAGGGTTAAATAGTAAAAATGATACACACAATTGGTTTATGATACACCAAGACGACAAAATTCAAAAGTGTGATACATAATAAAAAATAAATAAAAAAAAAAAAAAAAAAAAAAAAGGTTTTATCTGTAAGATGATAAGTAAGATGCATAAATATGCAATTAGCCCAACTTTTATCGGTAAATCGTTTTAATATAAATTTACTAAAAACCCAATTTTATTAGTTTTATCTTTGAGTGGCAAACAATTTGTATAATGCTGCTCGCTAGATTACATAGAAGTAACTGAAAGCAAACACACCAATTATTAATCCTTCAAGCACGATGAACAAGCTAAGAGAAGATTATCTAAGCATAACTCAGTGTAGAATATATTGTTCCCGTAATCTCGATTGAATACAATGATCGTATATAAAATACATGTTACGATAGATAAACATGTTAAGCCCAATATACATGGGCCTCATATAATCACTACTAAGGGGCTGTTTCTTTTTTTTCCTGTTTCTAGTTAGGTCCTGTGTGGATATATGTGTACTGTTTCTAGTTAGGTCCTGTGTGGATATATGTTGTTTCTTTTTTATGCTTAATTGACCATCTTAATACGAGTTTTTTCCCGAACTAATGTAGGTGGAAAAAATTTATAAAAATTCGAAAAATTTATGAAAATTCGAAAAAATTTATAAAAATTTTAAAAAAATTCGAAAATTTTTAAAAATTCAAAAAATTTATAAAAATTCAAAAAATTCGAAAATTTTATAAAAAAATATAAAAATTCGAAAAAACTTATTAAAATTTTTAAAAAATTCAAAAAATTTATAAAAATTTATAATTTTTTAAAAATTCAAAAAAATTATAAAAATTCAAAAAATTCGAAAATTTTATAAAAAATTATAAAAAATTTTAAAAAATTCAAAAAATTTATAAAAATTTATAATTTTTTAAAAATTCAAAAAATTTGTAAAAATTTATAATTTTTTAAAAATTCAAAAAAAATTATAAAAATTCGAAAAAAAATTTAATAAATTCAAATTTTTTATAAGTTTTTTTGAATTTTTATAAATTTTTATAAAATTTTCGAATTTTTTGAATTTTTATAAATTTTTTGAATTTTTATAAATTTTTTATAAAATTTTCAAATTTTTTGATTTTTTATCCATTTTTCGAATTTTTATAAATTTTTTTGAATTTTTATAAATTTTTTGAATTTTTATAAATTTTTTATAAAATTTTTGAATTTTTTGATTTTTTATCAATTTTTTGAATTTTTATAAATTTTTTTGAATTTTTATAAATTTTTTGAATTTTTATAAATTTTTTCAATTTTTATAAATTTTTTGTATTTTTAAAATTTTTTGAATTTTTTTAAAATTTTTATAAATTTTTTCGAATTTTCATAAATTTTTCGAATTTTTATAAATTTTTCGAAATTTTAAATTTTTTTTGAATTTTTATAAATTTTTTCGAAGTTTTTAAATTTTTCGAATTTATTTTTTCCACCTACACTAGTTCGGGAAAAAATCGTATTAAGACGTCCTGAATAGAAACAGTATCAAATTTTGCCCCCTTCCACATTAAGGATTCTCTTTTGCAATAAGTTAAAAAGAAACACCAAAGTTTCCTGTTTCCAGCCAGTTTTGTTACCAAACAGGACATTAAGTTGAAAGTAAACGGCCCCTAAGAGCCCTCCGAAGTCAGAGGGGAGGTGGACGAACACTCAGACTAGAGCGAAACTCGTCAAACAATAATAATATAACTTTTATTATCCATAATAACAAATGGAGTAAGATGATGGTCTAAAGTGAAAATGACTAGCTACATAATTTCGACAACACCAAATACACCAAATCGTTGTGAAGGTAACGGTCTCGAAGCATTATAATTAGTTTTATAGTAACATGATTCAACAAATCAATACGTACTTATTAATCAAACTGAAACTACGTACAACATCATCATTCGACAATAGTATTGCGGAATTACGAACATGTAAGTGATGGTGCCAACAATTGAAACTTGCACGTGAAATATAATACGGAGTAAGAATTATAAGGTCATGTAAACTCTTTTTTTCCTTGTTGATCCAAGTTATGTACTTAATCGTATTCTCTTAGCTTGTAAAGGTTAAGTATTCAATAGTAAAAAGAATGTTTAATATGACAGTAAACACAAGAACACAATTTAAAAAACAATAACAGCCTCAATATTATTCAGCAAATAATACGAATACTCTCCTAGTATTATGGTTTACAACCTTGAAGATATTCGACTCTATAATGATACATATCTATCTCAAAGCCCTAGGACCTCCTTTTATAGACTAAGGAGTCCTAATCGGCTTAAAATGACTTTCTATACAAGATAAATCTTTTTTATACTTATCAAAATATTCTATACATATCTAACCGACTCTAACACTTCACCGGTAGTAATAAACAACCAGCAACACTAATCTTCACTCTGGCAGCATTAACTCTTCAGCAGTTGTAACTTAGTACTACCAGAACTAAGTTTTCTTCTAGCAACATTAACTACTTAGAGTATTTTCCTTTAAGTCTTCCAACAGTTATAATGTACTTCAGCAGTCTTAACTTCAACTAGCAGTCTTAACTCTTTAACCATCAACAGTAATGACTTAGAGCAATTTCATTGAAATACCTGAGCAGTCTTAACCATATGAGCAGCAGTAACTCTAGAAGCTTTAATTCCTAACAATCCTCCCCTAAACTTGACATTTTCCCCTAAAATCATCAAGTTTCCTTCAAAGCTTTAACCATCACCAGGAGGATGCTTCCAAACAGCTTACTTTTTCTTTTCTTTTGGAGTGAGTATTCTCTCCATTCTCTTGAGCAACTGATAGGTCATTTCATCATAAACATCAATTTGAAGTCTAACTGTATCATTCTGCATCTGATGAACAATAGCACAATTTAATGGATATGTTTTATCCACCAACATATATAACTGAAGTCCATCCATGCCCACAGTATGTACTCCACAAGAATGATACAACTTCCAACTCTTAACTGTATTTTTAAACTGATCATGCCATACTCTATCTTCATGATGTGGTTCAAAAATAACCTTCAAATCTCCCAGAGAACTCTATCCAAGATGTCATCTGGCCTTGTAGATCCATACTTAGCCTTGACCAGCTTCCATAAAGTTTCTAGATCTTCCCTATCAAAGCTTTTGAGCATCTGTCCAAAAGTAATAAATCTTCCTCCAGCTCTCACTATGTCCCACCAAGATGTCTTTCCATGATAACTAGATTTCCAATCAATAATAGGTATTTTTGTCTTCAAAGGAACAACATCAACTATTTCTTCTTCAATATCTGAAACAAGCACTATTAATTGTTGCATTTTAGCTTTTTCCTGGTCATCACCTTCTTGTTTTGTCTGCTCTTGCTCTTGCTCTTTCTGCTCATCAGTCTTTTGTTTCTTACTGCTCTTAGACTCTAGCTCTTCACCTGCTCTCTTAGACTCTTCCACCACTTCTGTTTCCATGGGCACAAATCTATCTGTTTTTCTCTTAGCTAGATCATACAACTCTTCAATCTTCCCATCATTAAAATGGTTCAAATCTTTGAGTTTCCAGCCATCCATGTTTCTCAGATAGTCACACATGAATTTCCTTCTTTGAGCTCTGGTGGGTGGTTTGTTTCTCTTTGCTTGTGCTCTTTTTGCTGTATAGAATTTTCTTCTTTGCTTAACAAACTCAACTAACATCTTAGACCTCTCATCAATGGTTAGTTGTTCTTGTTCTTCCTGAGTAAGTCTTTGTGCCAGCTCCCAATCAGCATCATATTGAGCCCTTTCATCATCCCATTACTGAATTTCTTGAATAAGTACAATATTTTCTTCTTCTTCCTTTTTAGCCCTTTCTTGCCTTACTCTTTGATCCTCAGCATCAAACTCTTCTTGTTGCTTTCTTGCAAGCTCTTCATCAGCTAAGAGTTGTTGTGCTTTCTTCTTCATGGACAAGGGTTTCAACACAGGTTCTTCTATTAAGATGTTTTTGCCCTTGTCTTTTGATGGTGGTTGTTGTGATTGAGTTGTTGTTGAAGTAGATGTTAGCTCTTTAATCACAACTCCTTTTACTGGCAGTCTTGAACTCTTTTTGACTGGTGTTTTTTCTTTCTTTAGATCAATCATAGCTTGAGCCAAAGTGAGCTCATCATCATCAATAGTTGTTGTTGCAGCAGTAGTAATTTCAGGCTCAGCAGCATTAAGTTTCTCGCCAGCAGTATTAACTGGTACACTAGCAGCATTAAGTGTAGCAGTTTCTTCCATTAACATAACCACTTCAACCAATTTATCAACAACTATTCCAGCAGTTTTAACAGACTTAGCAGCATCACCACCCTCTTCAACCTCTTCCACAACATCCTCAACACCTACAAGAGTAATTCCAGCCTCATTATCTTCAACCACAAACCCAACACCTTCATGCTCTGTCTCCAAAGGCTCATCCTCCTTATCCATATGAGTATCCTCCCCTGCATTTATGCTTTCTTTCCTCCCCTGTTTGGGAGCATCCTCCCCCAAACTGTCTTCACTTGCAGAGGATTCCACTCTGAATGTAGTTCCAACTTTGTGTAATCTTTTAAGTTTGTGTGTTCTTGCCCTTTTGCCATTCTCAAGCTGCTTGACCCTTGTCTTTAAGTGGCTAATTTCCTTCTGTTGGGAAGATGTGAGTGTTTTGAGAGCAAGAACCTCCGACTGTAAAGTGGTACAAGTATCCATCAATTCCTGAATAAGTTGCATACTACCCTCACCATTCCGGATTGTGTTACCTATCCCGAGAGGTGAATCACTGGGCATGTTAGACTCAGTCTCAAACCTAGTTTGAGCTTCTGAGCCCTCTTGGTTTCTTGGCGCCTGGGGATTCCATCACCTGAATCAATTCCATGGGAACTTAATCCATTAGATGTTGCCTTAGATTGGGTCTTATTGCTGTTACCACTATCCTGCTCTGCTTCTAAGCTAGTAGCAATAGTGGTATCCCTTTCTAAACTACCTCTCCTCTCCTTATGGTTAGCCTCATGTGCATCCATACCAGCACTAGCCTGAGGTAGCTCAGTTCCCTGTTGGGTTTTCCTATGGGTATAGGTCTTTTGCATTGTTAAGAAAATGGATAAAAATGTGGGTGTGTGTTGGGTTACAGTTGGGATTACTGAACCTTCACCCTGATTTTGAGCCTGTTCCAACATTGTCGGAAACAATGGTGTTACAATCCCTGAAAAGTCTTTTACCACCCTCTTCATGTTATCAAAAATCTTTTTAGAATGAGAGGGTGCAACATAAGTTCTTTAATGAATTTTCTTGTCAGTAAATTGCCTATCCATAAGCAGTTGTAAAAACCTTGGATATATGTAAAACTTGTTTGCTGATTTATCCAAGTTCCTAACCATACCATCAAAAATCATTTTTGAAAAATTATACTTTTGGTTTGTAGCCAAGCAGACTATGGCAGAGGCCACATTACTGCTAAACTTATTCCAACCAGTTGTCTTTAGACTAAGACACTGCAAGATAGTATGTATTAAGAATTTCCACTGTGGGGAGAAGGAACCTTTAGAAAATTTTAAAGAATCACTTTTCCTTACATATCCCATCAGTGCAAGGTTTTCAAAAATTATAGAATTTGAAAAACACTCAATACCTTTATCATCTGCTAGGTGAAGAACTCTCCTAGCAGTTGTTTCAGTAATGAGTATCTTCTGCCAATCTACAAGGGCATGAAGCTGTTCTTCCCCATTAATAGTTTCAACCTTAGCAGTAGACCAAAACTGTTTAATGTGAGAAATATATATAGTAGGGTTTACTGTTAATGCATACCTAATATGACATGCATTCAAGAAATAAATGATTTCAGTAAAACCTTCAGACTCTTTAGGTTTTTACAAAAAAAGGCAATCATGTTGTGAGTGTCGGCAAAAGTAAGGTTCGACATTGTTGTGATTTGGGTTTTTTGTGATTAGAAGATAAATTGAGTTAGGGTTTGCAATTTGAGAGCGTTTGTGAATTATGAAAATCGATTAAGTGAATTATTGATGGTTATAAACCCTTAATCGAAGAAATTATGAAACAGTCCCTCAAACAAACTAGCAGTTGAAACCTCGGCAACAGTAAGTTATGCCAGCAGCACTAACTTATACCTAGCAGTAGTAACTTTGAGACAACAGCTTTAACTCCAATTTCAATCCAAACATCTTTTGCTTTGCTTATCCTGCAAAATGTTAGTTCCAAAACCACAAAAACACATGCCATAACACTTCACAATAATCACAACTTCTAATTATACTTAACAGTTCTAAGTACAACTAGCAGCATTAACTAGCAGTACTAATTATACTTAACAGCAGAAACTCTTATTGACTTGAATAACAGTACTAATCCATACAAAATTCTACAAAAACACAAAGAGATAAGTATTTTTAAAGATTTAACATTCCAATACTGGCAATTAAAAATTGAAATCTACCCACATCAAAAGCTTTTGTGAGCAAATCTGCAACATTATTGTCAGTATGGATTTTAGCCATTTGAATTAACTTCTTTTCATTGCAGTCTCTTATAAAATGGTGTCTTATCTCTATATGCTTTGTTTTTTAGTGACAAACAGGATTTTTAATCATGCACATAGTACTGCTATTATCAATAAAGATTTTGGTATGCATAAAATTGTACCCATAATCCAGCAATTGATTCTGAATCTAGAGCACTTGTCCACAGCAACTTGAAGCAGCCACATATTCAGCTTCTGTTGTGGAATTTGCAACCACAGTCTGTTTCTTACACTGCCATGAGATGAATCTACACCCAAGAAATTGACAACCTCCTGTTGTAGATTTCCTATCCAAGCTACCTCCAGCATAGTCACTATCAATGTATTCTACCAAATCAAAAGGTGAATCTTTTGGATACCAAAGGCCCAATTTAGGTTGAACTTTTAAATATCTAAAAATTCGTTTCACAGCATGAAGATGTGAAACTTTTGGTGTGACTTGGTATCTTACACATGCACACACTGCAAACATATGTCAGGTATTGAAGCTGTAAGATACATCAATGATCCAATCATTGATCTATACAAGTGTACATCAACTTTTTCACCATCTTCATCTTTGAGCAAAGGTTTGGAAGTTTCCATAGGTGTACTTGCTGTCTTGACATCTGTATACCCAAACTTTTTCAAAAATTCAGCCACATATTTATTTTGACTGATAAATATGCCATCTTCTTTTTTCCTCACTTGTAATCCCAGAAAGAAAGTAAGTTCTCACATAGAACTCATCTGAAACCTCTCATGCATCAATTTTTCAAACTCAATGCATAACTCCTTCTTTGTTGAACCAAAAATAATATCATCCACATAAACTTGTATTAGCAAGATATCATTTTTGTACCTTATGATAAACAAAGTCTTGTTAATCTTCCCTTTATGAAATCCATTGTCCAACAGGTATGTTGACAATGTTTCATACCAAGCTCTGGGAGCTTGATGTAAACCATAAAGTGATTTTTCCACCTTGTATACTTTATCAGAAAAATTAGGATCTTCAAACCCTGGTGGTTGACAAACATATACTTCTTCTTCAATTGTCCCATACAGAAAAACACTTTTCACATCCATCTGATACACCACAAAATCTTTGTATGAAGCATAAGCTAAGAATAACCTTATAGATTTAATTCTTGTAACTGGGGCAACGACTTCATTATAGTCAATCCCTTCTTCTTGTGTATATCCCTAAGCTACTAACATTGCCTTGTTCCTTATCACAATACCTCTTTCATCCTTTTTACATCTGAAAACCCATTTAGTACCAATAGCTTTTTTACCATTAGGCAAATCTACCAGAGTCCAAACTTCTTGTAGCTTGAATTGTAGAAGCTTTTCTTGCATAGCCTCCACCCACCTTGGATCCTGCTATGCTTTAAGTGCATTCTTGGGTTCTACTTGTGATAGAAAAGCAAACAAACAATTTTGAAGGTCTTTATGACTGTTTCTTTGTTTAAGGGATCTAGCAAAGAAACCTTGTTCCTTCAAATCCTTTGTCATTCTTCTTGTTTGAACAGCAGACTTCACATCTCCAATGATTTGTTCTTGAGGATGATTCTTGTGAATTCTGGTAGTTGGAATAGGACTGACAGGGATAGTATCATCCATGTTGTTTATGTCAGCCTCTGCACCATCTCCTTCATCATCAGTATCAATATATATATTTTCCAAAGGAGGCATGTTTGGATCAAATAGATATTCATCCTCATTAACAGCAATGCCTTCCTTGTCAGCAGTATTAACAGTTTTATCTTTGTTAGTGCTGTTAGCAGCATTAACATCATTAGAACTTCTAACATTATTATCATTCTCTTGATCAACATTTTCTTGTTCTTTTCTTGGCTCTTCATCATCCTGCTGTTCATCATTACTTGAAGGCTTAACTTCATCTGAGCCTGGGGGCTCTTGATCTAGGATCTTTGGATCTTCTTCTTGAGAACTCTTTGGACTTTAAGAGAATAGTGGATCAGCAGTCCATAATGGTAGCAAAATGCAATCTTTTCCAGGTCCTGTCTCCTTTCTAGCTTGACCTGCATCATGACTAGCTTTTGTACCTGCAAAACCATTAGACTGTGTACCTACAACAACTGGCTCATAATTCATTGTTTCTATTAGTGCATCAATATCAAACATCAAATCTGGTCCACTACCTACAGCATTAGGTGTACTCTCACTAAACCTAACATGTAAGTTCTCTTCCACTATCCTAGTTCTACTATTGAATACTCTAAAGGCTTTACTATTCAAGGAGTATCCAACAAAGAATCCCTCATCAACCTTGCCATCAAGCTTGCCTAAGTGATCTATGGTATTGAGGATAGTAACAGGACACCCAAATGGTCTTAAAAAGCTTAACATTGGTGTTCTACCATGTAACAATTCATAAGGGGTCTTGTTATGAGGCTTAACTACTATACTTTTATTTTACACATAGCAAGCAGTATTAACTGCTTCTGCCCAAGAAGTAGTTGGCAACTTAGAATCAGCTAACATGGTTCTAGCAGCCTCAATTAGTGTCCTATTTCTCCTCTCATCAACACCATTTTGTTGAGGAGTTCTAGCTACACTATATTGTCTCATAATACCTTTCATCTCACAAAACTGATTCATATCCCTATTCTTGAACTCAATTCCATTGTCACATCTTATCACTTTAACTTTATGATTTACTAGGTTTTCTATCCTGGTTATTAAAGACTTAAGAATGCCACTGGTTTCATCCTTAGTTGCTAAAAAGAAAACCCAAGTAAACCTGCTAAAATCATCTGTGACAACTAGGCAATACATCCTTTTCATTAAACTTTTGACAAATGTTGGTCCAAATAAATCCATGTGCAACATATGTAAAGGCTGACTTATTAAGTTCTCTGTTTTGGACTTACAAGAGGCTTTGTGTTGCTTTCCCTTCTGACACGCAACACAGGTTTTATCATTTTCAAAAACTTTAGAAGGTAAACCTCTTACAAGATTTCCCTTAACCAATTTATTCATTATTTTGGAATTTAAGTGTCCAAGCCTTCTATGTCAAAGTTTAGATTCATCAGATGTGGCTTTTACAAAGAGACAAGTTAAACCTCCTTTGGGAACCATATTCTCTAAATCAACACTGTATATATTATCTCTTCTAGGAACTTTAAGCAAAACATGACTTTCATCAGTTAACTTAAAGTCAGGAGACAAGACAATGCATTCAGTGTCATTAAAGAGAACACTATTCTTTTTGTCACGCATTTGTGAGACACTAAAGAGATTGAATTTTAGCTCTTTGACAAAATACACATTCTCAAAATCTAGTTTACCAGTTCTTATAGTACATTTGCCTGTGATTTTCCCTCATTTGGAATTACTCCTAAAAGCAACATATCCTCCATCAATTTCTTCATAATCAGTAAGATAGGACATGTTTCCTGTCATGTGCCTTGAGCATCCACTATCAATGACTCCTTGATCTTGTAATTCCACCTGTGGATTGCCCTGCACATAAAGTAAGAAAATCAGTTTCTCTTGGGGACCCAAGTCATTACTGACTTGGATCTGCCTTGTGCATCAACATAATCAAACTTCTTTAAAACTATTGATGCACTGTTGTGTTTGGAAACATGATCTAAAACTTTAATTTTTGGTTTCCAAACCCAACAAGCTGAGGCCTTAACAGCATAAAAATGATCTCCCCAAACAGTATTAATCACTGCTTTTGACTTAGCAGCAGTAACTACAGCTTTTGGCCTAGCAGTATTAACAACTGTATTCTTTTGAATGGACCATTTTACAGTTGAATGTGTTATTTTTGTAAGATTTGACAATGATTTAGCACCATTCACTATTGGTTTTGTGTGAGCAGTACTAGCTTGTCTAGCAGCATTAGTTAATACTGATGTTTTAGAAACATTTTGCTTAGCAGTATTAACAGATACTTGTCCAGATTTCAATAGCACTGCTCTTGGAACCATATTTCTTTTAGCATTAGGGTAAGTATTTTTAGCAAAATTGTAATGATTCACCCTCTGAGAATAGTTTCAAACAGGTTTTTGATAGTAATGACAATCATACTGAAAGTGTTCAAAACTACCACAGAAATAACAAGCCTTATTAAACATCTCAAACTGACTACCTAATCTTTGAGACATTATGCCATTCCAATTTCTTTGGTTCCCTCTAGCCCTGTTAATGTGCATCCTAGGTTGCTCAACTTGATTGACAGTGTTCCTAGTATTTTGTCCTTGTGAATTAGGTTTGACAAACTTTATCTTTTCAACACTAGGTTTAACTGTTTTTCTTTCAACCTTAGGTTGAGGTACTTCCTCATTCTCATCATCTGACTCCCAATCTTCAATAATTGGAGCATCAGGCCTCCTAACTGTCTTAGACTCTTCTACCTTAGTCATCTCAACTACAGGTTCCTTAAACTCTTTTAGACCAGTAAAAGACAAATCCTTTGTTGGAGGCAAAAACTTTCCTGTAATGGGAGGAGGAACTTCATTATAGCCTAAACCACTACCTTTCCTACATTTGTCAACAATATGACAATCAATAATCTTGTTCACACTTTCAGATGCATGTTCATACTTATTAACTGAATGCTTTCTTTTTCCCTCTGAACTACATCGTTTTCCTTTTTAGAAACTTCAATTCTTCTTCTAAGCTCTTCAATAAGTTCATCTCTTACATAAATTTCACTCTTTAAAACATTAATCTTTTCTACATACTCAGACTCATTTGTTTTAAAGAATTCAAGTCTTTTCTCCACTGACTCTAATCCTAATTTATAGGCTAAGCACTGCAATTCAAACTTTCTTAAATCTTCTATCAGTTTATTATTCTGAGCTTTAAGTGACTCAGCATTATCTAAACAAGATTTATAAGAACAACCAGAATCATTAGATACCTCAGAGTCAGAACTTGAAGATGAAGATGAGTAAGCCATCAAAGCATAGTTAGGTCCTTCTTCAGCTTGGTCACTCCAATCATAGCCACCCAAATCATCACAAGATAACAAAGATGTGGAATTACTTGTTTCCACAAGCACATTTCTCCTTGAGCTTTCTCTATTCTTGTAGTCTTGGCTCCTTGGTGCCCTGTACTCTCTAGCAAAGTGGCCCTTTTTGTGACAGTTATAGCATTCCACCTTGGACTTGTCAAAGTCAATGTTATCATTCCCATTTACTGTCAGCTTCCTTCCAGTTTTCTTCAAGAATCTCCTAGCTCTCATTGTCAACATAGCCATCTCCCATCTTAAATCCCTCTCTTCCACATCATGTGAATGGATTTGTTCCAGATCCTCATTAATCAGCTGAGGACTATTTGGTTGACTAGCCAAGAAAGCATAAATCACAGCATCACTCAAGTTGTCAACATTTGTTGAGTTAGTAGCAATCACTTGAGTGCTAGCAGTAGTAACTCCATGAGCAGTAGTAACTGCTTCATTGGTACTGCTAGTGTTGTTATTAGCAGAGGACATAAATGACATATTATGTGAGTTTGTACCGGAACTAGATGATCCTTTGACCTCTGGTTCATACACCTTCAAATTATTGTAAAGATCATCCATGCTCATTGTGTCAAGATCAGGTTTGTTTCTCCACACAACAACATATGTGTTCCATTCAGAGGACAAGCTTCTCAAAAACTTTTGATTCATATCTTTTTCAGAGATCTGCTTACCCAAATCTCTAGTTGACTTATAAGAATTTGAAGTCGATCAAAGGTTTGATCCAGTACCTCAGAACCTTGAGCAGAGAAGTTTTCATACTGCTGTTTCAAGAGATTCTTTCTTGTCTTCTTTGTAGCAGCATTACCTCCAAACCTCTTTTCAAAAGCTTCAATTAGAGACTTGGCATCTGTAGGATCCCACGAAAATCCGCTATGGTAATCCTCATTAATTAATCATAACCTTGAATTACTGTTTGCCAAAACCCATTTTTATGGGTAAATTTAAAATTTTTCTGGATATAATATCTCACCACAACACAACGACACAACAATTAACGAGTGTCAACACTAGACCACGACATATATTACGAAACGTGATCACATTACAAAGATTAAAATTTCAGAAATCACCATATACACTAATCACTATATTTTCTACAAATTACAACAATAATTATAAACTCATACTAACTACATTTAATTACACAACATTTACTCTAAACATATATTACTTCCTTCACTAATCTAACCAAGCTATAACCAAACTGGACCCTTAAATGCATCATAGCCCAATCCCTCGCACACTGTTTCAGGCCCAACATCGCTATCCAAAACCACACGATCCAAGGCCATACCAAACTCAGTTTTAACCTTATAATTTCTATAGAACTCGACAGCCAAATCCCTCACAAAACAGCTCTTGTTTATTCGATTCTTAAACGCAACGTGCCAATATTTTTACACCATTTCATACACCACCCACTAGACTATACCTATGCCAATTTCCAAAGTTAAATGTCGAGTTTTGATAAGGTTTTGAAGGCAAAATCCTTTGTCCCATTTCAACCCAATCCGACATAATTAAACCATCGAAACTCAACCATTTCGATATCCGATTGTTCCTACGTTCTTCTAATAATAATGCTAACACAATGAAACATTTAAAATGAAGTTAGGACAGCAGTAGAAATCGTGGCTCACTAAACCCACTTGACCCTTGTTTAAAATGTAAACTAAATACACATACACACTACCAAAGCAAAGGATAAGATTTCCCATGTTACTTTCTCTACCAAATATCTACTGATGTCAGAAATGTGCATATGTGTCCCTCAAACTACAGTAGCCCTCAATCATTGAGGATGGAGTCTTATAGTCAATCAAAACGTGTGTAACTTTCCTACCTCTATATATATACCACCTTCTACAGCCACCTTGTTCACTTCTCATCAATCTCACCTATTACTAAATACTTTAACCTCTCAGAAAGAGATGTCCCGCATTAGGAAGCAGTGGATAAGAAATACGCATATAAAAACATAGCTCGAACTAACTAGTAAACTGCTTACCTCGTCCTTGTGCTAATATTCGAACACCACTGCCATCCCCCACTTCTCACCCTCACCTCCTCTACCTACTTCTCCTCCCCTATCGTCTGTGGAACTCCCCAAATAACCAAAGGCACTCACCCCTCTCTCGTTGGTTCGAAGAAAATGAATATAGCAACGTATATAGAGTTGTGACTCGTTCGTGTGACCTAGCTAGTCATTTTCGCAAGTCTTCACCACCTTTTAAAAGGTGTAGTAAGTGCCTAACCCTTCTCAAGTTTCGTATGTTTGCTTACATTCTCACATACACAAACCCATACACGCATCATATAATTTTATCATTCAAACGTATCATTTATTTTTATTACTAGTACGTACAATAAAGTTGACAAACCCACAATGGGTGACAAACCCCCACTGTGGAAGGATGGAAAGTCACAACCCACATTACTCTCACGTTTAGAGATTAGTTGCATGCATACATATTCCTTCGAACACCCTACTGAGCGTATCTCATGCGTATCATATTCTAAGAAACTGCTCCAGACCGCCACATAAACGACTCAGTAAAACTTAAATCCATTTAACAACCCACCTACAATAATACACGAACTAAAAGACCACCTTGCTAACTAAATAAGTCGCGTTTGTACTTTGTAAAATAAGCTCACATACTAGCTTTAAAACAGTTAAACCAAACCACTACTCTCATGTGGTGCACAAGTATTCAAAGAAATAAAGTAAAGTGTTTTCCTTTCATAAACATGTCTCGACAGGCCAAAGTTCACTTAATTAACTTCGAATCGGTAAACGTAACACCCCAATCTTTTAACACCTGTTGATAGACCACCTAGCAAACTACATTTTTCGTGTTTTAACCTAGACCTCATAAGCTCTTAAGCACGTCCAAATAAAATCGTTTTAGTTGTCACTCGCCATATATAGAACTAGAACTTGAATTTCATAAAATTTATAATTTCGGTTTGGACTTAACTAAAGCCCACTAAGCTTTTGTGATTAACCAGTCCAACAGGCCCATATAATATATTTTCATGATCATAAAAACAGCCCAAGTTCAGGCCCAAAACGGTTTACATACCCTCGCCTGTAACACCCCAACCCGACAAGGGCAAAGGTGTCACATATACGGATTCTTATCAGAACAAACACAAGCATATGACATAAATAATACAATAGGATTCCAAGGTTACAACTGAAAATCTGCTATTACAAGGCCACAATTGAAAGGTACAAATTTCTAAGTCTGAAATAAGGTTCTCTTCTAATCATCTCTACTTCCAGAATAACTAACAAGGTCTTCTAACGCCAAGGTTCTCTCTATTAACAACCGAGCTTCCAACTAAAACCTGCCGCACACGAAAAGAAAACGTGCGGCTGAGCTTAAAAAGCCCAGTGAACAGATATAACGGAAACAAAGCAGTAGTAAAGTGTAATGAAGCAAAAGAAATAATACCAGGTATAGCAAGAATCAGGATAAAGGAATAAGAGATTACCAAGAAATGGTTGCAATAGCTAGGTACAAAGGAAAACATAACCCATCACAACCCAAGTCTAATCAAGTCCAGTCAAATGTCAGATCAAGTGCTAGGTCAAATGTCAGGTCAAGTGTCGGGTCAAATGGTTACAAGGTTGCGGGTAAACAGTAATCCTCTACGAGCCCAAACATATCACATCAAATCACATATATCAGGGTGTATGGAGGGGTGACCTCAGCATACCAGGAAACAGGGTGAGGGGATACCTCCAGGGGTTGGAGTCATGAGCTCCCAGGGGTGTGAAAGACGTGTATCGCACACACTCGTCAGTCACCAGGATATAACAGGAAATATAACAAATCAGGACATGTCTAGGATGCATCCATGCGCCCCCGCAGGCCACAGGGTCTTCTCTACATAACAAATCAAATCAGGTCGGGGACGGAACAGGACATCACTCTCCTGCCCTAGAGTCATGCCACCGGTGCATCAATGACATGGACATGAAACCCTCATGCCTAGTGGGTGGCTCGTAGTCTCAAACTGTGGGTCAAGGTCAAGTATCAAGTCTCGGGTGTCAAGTCTCAGGTGTCAAGTCTCAGGTGTCAAATGTCAGGTCATATCAGGGTTCATATCAGGGTTCATATCAGGATCCATATCAGGATTTACATCAGGGTTCATATCAGGAGGTCAATATCAGGAGGTTCAAAGTTTCATAAAAGGTCCACTTAAAAGTTTACTATTAAAAGTCCATTTTCTAGGTGTCAAAATAATCCTTAAGTACTGGTCTCCATAAAATGATTTTAAAACAGTTTTCATAAAGAAGATCTTTTCAAAAGGTTTCCATAAAGATAGTCTTCAAAATAGTTTCTTGAAACATTTACATAATTAATTAAAAAGATTTTCCCGTCCAGTTACAATATCAAAATATATCAAGGTTCAAGTCAAGGTTTTATGGCAGGGTTCATATCAAGGTTCATGCCAAGGTTCAAGATAAAGGTTCAAGTCAGAAGATAAAGCAAAGGTTCAAAGCAGGGTTCAAGAATAAGGACAACAGATCAAGTCTCACAATACAAGGGATACATAGCGATGGTTCATGAAGTCTTAAACGAATCAATATAATATATCAAGAGAACGAAGGCCCATTACTGAAAAGGGCAGAATATCCGTACCTTATCCCAGAAGCAAACACAAATTAGAAACGGGTGACACAAAGTGAAGCAGGACTTCTCTTCCTTCACACCTAGAGGGGTAGACAAGAATTACAACCCTTCCATTTAAGTAACTTTCATTTTAGCTTTTAGATTCATCAAGTTATTCTTTTAGTCCTTTAGGTTTCATAATTTACACTTTATACCCCTTTGCTTTCAAAAGTTACATTTTAACCCTTCAATTGTTCGTAGTTACACTTTAGACCCTTAATTTATCAAAGTTTCACAATGGTCACTCATTTTATCATATTATAAGAATGAATCCTCAATTTTACAGAATTTACACAATAGGTCCCTCTAGTTTTCAAAGTTACATATTTAGTCCCTTATTTTACAATTTCAACTTTATATTATTAATAATTACATATTAACCCATTAAATCACCAAATTTACACATAACCCCCTGAATAGATTATATTACTCAAAACAGCCCCAAGTTTCCAGAAATTACAAGTTTAGTCCCTCCATTTAATTATTTTACATATCGAACCATATTAAACCCTAAAAACATTTTAGTCCTTTAAAATACAAAAATGACACTAGACCCCCTCTTTTTATATTTTATACTGTAGATACATGTTCCAAAATAAGTTCTAAAAATAACCCTTGAGTTTTAAAAGTTACAAAACTCACCCAAAACATTTTTAGCAAATCGTATAACACTTTATTTAATCAAAACCCTAACCCTAAAAATACAAGTCATTCTCCAATAATTATACCATCATTAAATCCTCATTAAATGACCAAGAACAAGCCCTCAATCCAAACCCTAGATCGAATTACACTTTATTTCTTTTTCTTCTTTATTTTCTTTAAATCGGTAAAACTAAATAAATCAAGAATAATTATTTTAGGCCTTAACAATTCGAAATACAATTTTTCCCAGATTAGTATGATCATATGGAGTCCAAATAAAATAAATATGAAGCCTCAAAAATTCGAATTGAATTATTTAGGGTTTATACACGTTTTTAAGATTTAATTCACAAATAATTGTTAGATCATGCATGGATCGACTTTTACATTTTATTTGGTGTTCATAACATATATAGGGTCTGAGAAAAATACCAAATCAAGATTTGAACGTGTGGAATGAGGTGTACGAATTCTTTTATACGCGTATGGCCAAAATGAGTCAAAAATCACCACGGCTTCAAAAACGATCTAAAAATCATGAAACCAATTTTCACAGGTCACATATGATGTGAGGAACACAAGAAAAATAAAAAACGAATTTTTAGGAGGTCGCAAGAATTGATTTGAAATATTACCTATCGAATGCAAATAATTGCTAGCGATCGAACTATGGAGAACCACGACCAAAACCAATTTTCCTACACTTCCTTGGACCACGAATAACACCAGAAAAATGTGCTTGCACCTCCAGAAATTCGGATGAAGGATGGGAGAATTATTTTGTGTTTTTGTTCTAGGCGGCAATTAGGGTTTTATGAAGGAAAATGTGTGAAGCTAATTAAAAGGAATAGTCCGACCTTAAGAGGAGGGGAATTGGCCCAAAATCACGGAATTTTAGTTAGGGAGTAATTTTGATTGATTCTTCTTAATTAAATGTAGTTTATTTCCTTTTAAAACATGAATAAATGATATATTAATCATATTCGGTTATCCAAGGGTATTTTTGTAATTTTGTAACTTGCAAGAATGTTAAAAGGGGTTGTCAAAAATTATTTGGTAACATATCTTGTGCATTGCCAGAAATTTGGGATCGATTCGATACTTTATACGCTTTTAATTAATTTTTAAACTTGCAGGGGCATTTTGGTCATTTTTCATGTTTTCAGATTTTTTTTGGGTTTTACAACATACCCTCGCCTCTAAAATTCTAAATGGGCCTTATTGCATTTCGTTAATCGGCCCAATGATACAAAAATAAGCTCTTTCCTGGAATAAGCACTTGAAATAAGCTAAAATGAACTTAATAAAGTCATAGAAATTTTTAGAATATTTTTCCCGTTAATTTTATACAATAAGGACTAAAAATGTAACGCGAACTAACTAGAGGGACCAAAACTGCCAAACTATGAAACTGATAGACTGAAGCTGTGAAAACAGTTTATAGGGGACTTAAATTGACATATCATTGAACTCCAAGCTTTATGTGGACATATGGACAAGATTTGGACTATTATGGACTGTGGACTTAACCGAGGACTAACAACGTAACGCAATCGCAGTTAGACTAAAAAGTATAAAATCCGAAAAGGACAAGGACCTATTTAATTTCACTTGACATTCTTAGTTTATTTTCATTTTGCACCCTTCACTTCATATGCATTTTACATTTTAAGTTATGCATTATTTAAAGTTTCGTTATTAGAAATTTAGTAACCTCACTTGCATATTATTTCAGCATATTTTGAGAAAGTAATATTTTGAATCAATTGACATAAAAATCAAGATAATATTATAGATATATTATATTTTAACTTGAGGTATTTTAAGCATACCACACTCATATCACCGATCGAATCGTTTTACGATTTCTCACATCACACTCACTGTTAGTAGTAAGTCAGAATCTTAGACTTCCCTTATATTCAGGTTTCGTATCGAAGACGTTTCCGTGATCGTTTCCATAGATCTAATAATTATATCTTGCCAGATGCGCTCCAGGTGAGTCGTGGCCCCTACTTTTAACACTCGTTTTTAATAACTCTTTTGGGGGAGATACATGCTTTAACTGTTTTAAGTTACTTATATAAAACTCTTATGATTTACTCAAAATCATCCACTATGCCTTACATGCTTGAATCACCTTTGAGAGGAAAATATGTTCGTTGTATGTACAAACTGCTTGCATAGCTTAAACACGGAACTTGGAAGATAACATTTTCAACTACTTGATGTAATATGACACTGAGACTCATTGTATGCATTCATATAACAAATGAATGTACTGTTACTTTATTATAATATTTCCACATTTCACTAGAAATAATTGCCAAAACTAAAATTACGCATAATTCATGAACCTTGAAACCTATATTGCCTAAGTTTACTTTATTGCCATAAAGTCCCTTGATCATGAGCCATTAATCACTGCGGTGAGCGCGAATATAGTGAACAGCTTCGAAACCTGTTGGAGGCTGACGACCTATCCCACTAAATACTTGGACGGAATGCCTATATGGTTAGTCGTATTTAGTCGCGATGCACTATATTTGAGAAAAATAGGAATTGGCAAGTCACCTATTACATGAGGGCAAAACTTTCGTCATTAATTTGATGAACACTCCATTTTCCGGTACTCTGTTAACGTTTTGCGTGTCATGAGGCTTAGGGCAATATAACTTTATGAATATATGAATGTTTCATATATATCCTAGGATACAGCTGTATTTAGTAGACCACCACTTTACACTGATAGATTTCAGACTCTAGATTATTATGTGTTATGATTATGAATTCTGTACCTGAACCTTAATTATTATCATATGTGACTAAATTGTGAATTCTACAGAAGACAACCCAAAAGGCTTGGTATATCGTTACATTTAAAAGTTGACTCAACATTCTATTTCGAGCATATAACAACGTAGCTCAGCTTCATTTATAACATGAAACTTATGATTTTGGAGATCATACATGATTTGCTTGTGGATTTTTATACAACACAACTTGTCATATATTTCATGAAGAACTATTATTTATTTCAACAATCACTATACACCTTTCAAAGAAAGTTATTTTCTATCAAACTCCACGAACTCACCAACCATTGTGTTGACGTTTTAAGCATGTATTTATCTCAGGTTCACAATGAGCACGGATGGCACGGAGGAGCACGGATAATCATGAAGGCTATAAATATCATTCGAAAACCTATTTAATAAACTTTGAAACTACGGGGACCTTACTTTGTAAACTCTGATATTCGAATGATAAATCTTTTAAAACGACCAAATTGGTGATCGTGTTCTACTATTCAACTGTTGTGCCATGAAGTAACACCCAATTTAAAATCCGTTGCATATCACGAAATTGGGGGTGTTACAGCATCTTTAATGGAGTTGAACTTCCACTGATGTTCATTAGGAATGGCCATCATCAAAGTACTCATTGCTTTAACTTCCAATCTTCTTTGAGATTTTTCCTCAGCAATTGTAAGAGGCACTATTGTAACAACACCTTCTGCAGATTCTATTGTTTTTGGTGGTTCATTTCCATTCTCAATGACATCCCAGAGTTGGAAATCAAGCATCTGGATGTACTGCTCAATTCGCATTCTCCAGATCTCATACTCACCAGCCTTGAGCTTTGGAACCTTTGATGCAGCAACCATATGTGCAAAGTCTTGATCCATATTTGTCCGCAAAATCTTGTATGCTTAAACAGATTCTTCTTTGAGTTGATTACAGCTTCTAGAACCACAAGCTCTGATACCACTTGTTGATCCCAGTTATGTACTTAATCGTATTCCCTTAGCTTGTAAAGGTTAAGTTATCTTAGATAAATCTAAAACAACTTATGTAGAAACTGTCTTGAGTTAATCAAATACTATGCGGAATATAATATTTAATATTAAGAAGAATATTTAATATGACAGTAAACACAAGAACACAATTTAAAAAACAATAACAGCCTCAATATTATTCAGCTAATAATACGAATACTCCCCTAGTATTAGGGTTTACAACTTTGAAGCTATTCGACTCTATAATGATACATATCTATCTCAATGCCATAAGACCTCATTTTATAGACTAAGGAGTCCTAGTCAGCTTACAATGACTTTCTATACAAGATAAATCTTTTCTATATCTTTTCTATACTTATCAAAACATTCTATACATATCTAACCGACTCTAACACTTCAGCAGTAGTAATAAACAACCAGCAGCACTAATCTTCACTCTGGCAGCATTAACTCTTCAGCAGTTGTAACTTAGTACTAGCAACACTAAGTTTTCTTCTAGCATCATTAACTACTTAGAATATTTTCCTTTAAGTCTTCTAGCAATTATAATGTACTTCAATAGTCTTAACTTCAACTAGCACTTTTAACTTTTTAACCAGCAGCAGTAATGACATAAAGCAATTTCATTGAAATACCTGAGTAGTCTTAACCATACGAGGAGCAGTAACTCTAGAAGCTTTAATTCTCAACATTTCCTTTTTTAACTTTTGAATAGGATTGTATATGATTATTAGAGTAATATGACGAATGAGGGCTTGTAGCCTATCGGATCAATATATCTAATGGTTGTGAGTTAAAGTCTCAACGTGGACATTGGACAATAGTGGTCGGACTAGCATGGTTATCACAAGTTCACAACATCATTTGGTTGTAATGTTGTATTATGGACAACAAGCCGACAACGACCTAAAGTAATGGCTTCGGTGGCAAGTGCTCTCTCTTTCAAGTATAACAACGAATTTGAGATTTAATTGCTGGAGGCGAAAATGACTAATTTCTCTCAAGAACCCAAGAAACTTGACATCTATCCATCATTAATGTCAAATGGGGTTAGACACTTCAATTTGGATTGAGTTAAGTTGATCAAATGAAGACGTGGTATTTTTTTTTTTTTTTTTTTTTTTAATTATTATTATTTTTTTTATTATTATTATTATTATTATTTTTCAAGAACACATGATAGTCAATGTGTCTTCCTTGCACGAATGATCATGTTTAATTTCTTCGAAATCAACGGTTCAAATCCATAACTATGATCAAATGACTTAGATTAGGTATGCTTAGACCAAATTTACATATGATATTTGATTCTCTACAAATATATACGTTACTTACAATGATAAACATTCTAATTCGATCGAACATATCCTATGAGAATCGTACCTGTATGCATGGAGCTCCAATAATTCAAGAATCTTTCTGCTTTTACTTGCTCCACTACAACAAAAGAGAGGACGGGCGAAGACGTTTTTTGCGGGGACGCCCATGTCCTCGTCGAAAGTCGCTAAACGACGCTGAGCTGGCACAAAGTCTCGCTGACCATTTACTAAATTTTCAACGCAACCTTTTGGCGGGGACATGTCCCCACCGAAATTGTTTTTCATATTTGCCAAATTTTGACCAAACTTAGAAGTCTTAATTGTTCCCGGGTTTTTTTACCGCCCTCACTTTTAGCGGGGACATGTCCCCGCCAAAAGTTAAGATGCACAGTACCATCTTTTTGGCGGGGACAGTTATCCAGTTTACCCCCCTAAAAATTACTTTATCCCGCCAATATTTTCTGCTACTATATTATCCTTTGGCGGGGACATGTCCCCGCCAAAAGTGTTGGCGTCAATTTATCCCGCTAAATTGCAACTTTATCCCGCCAAAGTTTTACTTATATATAACCTAACCGACCATCCTCAAATTGGCAAAACACAAATAACCAAATCGTTAATTCTCACAAAACACACATAACAATGGCTGGTTACACGCCAGAAGAGGAGTTGTCAAAGGTTTTATCGTCGGAGGGTCTCTTTAATGAAGTTCTTAATACATATGGCTACGAAATTTATGATTAATATGGTTCTTATAAGAACATTAGCTCATGGATGAGAGACCAGATTCTTGAATGGTTGAGGAAAAAGCCGTACTATAGAGAGATGTTGGACGCTCAAGCTCAACGTTGAAAACCAAAATTGATGATCTGGAAAATAGGATAACAAATCTTGAAGCTATGTTTGAACATTTCATCAAGCGAAGGAAAACAAAGAAGAGAAAAGATGGTGCAGGTTCTAGCAAAGTGGGAAGTAGCAGTAAAAAAAATGAATGGGCGATGTTTTTTATGGTCTATGTCGTGTGTTTCGTTTGCTTGTCGAGTTGTTCCGTTTGAGTTGTTTCGTTTGCTTGTCGAGTTGTTTCATTTGATCTATTTCGTTTGCTTGTCAAGTTGTTTCGTTTGAGTCTGTATGAAATATATGTGGTTGAGAACTCTTGCGTGTTTTAAATAAAAGCTTTGCCTTCGTGTTTGTTAATTATGATATTGTTCCTTCATTTCCATTCTTTATGGTTATGGTTGAATCTTGATGAATAGAAAGGTGGTGCAAAAGGGTTTAGTTGACGTTGGTCTAGTGAAACTGTGAATTTGTGTGTGTGGCGGCTATTAAAGAAGCCTCGTGAAATACTTAAGTTTTCACAACAACAACAACATTTTATTAAACAACAACAATAACACAAACAACAACAACAACAAAAACGACAACAACATTACATATGAAGATTGTCCAAGTCACCTAACAGCTCACGGAGTATTGCAGCCGACTGACATGCGTGGTCGTGGTTGTCAGGATTCGTTGCCATTTCAAGTTGTTGGTCCATTAAATTCAAGTAAAACAAGAACAGTTCATTGATAGTGAAAAGAATTGTTACAAGATTACTCAAAACCTATTAGATTACATGATAACATCTTCAACTTCTTAAAGGGGATACTTTCGGTATGGTATCCCCTTAGGTGAGGGTTTATCCTCTTTGGGTGACAAATAAACTCTCACTGATCCAAGCTTTGCTTGCGATTCAGTGAGAGTGATGGTTCCTATCAACTAATACACTCTGTGTATATTTTGTGTTTGTTTAGGAATACATACATTCTCTTATTACAACAGACTATATATAGGTAAATAAATACAAGTTGGTTGATGAGTTGTCATCTACCAAGTGTGAGTTGTCATCCACTTGGTGGTCCTCTCTTGTACTTTGTCTGACTTCCTTGTTGGAAGTTCCCGCCCATATTTCAGTCTGCTTGTAGAGATAGCATCTTCAGGGTCACTGGGACATTTGTCAATTCTCAGTGATACTGGTGTTGTTTGTAGCTCGTATACTTTACTCACTGACACCGTATCAGTAAGTAAATGTTTCTTCAACAACGGGCTTTTTACAACACTCACTGATTTCTTTATCAGTAAGTAACCCACTATTTTATCAGTGAGTTTGGCTATTTTATGTTCAAATCTTGTCAGGGTACTTGGGTCAAATTCTTAGACCCAACAATCTCCCCCTATTTGAATATACAAATAGCCTGGGTTCAAACCTGCTTGTTCAGAGACTTGGGTTTAGTTCCTGAGGTTCAAGGGTTCAGGGACTTGGGTTTAGTTCCTGAGGTTCAGGTTCAAGTTTTCAGGGACTTGGGTTTAGTTCCTGAGGTTCAGGGGTTCAGGAGACTTAAGTTTAGTTCCTGAAGGTTCAGGGGTTCAGGAAACTTGGGTTTAGTTCCTGAAGTTTTAGTGAGTAGGGTTCAATGACTTGTTCAGTGATAGGGTTCAGGGTTCATGGGGTCCTGAGTGTTCACTTTGACAGGTTCATTGTTTGTCTCACTGAGAGGGTTCAGGTTCAGTGACCTGATGGTTTTGTTCACTGAGGGTTCAGGTTCCTGGGGTTCAGTAACTTGGGTTTGAGTTACTGAGGGTTCAGGGACTTGAAAGGTTCAGGGACTTGGTTCAGTGACTTGTGTTTTAGTCACTGAGGTTTCAGTTACCTGATAAGAAATTTTTCTCATCTTACCACCTCCCTAAGAAACAAATAACACCCCCTGATGTTTTACCATCCCCTGATCAACACAAATGCCTCTCATCTTCCCACTCTTATCACACCCTGAAGTTAATCAAGGTTGTAACCCCACTAATTCGTATCACTCCATCTTCAGGTTTTAACCCGAAAGATCTATTAACACTTCCTGATGCTCAGCTTCCCTTCTGAGGTTAGAGTGTGTCAAAATGCTTAATCCTCTCCCCCTCAAAAACTACAACTTTAGTCGTAGTTTTTGAAGTTAAGCATTTCAGTGACAGATTCGGGTAGTGAGTTTGATTTTGGGATTGGTTGTTGTGGTGTCCAGGTTGTTTGATTTAAGGGCTTGGGTTTAGGTTTCAGTGACTTGGGTTTGCCACTGAGTTGAGGTGAGGTGAGGTGTTTAAGGATCAGTTTCCTGATGGGTTCAGTAACATATGGTTCAGGAGGGTCAGTTACTGAAGGGGGTTCAGGGGTCCTGAGGGGGGGGGTTCAAGGGTCCTGATGGGGGTTCAGGGGTTTAAGGGTCCTGATGGTGGTTCAGTTCCAGAGGGGTTTCAGTGTCCTGGGGGTTCAGGGACTTGGTTCAATGACTTGGGTTTTAGTCACTAATGTTTCAGTCACCTGGTGAAACCACTTACTGGTTTGTATAACCACTGATAGTCACTCATACTTATCAGTTCCTTGAGACCCACTGAAACACATTTATGTTTCAGTTCCCTGATGAGTTCCATCACTGATATCCGCTGATACGCCATAAGTATTCCAAACCTCAAAACACACTGAAACATTTTTCAGTCCCCTTAATATTTCATGAGCCCTATTATCCACCTCTTGTTCAACCCAAAAAACACATAAAACACTCCCTGGATCAGTTTCAAACTGATTCATGTCCCATCCCCTGATTCTTATCAGGGACATCATTAATTCGTCCCTTGTTGAGACTCTTCTTCCCATTAACACCATTTTTCAGTGACACTGAGTCTCATTTTCAGAGCGAAGCTCACTCACATTTCATCAGGGACTCTTTTCAAGCTCAGCCCATATCGAAACATACAACAAGCTCATTCAGGGTAATCAAACCTTTTTGGCTATTTACTGATTGCTTAATCAGTACCCTGAACAACCTTAACATTATTTCTACCACACTCCAGAATTTTTAACAGCGTGTTTCATCAATAAACCCGCTTCCTGAGTCACAATCATCAATCGTACTCCAAAACCACATACATAAAAAATGACACTCCCTAAGTCACGTCTCGTACTCTTCAGGACCCATCAGCTGTTTTACTACTATTAAATATCACATCTTAATCTCGACCACCATTTTCATTCATGGTTTCGCCACTGTTGTGGTTAGAGTTTAGATTAAGATTTGGGTTTTGATAGTGATTTCAATAGTGATTTTCTCTCGGTTATTGGATCTAGTTTTTGTTTTGTTGGTTTTTGGGGTATGATTTGTGTTGTGTTTTTGAAGGAGATCGATTTTTGTTAAGAGTTGATAATGATGAAGATATGGGTTTATGGTAATCAGATGAGTTGTGTTTGGTGGATCTGGTTTTGGTGTGAAGTATGTTGGGTTGTGATTGTAGGTGTGGGTGTGTTCGTGTGTTTGGATTTGTTTTTGTGTGTGTTGGTGATTTGTGTTGAGATATAGATCCGTTTTTTTCAGATCTGGGTTTTTTTTTTGTGTGGATGGGGTTAATCTTATTTTTGGTTGTTGGGATAAGATTTTTGTGGTGGGTGGGGTTTTGTGGGGATAAGATTTGTGTGGTGGGTGTGTGTCAGGGAGGGTTTTGCAGGGTGTTTGGTGTTTGTCAGTCACCTAAATGTGTCTCTCCCCCTCAAAAATTGCTATATCAGTAGCATTTTTAAAGAACACATTTATTTATTTTTTGAAGATTGTTATCAGTAATCATGCATGGATCTGGTTCATAAGAATGAACCTTAGGCTATGGTACCACTTGTTGGTCCATGAAATTCGAGTAAAACAAGAACAGTTCATTGATAGTGAAAAGAATTGTTACAAGATTACTCAAAACCTATTAGATTACATGATAACATCTTCAACTTCTTAAAGGGGATACTTTCGGTATGGTATCCCCTTAGGTGAGGGTTTATCCTCTTTGGGTGACAAATAAACTCTCACTGATCCAAGCTTTGCTTGTGATTCAGTGAGAGTGATGGTTCCTATCAACTAATACACTATGTGTATATTTTGTGTTTGTTTAGGAATACATACATTCTCTTATTACAACAGACTATATATAGGTAAATAAATACAAGTTTGTTGATGAGTTGTCATCCACCAAGTGTGAGTTGTCATCCACTTGGTGGTCCTCTCTTGTACTTTGTCTGACTTCCTTGTTGGAAGTTCCCGCCCATATTTCAGTCTGCTTGTAGAGATAGTATCTTCAGGGTCACTGAGACATTTGTCAATTCTCAGTGATACTGGTGTTGTTTGTAGCTCGTATACTTTACTCACTGACACCGTATCAGTAAGTAAATGTTTCTTCAACAACGGGCTTTTTACAACACTCACTGATTTCTTTATCAGTGAGTAACCCACTATTTTATCAGTGAGTTTGGCTATTTTATGTTCAAATCTTGTCATGGTACTTGGGTCAAATTCTTAGACCCAACAAAAGTCTTGCCTCCAGCATCCTTACTCTTGTTTTTAGCACCTGTTTTTGTGATTCCAGCATGTTTATCCTAAGATCTTTGGCATTATAGTTTGAGCACTCTGTTGGTGCAGATCCATCACCTTGAGATGTTGAAGCAGAAGAGATTACTCGTAACCGGTCATCAAATTCACTCTTCCACATAAAATATCCACTTCCATAATCTTTTTCTCTTGAATGTTACATAAATAAGGAAATGTTATGATTGTTTGTATATTTACATAAATAAGAAATGTATGATTGTTCACCTTCGAAAGAGGACATGCATAATATTCCCACCCAAATGTATCTTTTTTATGTGATTTTCTTAGTTTTATATTTCTTGTTCCACAAGAACACATAAAAGGATTATATCGCTGCATCTCAGGTTTTGAAATTTGTGTGAAGATAAGCGGTTGTGAGGTTGAGTGGTTTTGAGGATAAGAGTGTATATAATGGTGCTTGTAAGGATAGAGCAGATATGCTAGCTTTTGGTGGGAAGTTTTGGCGCCAATATTTTGGTGGGAAGTGTTGGCGCCAATATTTTGTTGGGAAATTTTGGTGGTAATAACATGAATGCACTTTAGAGTTGTTTGGTAATGTGTTTAATTCATCACATTTGAGGTTAACTAATAATTTACTTGTATTAATCAAATACATGGTAAGATACTTGATCTGCACAAATCTCTGAAGCTTTTAAAGCTATCTGTAAGTGTTTATTTGTTTCAACTCTTTTTCTGATTGATCTTTTCCACACGTGGGTGTTAGTTGAAATTTAAATGCTCGTCCAAGTATATTTAGAGGAGGAAACAGAAAAGAAAAACAAGTGTTGCTGAAAATGCTTATTTAATCACATTGTTTAACATCTCGGCTCATTCGTTTAACATCTCGTGTATAACCATATCATCTCGGCTCATTCGTTTAACATCTCATGTACAACCATATCATCTCGGCTCATTCGTTTAACATCTCGTGTACAACCATATTATCTCGACTCATTCGTTTAACATCTCATGTACAACCATATCATCTCGGCTCATTCGTCTAACATCTCGTGTACAACCATATCATCTCGACTCATTCATATAACATCTCATGTACAACCATATCATCTCGGCTCATTCATTTAACATCTCATGTACAACAATATCATCTTGGCTCATTCGTTTAACATCTCGTGTACAACCATATCATCTCGGCTCATTCGTTTAACATCTCATGTACAACCATATCATCTCGGCTCATTTGTTTAACATCTCATGTACAACCATATCATCTCAGCTAATTCGTTTAACATCTCATGTACAACCATATCATCTCGGTTCATTCGTTTAACATCTCATGTACAACCATATCATCTCGGCTCATTCATTTAACGTCTCATGTACAACCATATCATCTCGGCTCATTCGTTTAACATCTCGTGTACAACCATATCATCTCGACTCATTCGTTTAACATCTCATGTACAACCATATCATCTCGGCTCATTCGTTTAACATCTCATGTACAACCATATCATCTTGGCTCATTCGTTTAACATCTCGTGTACAACCATATCATCTCGACTCATTCGTTTAACATCTTGTGTACAACCATATCATATCAACTCATTTGTTTAACTTAGTTAAAAATGATGTAAATAATTTTAAAAAGTTTTAAATCAATTAAAGATGATTTACAAAATATTCAAATTAAATTTAAATGATTTAATAGTGATTTAACTCAATTAAAATGTTTTAAAAATAATTTTAAATGATTTAAATTAAGTATAAATGATTTAACTTTATTAGGTAAAAGTGATGTAAATAATTTTAAAAAGTTTTAAATTAATTAAAGATGATTTAGAAAAATTTTAATTAAATATAAAAGATTTAATATTGATTTGAGTTAGTGAAAATAATATAAATAAATTTTATTTTATTTATTTATTTATTTTTTATTAGGTTTCGGCGGGGATTTCACCAAAAAAAAAATTTCCCTCTTTGCATTTACTTTATCCCGCCAAAGTTTTTGGCGATTAGTAAAACCTTTCGGCGGGGACTTGTCCCCGCCAAAAGGCTGGCTAAAAGACAAAAATTTTTTTAGCGGGGACATGGTAATCGTTAAAACCTAACCTCAATTAATAACAGATCTAGTTTACACTTAGTAAAAAAAAAAAAAAAAAAAAAAAAAAAAAAAAAAAAAAAAAAAACTCATCTCTAGCTCCCATCGTCTTCTTCCTCTCGACCTATACAGCACGACCATCTCCACCAACACCACTAATCACCACCACAGCACCACCACATCACCACCATCTCACCACAGCACCATCATCTCCACCACATAAACCCACCCTCGCACCACTGTGCACCACCACAGCCCCTCCTCAAACCCTCTCCTCGTATAATTCTTTCCTCAACCCCTCTTCTCATTTAATTCTTTCTTTCTTCCTTTATCCCTCTCGTTTACAATACCCAGGTGATAATTTTTGTTAATTTATTGATTTTTGTTATTTTTTTATATATGCTAATTTTTGTTAATTTTTTGATATGTGTTAATTTTTGCAATATGTTAATTTTTTATTTTTTTAAATTTTTTTTTTTTTGGTACAGTTGCTGCTGAGAACCGAAGTCGAGACCACAGGTTTATAGTGATTAATTTGTTTTTTTTTTTTTTTTTTTTTTTTTTTTTTTTTTTTTTTTTTTTTGTGTGTGTTTATGTTTGTACCGGGGACATGTCGCCGCCAAAAGTTTATAATCATTAATTTGTGTTTATGGTTTTTTTAGCTCCTTGTTGAGATCGAGACCGCCTGTTCACACTGAGACCACAACACAGCCTTTACCACCGAGACCAAGCCGACTCCAACCGTGTACCACAGCCTTGACCACAGCCGTGACAAAAGTATGTTTTTTTTATCCAATTTGTGTTATAATAAATGGCGCTCAAAATAATTGTCTGATGCTTCTGAATGAATATATATGTTATTGACTACATTACCTGCATACTTTTCCCGATTCTTTGCTAAGATAGTACTCTGTATAACCTGTGGTTGCAATGTAATTTTATAGTCAAGGAAAAATATATTTGTGGCAACGTGGACTAGTTTTTTACTTTGCACGTATAAATAGTCATAAACTTATGCATTAGATTTGTTGGTTATGAATCCAAAAATAAAAGTACTTATGTTTTCTAATCTCTATTATCAGTTTCGAATTGTTATGATGCCTTACATGTATGTTTTGGCCAAAAAATCTCAAATGTTATTATTAACATCTGTCGTTATGGAAGTGAAAACTCACAGGCATAGCCCATCAGGTTAGTTGGGTTTGGGTAAATCGAACTGGCTCAGGTTTCGGGTATTAGTGTGGTAACCGAATAAGGATTGGTCCTACAACAAATAAGCAGCATAACTGATGAATAGATTTTTTTTGTTACTTGATATACGACTGCATTGTGTTTTCTAATATAAATAGGTTCTAATTCAGAAAGTAAGGTTCTAATTCAGAAAGTAATATACTGAAACTCAAATAGATTGCCAGGTTTCAGAAGCGATGCGAAAGAGAATTATTATATTAAGATTGCACAAAGAGATATCTACTTAAACATGTCTTATGTTTGACCTTAAGGTTGTGAATGAATTATATCAGTTATTATAAAAGAATCAAAGATTATGGCTAACAAGGTTATACGAATGATTAGATCGGGGCTAATGAATTGGTCGTCGATTATTCCATTGGACCAATTTAGTACAACTAGCATTTAGTTATGACTTATGACTTACGATATAACATCAATTCCTCTAGCTCATATACCATAATTAGTAGAGACCGGGACCAGTTGGACCAATGACTGGTCGTCTACATAGGTAATTAAGAGAAAGGCTAGTTATAGCCCGGCTCGGGACCAACCACTTAAAAGTACTAGAGCTAACAATAGAAAAGAGTCATTATGGTCTCAATGTCTAGTTACAAACCATGTGACCTTTCTGTTATAAATGGCAATTCTACCTACATAATGGACATAAACAAACAAATTTAAAGTCAATAGATGATCAAACTAATTTTGGTCACCTTATGGTGTTGGCCATCAGTAAAGACAACATCGCGCTTAATGAGTTAACTGCAGCCTACAAGGGTGCATTTGGTTAACAGCAGCCCCGATTAGGTTGCGTTTGGTTAACAGCAGCCCCGAAAGGGTGCGTTTGGTTAACAGCAGCCCACAAGTAATTTGTTAAATGACACTTATTTGAATGAAATTGTTATCGAGTTGTTAAATGTTTTTATTTATTTATTTATTTAATTATTTATTATTATCTTTTTTGGTATATACTATTATTTATTTGAATGTGTGTGTGTGTGTGTATATGTGTGTGTATATGTATATATATATATATATATATATATATATATATATATATATATATATATATATATATATATATATATATATATATATATATATATATATGCGTATATGTGTTTCTTCACTAATTTCTATGTTCTTGTACTAGTACGTTTACAGATGGCAGATGTTGTAGCTACGAGCCACGGTGGCAATGGATGTAATGAGCCACCCCGTGGTCCCTCGAGGAGGATAGGCACTAACTGTCAGCGTAAGAATTTCTCGATTATTTTAATTAAACTTGATCATTATTTGAAATTGATAACTTGTTATTTTATGTCATCATCACTTGAATTTGATTACTTGCAGGGTCTAATTCCAGACCTCCCAAGCCCAATGCCAAAATTGGCAAAGGTGGGAAGGTGGTGGGTGGTGCTACAAAGAACGCGAAACCACACCAAATGAGGAATGAGACTGGTTGTCCAGTATCGATCAGATTCTGGAAGAACGCGAAAGGGATGTGGGAGCATGTTGGCGATCACTCTTCGTGGTTCTCCAACATGGTCGGGACGTTGTTACGGGAATCAATTCCCATGCATTACGATTCGTGGGATAAGGTTCCCGAGACCACGAAGGCCCACATCGATAACCAGCTCCACGTAAGTTTTTTTTATCTTTTATTTTTTTAATTATTGTGTTTATTTATTTTAAATGTGTTTATTTATTAAAATTTGTTTGTTTATTTAAATTTGTATATTTATTTTAATTATATTTTATTGCATCATTTCTTTGATCTCGGCGAACACCTTGCCGGTCCGGATGGAGACGATATTGTCAGAAGTATCGAAGCTTACCTCAGAAAGCGATACGATGACAACAAGTACAAATTCAAAAGGCAAAATTTTATACGGCAAGGTGGGGTTGAGAAAGTTGAAGAGATCAAGAATAAGCGTCCGGTGAACCAGACGCCTGAGGATTGGGAGAAACAGGTAAATTACTAGATCGACACGTTATTATTATTATTATTATTATTATTATTATTATTATTATTATTATTATTATTATTATTATTATTATTATTATTATTATTATTATTATTATTATTATTATTATTATTATAATATTTCATTTATATAATAGTTTTTATTATTTATAATAAGCAGGTGAAGTACTGGTCAGACCCAAAGAAGTTGAGGATCGGGGCGATCAACAGGCAAAACCGGCTCGCGAGCACGAGTTCTAGCCTTCATGGATCCCATTCGTTAGCAGTTATACGCGATAACTTCCTAAGACACTTTTTAATCATTTTATTTATATATATAGTGTTGGGTGAGTCTTGATTGATTTTATTTATAAACAGTTGAGCCGCCCCACCGACTCCACGGATGGTAGAGACTTGATCGAGCTTTACAGACACAACCATACGAGAGGCGACGTCTTTGAGTCTCCAGTGTCCGAGGCTAGATACGTAAGTATAATTTATTTCCAAAAACTCACCCACATTAATGCAATATAATAAATCACGACTTATATATTACTTTTCTTGTTTTTTTGTATCTAAACAGAATGAGATGGTACGGATGCGGACAAAGTGCACCTCTTCCGGGACGTGTATGACTAACCTGGATATTATGCGCCAGGTGATCGGCGGTAAGCAGCGCGGTCATGTTCCTGGCGTAGGTCCAGTGTTACCCGGCGGTGGTCAGAAGACGACCCTCAGCGCCTCACGAGCTCGTGAGCAAGCCTCCTCGTCCTCGCTGCAGGAAACCGTGCAGAAGCAATCCGAGGAGCTGTCCATGCAAAGGACACAGATTGATATTTTGCTGGATTGGGCCAGGAGTCAGCCGGGTTTTACCGAGCAGCTAGCGAGTGGCTTGCCGGGGACATCGGGATCACACAATGCTTCACAGGGTGAGTCTCGAGGTACCGGAGAGGGGAGTGGGGGTAGTGGGGGTAGTGGGGAGACTGGGGAGTAGCGTATGGCTTGTTTGGGTCCGATGGGTCGGTTTATATTTGTTTTGGGGTTATGGACAAAGTTGTGTAGATTTACATGGATTATTATGTGTTTATGTAGTTTATGTGTTAAGATTCCCGCTAAATTGTTCCCCGCGTATAGTTTTGGACCATTTTACGGATAGCTAGTTTATGTATAGTTTTTGGACCATTTTGCGGATAACTAGCTTATGTATAGTTTTGTAGATGATCATGTGATCACGGTTTTTGAACCGTTTTTGGCTAATTTGGATACATATGATTATGTTTAGCGAATTTGGATATATATGATATTATGTTTAGCGAATTTGGGTTTGTTGTTGTTGTTGTTGTATGTTTAGCGAATTTGGCGATGTGTTGTAGCATAAAACAGGTTGTGATCAGGTTGTGATGTTGTAGATTTTTTACGAAAATATTCTGGAAAAAATATGGAAATTACCCATTTTGTAGCAATATGCTGCAAAATGGGTCAGAGGCTTTTGGCGGGGACATGTCCCCGCCAAAAGATTGAACCAGTTTTATATGGTTAAGCTTTTTGGCGGGGACATGTCCCCGCCAAAAGAATTTACTGCAACAGTGTAGTACTCTTTTTGGCGGGGACATGAATTTACTGCAACAGTGGATGGCTCTTTTAGCGGGGACACGTCCCCGCCAAAAGACTTAATTAATTACCATAATCCTTTAATTAAGTGACTTTTTGGTTAATTAAGGAACTTTTTGGTTAATTAAGGAACTTTTTGGTGAGGATATGTCCCCGCCAAAAGTGATGCCACGCTGAACCAAGTTTGACCAGCTCAAAGGCTATGGGACCCACAAGTCCCCGCCAAAAGCTTTCATTTGTCCCCGCCGAAAGTATCAGCGGCGGGCTTGCGGCGGGGACCTTTCGGCGAGGACATATCCCCGCCAATAACTTTCAGCGGTGACATGTCTCCGCCGAAAGGGTAAAAATGTCCCCTCCGAAAGGGTCGAATGTTGTAGTGCTCGGATATTCGATAAAATGTTCCTCAATGGTTAAATCGCAAATTATAAGTTTCTAAGATTATATTTGGAGATGGTAAAACTGATCATTAAAATTATGTAATACTAATTCATAGTGTCATGTTACGCATGTTTTTATTTTTTTTGTTACAAATGATTATCACAGCTTCAAATATTTTTTCCTACATCACGTTTTACTACATCTGATTATACGAAACACTTAATTAACACACGCCAAACACCACCCTAACAAAAGCTATTGCAACTTCTCATGACTTTTTGTTTCTGTTGTTCGTTAAAGTATGCAAAAAGTAAACTTGATCAAGAATATTTCGAAAGAACATGAAAAAGAGGCTTATCGCGGCCTTAATGCTTCCTTTCAGAAGCTACACGTATAAAGCTTTATAACATTGTTCTTTTGTTTACAAGAAGTTGCCCAAAACGAGCTGTTATGGGTGGTTACTTTTTAATCGGTTTGAATTTAGAAGCATGTTGAAGTGGGGACTAAGATGAAAGTCTTTATCAAGAATATGAAGATTCCAGGCTGACTCATTGTCAACCAGGACCAATGTCTTTATTTAAGATGTCGTTTTCAGGCTGACTAGGCCAAATTCCGTCACATTTTCATTGCAACACGAAGATGCAAGTAGAACCAAGCATTTTCATGTTTGTAAGTTTAATTGCTTAACGAACTGTCATGCCGTTTAATTGCTTAACGAACTACTCATCATGCCGCTTTTTTTTTTTTTTTTTTTTTTTTTTTTTTTTTTTTTTTTTTTTTTTTTTTACTGTAGGATATCATTTTATATTTCGTCAAAATAGAATTTACATAGTGGTTGAAGGCAAACGAGCAACAAGCTGCGCCGCTAGCCCTTTTTGGATTGCAAAGCTAACTCTTTTGAAAACTACATTTGTGTATCTATGTGTTATAACATTACTGTTCATAACTCGTTGGACTCTGTTGAGTAGTTCCACTGCCTCAGGTGCAAGGAAACCAAATGTATCAAACGCGAAAGGAATAACTAGGCCCTTTTACGCTAGAGAATGGGTAGCCAGTTCTAGTTGTGTGAGTTGATTGGGCATAATCTATCAAAGAAAGATGTTTGGTTCCTTCTTGCCGACTTCCAATAATGCATCTTGTGCTTGTGGTGGATTCTCGTCTTGATCAGTTAGGAGTATATCTTCCGCTCAAATGGTTTTGTAGTTAACAAAAATTACTGGTACATTCATCTTCTTAACAATACAATGTGTTCTAAAATGAATAGCCTACTTTGGTAGTAAAACATAAGGTATTCTATATCTAAGTATTTTTCCGGGGCTCCAAAACCCTTCGGTTAGCTGAAGTCAATTTTTAGTTTTAAATTTTTAATCGACTTGACAAAAACGAGAACCACCCTTGTTATAATAATTAGAGTAAATTACACGGATAGTCCTTTGGTTTGTCAAAAATTTCACCTATCGTCCCTCAAACTTAAAAGTTGCATGTATCGTCCCTATCGTTGCCAAAGAATAACATGAATGGTCCCTCAAAGGACCATTCATGTTATTCTTTGGTTTGTCGAAAATTTCACCTATCGTCCCTCAAAGGGACCATTCATATTATTCTTTGGCAATGATAGGGACGATACATGCAACTTTTAAGTTTGAGGGACGATAGGTGAAATTTTCAACAAATCACAGGGACCATCCGTGTAATTTACTCTAATAATTAAGTGCTAATTTATAAGAGTAATAATTAACTTTTATCTTCAAACTGTGTGTTACGTGCTATATTTGTACTTCTGTTCTACGTTACGTAATGTTCTTGATTTGGTAATAAAAGTTAAGAGATATATAATTTTTATGCGATAATCAGCTTATATATTATGGTCAGCTTAGTTAGCTTTGAGTTTGATCAATTGACAGTACCGATCACTCGAAACCACATCAAAGAAACATTACAAAATTGCTTGAAAGATATAATTTATTCTTGATATCATCAACTTAACATTAAGTTCACAGCCTCATTAGAGGAAACATACCATGTGATTCAGAATATATTGCATGTATACCATAACGAAACCAGACATATTAACTTCCAACCATGTGAAGCAAACATCACATATCACTGTCTCATGGTAACTCGAGTTACATGACCGCCCCAAACATACTCATCATGATGATTTCTGCAACGAAAAGAACCTGGATGTGTCGTTGGAGAGCACAAACACCGCTTCATGGTCCCTTGTGGTTCACCACCTCTAGCAACATCTTGTTCCACTACGGCTGTTGGAGCTTGAGGAATGTACCACCTTGTCCTCATAAGGTTCTCGACACCCGAATAACAAGAACTTTGGTAACACATTTTTTCTAGGTTCCTTTAATTAGAACTTTTGAAATTTTAAGGAAAGAATATATATTGTTATGTTGAGTTATATACCATACCAATGATAGGAAAGAAAGTTGGGTAAGTAAAGTTGGGTATAAAGAGAAGCCTTTAGAACAAATTCTTGCTAAGGAATTGCTTTATGTGAGTGAAAAATAAAGCAGTGTTTTCTCTTGACTTATTTGTTAAGATGGTGACAACTTGTTTTAGTGATACAAAAATTAAACCTGACTCATCCACAGCTCACTTTGCCAAACCTTTTGTCTCATAAACCACAAAGATTGATGTTGTGGTGGCCCACCTTGAGTACTGATCAGGTGTTTCGAGCCCATCGGTACGTGTGCTCCAACAGCGTTGTAGGATTAGTACTTGGTCGGGTCATTACTATCTCAATAACAGAAACAACGACTAGGACTAGTCCGGAGGCAAAAAAAGTTGTCACAAAAAGGGCGATTTAAAGATGATAACATTCTAATTAGCTTATTTTAGCGATTTAGCAATTAGTAATGTTTTATTTGTGACTACTAAGGGCTTATTAGGCTCTATTAAGAATTTCTTAGCAAATTTTTCTTTGTTATGGTCTTTAAGCTTTGATATTATTTACTTTGTTACAAATCAAACCTAATCTGAATCGAAATTGCTACATGTAAATGGATTGCAAAATTACATCCCATTTGATATGGTTGAAAATAAATTAATAACCACAAGAACTTTCTTATCCACACAAGATGTTTTTTTTAATGGATCACTAAATAATTCTATAATAGCGTGTGTTTTAAATGTGTTCTCTTTGTACACTTAGAAAATGATATTCTCCAGAATATTATGGTCCATATAACATAAAAAACCAATCTTGAAGATCTTGGAACCTAAATAGATATGATAAAATTGTACCTTTTTTTTCAATATGGTTTGGTGGACACATGTTTGGTATATGATACTTTCTTTGCATGATTAATTATAATTATTTGTGTGATTGTGTCATTGGTAGTATTCCTAGTTTAGGTAGTGTGCCTAAGAGCCCTGGGTACGGTGAGCTGATGGCTTCGTGCCATGCCACCAGCCCAACCACATGACGCCACAGCCATACCCCATCTCAGCTGTTAGAGTACTCGGTATGGTCACGCAAGTGCTGCGTTAAGGGTGACGTGGAGGAGAGTTAACGCACGTTAAGCCCATGTTACTATACCATGCCTCTGCGTTAAGGTTGCACGTTAACCCCTGTGTTACCATGGTAACGCACGTTAACACTTTTTTTTCTTTTTTTTTCTTTTTTTTTCTTCCGATTTAAATACGTTTTGGTGGGTGTTTTGGTGTGTGTTTGTATAACGTGTGTGTGTTTTAGTGTGTATAAAATGTGCAGACGTGCCGCTTTTTAAGGTTGAAGAAAGCCAACTTTTGGTGTTTCACATTTTCAGTCCTTTTTTTTTTTTTTTTTTTTTTTTTTTAATTGTTTTTCAAAAGTAAAAAAAAAAATAGTTATTGTAAATTTTAGTTTTGTAACTTTAAAGAAATTGGTTTTTTGTATTTTATAAATGGAAAAGAAGAAAAAAATGGGGCCCAAAATATGGTGTTATGGTTGAGTTATGATAAGGGTTGTTTTTTTTTTAGTTGATGTTAAAAAGTTAAAACTGATATGGCGCTGACGTGACACTGAGTTAAGGTTTTTAACTTGAGTGATGACACCCTATGCTCTTAGCCTCTCGCGCCACCACCACCGCCACCACCAGCCCACGCGGTGGGATTTTTTGATTTTTGATTTTTGATTTTCTTTTTTCTTTTTTCTCTTTCTTTGAAAGTGTTTTATAAGCATTAATCTTTACCAAATTTATACCAGATGGATCTAAAATCAACAAAAGGATGATCAAGATTTAAAAGCATTAATCTTTACCAACAAATTAATGAGCTTTATCAATTGGGTTTGTAAATCTAGAAGAAAACTCGAAAGGGTTTTGAAGATTGATAAGAATCAATGATAAAGATGTAAAAAAAATTGTTTTTTTTTTGGTTGTAAAATGAAAGAAATACAGAAACTTACCTCTGGTATTTGTGCGTGTGTTTTAAAGATAGAAACTTAGGTAGTTGGGATAGATGAGAGAGGTTGCGTTAGGGATGAGCAGCAGCACCGCACAAACGGTACGGTACCGGAACCGTACCGGTACCGACCTGTACCGGTACCCATTTTTTATACCCGGTACGGTACCGGTACTACGAAAATGGTGGGAAAAAAAACGGTACCACAGAATACGGTGTGGGATCATAACAGGCATTCCTGAATCCGGTACCGGAATATGAAAGGGTTGGCTGTTTGAATTAAACCCATCTATTCTTATGAGTTTAAGACCTTTTTTATTGTCTTTGTATGTTAGCCTGGTCTAATGCAAGTGTCCTGTGTTGCAATATCAGTTCTTAGTGTAATGGGTCTGCTGCATATGGATCAGGTCTTACTACATTTATAAAAGTGAGCATCTACTGTGACTGCTGCATTTGGTTTTGCTGGGACATAAAGGTTACTCTAATCAAGTAATTGTGAGTATCTACTATGACTGCTGCATTTGGTTTCAGTATGACAGCTTCTATGACTGTGTTTTTATGGGAAGTCAAGGTATTCTATTCAAGTTCTTGACTTTTATTGGTTGTGACAGTGGATTTCATTGGCTTCATTGGTACTACTATACTTGGTCATTTGGTCTCAAATGTATGGTGGGGAAATGGGTCAGTTAGTGGGGTTCCTGATCATGTGTGTTGGTTTGTATCTTTTTGTCTTGTTTGGTACCTTTTAGTTTTGTTACTTTATGAAGGAAAAAGAAAGTGTAATAGCAAAGCGATTTTTATTTTTTTAACTTACAACTTGATCATCAGTACTTTGTGTTCGCTATAATAAATTTATATCAACTTACTTGCAAGAAACCTGGATTTTTTTTGGTTCAACAAAAAACGGGAAAAAAATGGTACGGTACCGATTTCCCGATACCGAGTACCGGAACCGGTAGCGGTGTCCCGTCCTGTACGGTACCGGTACACCCCTTTCATGCTCGGGAAAAAAACGGTACAACTAATTCGGTACGGGTTCGGTACGGGATTGGTACCGAGCTCATCCTTAAGTTGCGTGTTGGTTTTCAACATGCTTATATAGTGCTAGTTACTAATTACACGCCAATAATTGCTAAATCCAGATCAATAATTGCTGGTAATGTATAGGTTGATTGTCTGGTGTTAGTAAATATTAGTCTGTAAACAATAATATGTATATATGTTATCTATTTTTATTTAGGATCTGTAAATAAACGAATTGACTAAAATGAATGTTTATTTGAAGAAAAAAAAAAACAAAAAAAACAATGGCACCAGAAAACTGGTGTTATGCCAGGGAGGGGGGATTTGGTATCATAACCAAAACTGTTGCCATGGGCAAAAAATGCTGAGATTACACTACTTTTTTCCACGGCACCACATTTGGCACGAGACTGTACTAAGCGCTCTAAGAGCATTGGGTATCGTCAAGCCGTTAGGCTCGTGCCGGGTTCCCAAAAAGTGCTGTCACGTCAGCAAAACACAGAACGATACCAGAAAACCTTTGCCACCATATTTTGTGCCATCACTGTTGGCACCAGAAAATGTGGTGTCGTTCTCCTTTTTTTTTTTTTTTTTTTTTTTTTTTTTTTTTTTTTTTTTTTTTTTTTTTATTTACATAAAATAATTATATTCAAATAATTCAAATTCAAAGTACGATTTCAAAGAATTCAAATTCAAATTTCAAAATTTGCCTATAAATACCCATTTACACACTCATACACAACTCATTCACACACACTTTCTCAAAAATGTCTCGCAAAGACTTCTCCCTACAATTTCCCAGTCACCGCGATTTCTCACAACAATTCTCCAGCCACCACGACTTCTCACAACACGGAAATTAAATAAAAGTTACAATACATAAAGTTAACTAGTTTTGGTTTGGATTATTTGCCCTGATTCGTGCTTTTCGGGCAAGGGAATAAGCCCACTTTCCCGTCAACATGTTCTTGGTACGAATATGGTAGTTGCATTTCCTGGCTTCTGTGCTGTATGCGTCGAGAACTTTATCCTAAAACGTATTCGGATTCATTTGTTGATCCGCACTCGTATTTGGATTCTCGGATGTTTGAGTGTAACACTCTTCCAAAAGAAACTCCTCTTCTTGGCTCCAAATTCTACTCATTTTGTTTGGAATGAAAGTGAAATGCAAAATGAAAGTATAGAATGAAAGTGTGTGTGAAGTACAGGTTTTTATTGGGTAAATATTTGGTCTTCAATGCCTCCAAACGGTAATATTACCGTTGCCAAAAGTCTTACTCTTCATTCAAACAATTCAAATATTCGAATTTTTTGCCAAAAAAAAAAAAAAAAAATGGCGTTGGCTTTCAGTTTTGGCGCAACAACGAACGGCGCCAGGTTGGTAGTGGTGAGCTGTTCTACTTTTTGGGCTGGTGGGTTTGACGCCACCCTTGGCACTACGATACCCCAGGCTCTAAGAGCACTTGGTATCATAACTTAGGTTATGCCTTAACTCAGCGCCACGTTATCGCCACATCACCTTTAACATTTCAACATTAACTCACAAAAAATACCCCTTATTATAACTCAACCATAACTCAATATTTTAGGCCCCACTTTTTTTTAAAAAATAAAATTTTGGGCCGGTTATGTAAATTTTTTATTTTTTTTAATTTTTTTTATTCATGTTTGCATCTTAACGTGAGTTACCATGGTAACTTGGGGGTTAACTCATGCCCTTAACTTAGACCCATGGTATCATAACTCACACTTAACGCAAGGCAAAGGAAGTCCACGTAGACCATAACGCAAGAGTTGCGTTAACATACCAAGTGCTCTAAGCTTTGGTTCATGGTGGATGGTATAGTAGCAGACATGGTGTTTATATTATTGGTATAAATGTGCATGTGTAGAGAACTAACTAAATAGTGGAAGGTCTTTCGTATCCTCATGATTTATATCTCGATGAGTTTTTTTTTTTTTTTTTTTTTTTTTTTTTTTTTTTTTTTTTTTCACACTGAAGAAGCGATATTTTTACTTTAGGTGCACATAGATCTCACCCGATCCTAGAATAAAGATTAACGTCCGGTCTTAGCCATGTCTTGCTCAAGTTCTCCATAACAACCACAAAAAGGATTAATTAAAAACAAGACAAATAAAAGTCTCTCAAGACATACAAGGTCCATGGACCGAATTTAGGACGTTCATAATACAAGTCCATTATTAGTTATAGACGCTAATATATTTAAGCGGAAAGGTTTGATATTCTTTTATGCTACTATGTAAATACCCAAAAATACAAAACTTGTGCATATAAAAATAATGCGTTAATTGCCTGAGAATGTATCTAACTTATTATTTTTTATTGTTTCGTGTAATGGATTTTTTCCTAATAAAACACAAAATGTTTGAATTTGTGTTGTTGTGTGTATTTTTTTCTTGTGAAAAATGACTATTTTACCCTTCGGTATCAATATATTTATATTGATTCCGAGGGGTAAAATAATCATAGGATACACAGAAAAGAAAAAATTCAAAAGTTTTGTGTTTTAATAGGGGAAAAAAAAAAAAAAAATCATCACACATTACGACATAAGTATAAAAAATGATAAGTTAAATACATACCCAACAATTAACCCAAAAATAATTAGCCATCACATTATACAAATGATGTCCTTTTGGGCTGAAGCATGAGCAGAGGCCTCTTGAAACTGTTTCTTTTGGGCCTTTGGGCTATTAATAGAGTTTGTGGGCTAATTCTGTATATAGAATGAGTACTACTTAGTTGAATAGTTATAGCCTTGTACTGCAAACTTGCAAAGGCTGCTATGTAAATATGACCAAAATTTCACCAAATGCAATGAAAGGCTGCTTGCCTGCTTATCACATTATTAAAGTATTCGTGGGCATCAATCATGCCACATAATTCAACAATATTTTCTGTCAAATAAAATGATGAGTTGTCGTTATTGATCATTGACTAAAAGTAGTTTCTGACTTTATATGGTTATTCAAGTTTTTATAATATCACAAAGATAGTGATATAAACTAATAAAAGTCTTATAAAAATGTGTATGCATCTTTATGACAAAACTTTTAATGGTTTTACCATGGTTCTAAAAAAAATTGTTGCTGGGATATGTAAGGACAAACTTATATGCTGTTTTGTCATTTTGCAGAAATTAAACGATTATCCTTGTATATCAGCCACATATTATAATAGCATTAACTTTTGTGTGATATATATATATATATTTTTAATGTATATATGGGTATGAAATAAGTGAAACTGTGAAAGTGAAGTTAATAATTTAAATTGTAATTAAATATTTAATATACTGCATTGATTTCTATAAGTAATTATATTTTAGTCTAAGGGACTGTTTATTTTTTTTGTTAGATAAGGGTAAATGTGAGTCCATGTAAGATCCCATGGCTGTTAGTTGATCTGAATAGGGAAGGGATCATTTTTCCTCCCTTGTAGACACAGACGAAACAAAGGAAAAAATAGGCCCCATTTACAAAAGAAACAATATTAAATAACTTAGTGTGTCCATGTCCTTCCCTATATGAAAAAAGAAACAGCACCTAACAAAATTATTTATTTTTTAAATCTTTAAGTTTTAAATACATGTATATATAAGTTACAACAAACACATATGAAAGAAAAAGAATAATTAAATTATGAAAAAAATTGATGTCGCTCTTAAAGAAAATATAAATACGTCAATTATAAACAAGTGTGCAAATTACAAATCATGCATGACTTCATTCTATTAATCAACGACATGTGATGATTTGAATATTGAAAGCTTCTAGAAATTCATTTCAAGAGTCGTCATTCATTAATCCATGTGGCATGTGGGTGACACTTTTGCCTTTTTTTCATGATTATTTTATTTTTGTTTGACCAAGCATAAAACTTTAGAAGAGTCGAGTTTACTTTTAAACATTGAACAAATGGCTATAAACATCCTAGTCCTTGAAGATAGTAGGCTAGTAGCATGTCTAAAACTGAAGAGCTAGCTCAGATGGATATGGGAAATGAGGGAAGACTCAGGGCCACTCATGATCAGGGGTTCGATTCCTGATCTCGTTAGGTTTTACCGGTTCACTACTGTCGTGCCTTCGGGCGGGTATGTGGGTCGGGTTTTCCCTGGAAGCGGACTGTCGGGCGGGCTTGGGGCTTCGTGCGTCCGAGGTGGGCCGGTCTGTGCCCCTGTCTTTGCCACTGGGGGGCCGCGTACGAAGTACCCGGCGTTGTTTAGTTGGTCGTTCAAAAAAAAAGTAAGCTAGTAGGATGGTTACATTTTTAAAACTGAAATATTATCTTGAGTGGGTCATATTCAGGTACAGAACTTAAAAGGTACCGATGGGGATTGTGGCCCTCCAAAAAATTTGACCCTGTGTATATTTTATACAATTTTATATATGATTTTGGTCATTTTTAGTATAAAAATTTTAGCGTTATGTATATCGGCTCAACTAAAATAAATATTTTTCAAGTTGACCCATCGACCAACAACGTTCAAGTTCCATCTATGATAAAATTGATTTGTTAAGTATGTAGCCTGATCTATAAACATCCTAGTCCTTGAAGATAGTAGGCTAGTAGCATGGTTACATTTTTAAAACTGAAATGTTATCTTGAGTGGGTCATATTCACGGACGGAACTTAAAAGGGACCGAGGGGGGTTGTGGTCCCTCAAAAGTTTTGACCCTATGTATAATTTATACCATTTTATATATGATTGTGGTCATTTTTAGTACAAAAATTTTAGCGTCGTGTATATTGGCTCCCCTAAATACTTTTCAAAGTTGACTCATTCACCAACAACGTTCAAGTTCCGGCTCTGATAATATTGATTTGTTAAGTATCGTAGCCTGATCTATAAACATCCTAGTCCTTGTAGATAGTAGGCTAGTAGCATGGTTACATTTTTAAAACTGAAATATTATCTTGAGTGGGTCATATTGATTTGTTAAGTATCTTAGCCTGATTGATATGCTAGTTTTAGGGCACTCGGAGTGGGCAAGTTTATGGCCAGCGGTATAGCCCATGCCGCCGGCCATAAATTTATGCTCAAAATTTATGGCTAGCGGTAATAATAGATAAATTTTCATATGAACGTTGCATAGAACCCTTTTTTCAAACTAATCATATGATGTCTTCTTGTTGCTCCACCTGTTGCTGACGTCATCAAATACTGGCTCCCACTTGCTGCCATTGAATCTCCAAATGGGGTTTAAGATTAAAATGAAGAAAAGAAATATGGTACCGAAAAAGATTAAGGATACTAAGTCTAGGATACGCCATTGTTGTCTTGTTAGGTGTTTTGTTGATGATGATGACGTCAGCATTGTTTAATGGGTATTTGGAGATCTGGGTTGTGGAGGGTTTTGTGAGTTTGGAAGTCGGTGTGTGTTGGAAATTGGAAGTGGGTTATTACTATGGATGTGTCTTTTAAGTTTTTTTTATATATATTTTGAGAGGTATGAGAATTTATCGGGCGCCAGTGAATTACGTTGGGAGGTATGAGAATTTATGGGAATGAGTTGGCTGAAGTTTATTGGCTGAATTTGTGAGGTATGATAAATTCATAATCACCACTCCTAGTGCCCTTACGAAAGATGGTGGATCACTTTTATCACAACTTTTGCGAGTGAAACATCATAAAAAGTACTCATCACCACATCCATTTCACCCACTCTTACATCTTTAGTGGTGGTGACCACCTTTATCCAAGCAATAAATTATGGGCTCCATGGGTGTTTTTATTAGGAGCATTATTTATTTAGTTTGTAAGTGTGTGTGAGGTATACTATTGGACATATTTGTAGGTAGGGATGAGCACGGTATCAAATTGGTATCGACCCCGTACCGAATTGGTGGTACCGTTTTTTTTTTTTCGAGCATGAAAGAAGGTACCGGTACCGTACCGAACGGGATTCCGGTACCGGTACACGGTACCGGGAAATCGGTACCAATCCGGTTCTTCCCGTTTTTTGTTAAACCAAATATTTTTTCATATTTCATGCTAGTAACTTTTTGTGAAAACAACAAAAAAGGGACAAAACGTGTTAATACAAATAAACCGTAAAAACGTTTATTAATATTTATCGATCTCTTTAAGTTTTGTCGATAACAATAAAATTATGTAAAAGTATAAATCTAAAGATTACATGTTATTACACTTACTTTTACTATTTACTTACACTAGTTAAAATGTATTTACTTGTAATAAATGAAATGTATGTAAATGTGTTGGGTAATCCATAATCCATAACCCATGACCCATGGAGCTTGATCCAAAACCCATAACCCATTGCATGACATAAATAATGGGTAAAACCCATGACCCATGACTCAAACTCCATAACCCATGACCCAAAGTCTATAACTGTAAGATACCGTAAAAATCCACTGTGATAAATCTCATTGATTAATAATAATCTGGTGTTACCATTTAACAAATCCCATTTTTACGGGGAAATTAAAAATTTTCTCTTATTATTAACATTACCACGTTACATTTTCGCGATACATACTAAATAACGACACATACTACGAGACACGAATAAGCTACGACACCCCATTTTCACTAAATTCAAACGTCCCAAATAAGGACAAGCTTTTCTACAATTTGAATATTTAACTCAATTCCAACTTACCTTCACTTTACAATACGAAGTTATGTATGCAAACTCTTCTTATATGTAATACGTAGATCATGCAAATCCTACTCCATAATAAATCGATCTATTTCTTTTTCACAAGCAAAATATGTCCACTTGGTTCTATATCTTTTATATACAATCTACCCTTTTATTTTTCTTCTTGATATAGAAATATTACATAGATCTTTCGGATGATACAAACCAAACCGACTCTTTTTATAAAAATATGTAATCAATCTATACCTACTATAACCACTTGAGCAACATGTTATCTTAGCCCATACATATTCCCTCACATATCATACCCCAATTCCCACGTTTTATACCTTCTCATTTCACACATATTTTACACATAGAAAGGACACCAAAATCTAACAAGAGATCTTTCAAATCTATACCAAATCATCCTTGTAGATTTCCTTTGATCTCCTTCAAATAATCATATGTATATATGTTTGCTATATAAAACGTGTATATACATATTACAACAAACTAGGGATAAGATTTCCTACACTTACCTACCCAAGATATTTTTTTGCCAGTAAAACATGTATAGGTGTCCCTCAAGACACAGTAACTTTAAATCATGGAGTTGAAAGACTTGAAGTCAATATATATACGTGTACCCTCTATATTAAACCACATATGCCCCTAAATATACACACGTTTTAATCCCTTCAATATCACACATATTTTATGAATTACAAGGACACCATGACCCTACTGTGATTGTGACACATCCTTACTAGATCTTATTTGAACCCTTGCAAGATCTTACACGTTCTACATATATACACACTTTAAAAACATTTGCCGACAATCCTATCCACCCTCAACCAAATATCTCTCTCTCCTCTCTCATCTCCGGCGAACAAAACCAGTCACCGGCGCATCACCGCCGGCCATACTACTACACCGCCACCATCATCATGATCCTTGTGATCTCCTCTTCACTCCTAGGTATTTCACGCGCCAAGAAAGTCCCCCTCACTCTTTTTCGGTAACCCAGTTTTCCGGCGAGTTTTCCGGCAACAACTTCTAATCGTTCGAAGTATAGATCGATGGTATACATTCCTTTAGTGCTTGTTTGATTCGTTGGGTTCGAGTTATCACCACCGCCGCCATGGCTGTCCTCACAGCCACCATCTCCGCCGTGTGCCCTCTCCTCTCCTCGTCATGGTAAAATCGAGAAGCCGTTTTTATTATATTTTTATTCGACTTATTTTGTTGTCGTTGTCGTGGATTTATAAACCGAGTGAAAACTCGCTACGATTTTGTCATTTAAAAACTGGATACAACTCGTTATTATTATTTGTTGTGGTTAAAAACTGGATATAGAAATTGATTAAAACATGTTTTGATTTGTTGTGGTATTCGTGTGGTAAGGTCATTTAAGTGAGTCCGTTTGTGGTTGATTTGGTTCTCAGTTTGACTTTAAATTCAATTCTTCATCTACCTTGGTCTCGGACTAGTTTGATTCGGTTGTGTTGAGTTATGTGACCATGGGTACGAGATACCCGAGCTTATCTCGAGCATAGTAGATTATAAGTGTGCTTATATGTTTATCTTGGGTTCTAGAGTTTAGATCAGTCTTAAATGAGAATGGTTCTGGTTTTGTTTATGGTTTGAGCCGTATGTACATAGGGTCTGTTTGGGGGCTATTGTGGTCGACAGATTTGGAGCCGAGACCTCCCATGGTCTCGGCATGATAAGTGTTGTTATATGTTGTTGGTTTTGGTTGTGTCGTCATGGTTAACAACCCAAGTAGGGTGCGTATTTTGCTTCGGTTCATTGTTAATCACCTAGGAGGTGCTGGTTTGTGTGATGTTTTTCCGGTTTAACGCGAAGACCACCATATAGTCTTAGATGTTTAATTTACTTGTGAATCTCGACTCAAACAACACAAGGGTGTCGGGTGACTAATTTGGCTAAGTTTTAAAATGGGGAAAATATGAAATATATAACTGTGTTGCTTCTGTTTGGTCAAAAACTGGGCCGAAGCTCGATGTGATTTATAGGCGTATGTTTGGTCTTAATCATTGGGCTAAGCCCAATGAAACAAATATGACTTTGTTTGATTATTAGTTTTCATGTCAAAATAGGTTTTACTAATGGGATATGGGTTTTGATGCTAGTGATCAATTAGTACGTTCCGGACTTTATTTGAAATCGTGATTTGAACTTGAATACGGACTTTGATTATTATACTTGGACGTTTGGACAATCATGAATTATTATCGGACTTGCGATATTAGATAGCGGACTTATTGAACATTTTGACTCGAGACGGTATAATATATTAAACTCGGACCGGACACAAAATCTTCAATAAAACTAAAACTAATATTTACAAGAATAATCACGGGACATAAACTTATTAAATAGTGTAATTCCAGTTAGACGACTTGAGGAAAACTAATTTTATTAGTTAAACTTATTAGTTTTATTATAAAACGTTTATGTTTTATACAAACTATTTGGGATAACGGGGTAAATGCCGAAACGCACAAACTAGTTATTTGATTTGAGATGTTTGTTTGTTTTTAGCTTCTAGGTTGTCTTCCTTGGTTTGAGTTCTCGTCAGTATTCTCTAGACTATGTCGATGTCTATTCTATTTGGAGTGAGTTGTCTGTCGAGTCTAGGTTATTTTACCACACCACACGAAACATTGAAACTAAGCTTTTGATAAGTTTTGAAAACTGAGTAATCCACGAAAACTACGACACTTTGTCTTTTATAGACTTTATTACTTTTGCGAGATGTATTTTGAGATAATCGTATACGTACTAGGTCGTGCCTATCCTAGACCGTTGTAATATGCTCTAGATGCCAGTCGTGTCAGTGTGATCTTTGCTTTGCTGTGGCTAAGGTGAGTCGTGGCCCCTCCTATTTTAATACTTGATTTATACTTTTTGGGGGAGATACATGCTTCGAAATATTTTACTCATTTATCAACTATATGATTTAGTTTGCAATACAATACTTCTATAAGCACTATGAAAACTCTTATGACTTACCGTGAGTTGTGGCCCCTACTTTTAACACTCGTTTTTAATAACTCTTTTGGGGGAGATACATGCTTTAACTGTTTTAAGTTACTTATATAAAACTCTCATGATTTACTCAAAATCATCCACTATGCTTTACATGTTTGAATCATACTTGAAAGGAATACATGCTCATTATATGTGCAAATTGTCTGTTTAGCTTAAACACGGAACTTGAAAGATAACATTTTCAACTACTTGATGTAATATGACACTGAGACTCATTGTATGCATTCATGTGACAAATGAATGTACTGCTACTTTAATATGATATTTCTACATTTCACTAGAAATAATTGCCAAAACTAAAATTACGCATAATTCATATACCCTGAAACCTATATTGCCTAAGTTTACTTTATTGCCATAAAGTCCCTTGATCATGAGCCATTAATCACTGCGGTGAGCGCGAATATAGTGAACAGCTTCAAAACCTGTTGGAGGCTGACGACCTATCCTACTAAATACTTGGACGGAATGCCTACATGGTTAGTCGTATTTAGTCGCGATGCACTATATTTGAGAAAAATAGGAATTGGCAAGTCACCTATTACACGAGGGCAAAACTTTCGTCATCAATTTGGTGAACACTCCGTTTTTCGGTACACTGTTATCGTTTTGCGTGTCATGAGACTTAGGGCAATATAACTTTATGAATATATGACTGTTTCATTTATATCCTAGGATACAGCTGTATTTAGAAGACCACCACTTTACACTGATAGATTTCAGACTTTAGATTATTAATTTCACTATGTGTTATGATTATGGATCCTGTACTTAAATTTTAATTGTTATCATATGTGACTTAAATGAGAATTCTACAAAAGACAACCCAAAATGCTTGGTATATCGTTACATTAAAAGCTGACTCAACAGTCTATATCGAGCGTATAACAACGTAGCTCATCAGCATTTATAACTTGAAACTTATGATTTTGGAGATCATACATGATTTACTTGTGGATTTTTATACAACACAACTTATTATTTATTTCATGAAGAATTATTATTTACTTCGACAATCACTATACATTTTTTAAAGTCATGGAAAGAAAGTTATCTTCTATCAAACTCCACGAACTCACCAACCATTGTGTTGACGTTTTAAGCATGTTTATCTCAGGTGATTAACGGAGCAGGACAAGACACGGAGCGGGCATCTTTTACTCTGATAACTTAAATGGTGTAAAATCAAATATGTCATTCTTTCCAAATTATCACATCTTTAAATGGGATTTCCAAATCAAATAATTCCCTTTTGTATCAAAAATATCGTTTTGAATGACATATAACTTTCAAAACGCCCCTTCCGGGCCGTTTTCTGGAATTTTAACTTCGATCCTCACCGTAACACCCTAATTACTTTTCCGCTGCCACAAACCAAATTAGGGGGTGTTACAGATTGGTATCAGAGCCTATGGTTATAGAGAATCAAATGTTTTCAAACATCGAACTATAACCACACTTTCAAAATAAATGATTTTACACCATACCATTCTACGCCCTCCGTGTCTGCAGACTGCCGTGCTCAATACATTACCTATTAAGATTATTTAGCACTAATCTTTACATGCTTGATAATTACTCTTCACATGTTACACACTGTATTAATTCACACTTACTGTTACGCCCTTAACGTACGAATTCCTTATAATTATTATTTTCGGCTACTACGGTACCATGTCTTCCAAACCAGCTGATAATATCAAACTTACCCATCGTACTACTCGTACATCACCTACTCATCATATCACTCCGGATACTGAGAATCCCTACGTATTAATATCTCAACCCCAGCCTGATACGGAACTTACTCAAATACCACTCCCATCATCACCTACTTACTCACCCTTACGTCAGAAACTTAGGAAAACTGCTGAACCTTATTCAGATGAAGAGTTGATTGGTTGTCCGGCAACATTCGAGGTTGGACAGAATTCACACCAAGAAACGAGTTGGAAAGATGTTGAGCCAAATTCTCCATTACCTACACTACCACTCCCACCTGTCTCGGTAGCCCGACGCAGAAAAGTCAGGATTTTAGCACCTTATGAGCCCGAACTGTTTATAACACCATTTTGGAGTTACCTCAATGGAACTATTAAGAAAATACACCTATGTTTAGTACCGATTAGACCACCATTTCTACCTTACTTCCCTACTTCACCCCTAGATATGATCAGAATAATATCACTATACCTTACCACCACTACTATCATCATCCCCTCCCCTGTCGGTTGGACCCGACTACTCGTTAAGACTACTCACCCAGACTTACTTGTTTACACCTCACAAACGGAAGCTGACTTCTAGAGAGAATTTACCCTCTTAGGTCTCCCTCATTATTACTGTTTCCACCTGTTTTCACTCCTCCAGCCCGAGTCATTGAGACTGGAGAAAGCTTCAGGACAATAGTTATCCACACACCTACTCCTCCCACCAGTATGACGCGACTGGAGCGTCATAAAGAACGGATTGATACACCCCAGAACATCATTGACAAAACACCACTCACTGCCGACGACACCCTACCTGACCTTTTATCTGACAATATGGACTTTCAGGAAGGACTGACGAGGTTTCAGTCAGAGATATTGAGAAACACTCCCACATGACAGTCCTTACAATAAGAAAGACAGAGGTATATTAACCTGCTGCATGGAACATTAATAAAAGACCTTGTATCGTTTGCTTTGTAAAACAATCGATCAAGTTATTAATATTATGATGTTTACAGTGATTATACTCAAACCTACCACAATACTACCTACGATTGTTAAGATCCTTTATACCTGCCATAACTAGGCTATGACCATAGAATTCTCTAAGACAAAATTTCGGAAGAAAACTTGATGAATAAAGAGAAAATTTCTGAACTTCGGCTTTTGTAGATGAAACAGTTTGTTCTTTAGCAATCCCATACCAAGAATTGAGCATTTATCTACGATACTACCCAGGCACATCGTGATTTAGGGTTCACAACTGGTTAAAGTCTCACAGTGTGACCACATTATTAAGATTAGTATACAAATATCTTGTTACTCGAATTATTATGACATGGCCATTAGGTGGATTTAAACCCGTATTTCTTGGGATATTGATAGAATATGGTCGGCATGAGCATTACAAATACTCCACTAGTACCAACCACAACCTTGACTACTAAAGCTATCCAAAAGTTAGTAACCAATATTGTTGATGTGATACTCGAGGTAACTATAGTAACTTGTCCGAGTAGCAACAAAATAGCAAGAGAAGAAGAGAAGACGACTAAGTTCTATAAGCATATCCATGAAAGTTTCACAGGTTGTAGACCAACTCACCTTAAAGGTCCAGAAGAGAAGACTAAACCTACCATCACCATTACCCAAGGATTTCTAGACCAAGAAGATAAACGGACACTTCAAGAATCAATGCCCAACCCAGAGTGAAAGAGAATAGAAACTTTTTAGAACCTTAACAATGTCAGAGGATGACACCCAGATTAAGCAGAAGATAAATTCCTGTTGTGGATAAACAAACCCTAGCTTAAAACTTTCTAAGTTGTATTTCCTTATATACTTTACCTTAGGTACGACGAATGTAACCCAAGTATAACAACTACCTTTCTACCGTATGAAGACTCTACCTTGTAATATTTCTGAAATAACCATAATTCGCGTCTATTTCAATCTCTATTCTATTCTCCATATTCATAGACGTTATGTAACAATACCCTGATATCACTTTGAAAATTTGATTTAGCATCAACTCTGACCAAACAATAGGTTATCACCACATTGTAAGAAATTCTCACCCAAAACCTAAGTTATACCAAGAATATCCTATATTCACTTTAGAAATTCCTGACTTCTCCTCGGAATATGAACAAAAACTTTATAATTCTTTTGAAAATAATCAGAGGGTGTCCGACTTTGTGACGGAACCATTATAATTGAACAATATAAAACACTTTGAAGAAGCATAAATATCACGGTGACTGAGCCAAACATTACATTATTTGGTCCTCAAATTATACATAGCCTGATCAACTATGTCTAATTTAGGAAGAATTATGTCATGAAGGGAACAGTTATCATTCAGATTTCCTAATAACAATTTCCATTCAAAAGGAAAAATCTTGAGACAAAATAAATTGCCCATAAACGTCACTTTTGACCAACCACAAATAAATACCTACACATATTTCCCACCATTCTTATGGTAAGAAACTGATAAAAGTACAAGCATTAAAAACCTAAGGATTCACAAGGACTTTTGGGAAGCACCAATAATATAAATTTTATTGGAATACACGAAAATTAGTACATAACGATGAAACTAGCACCGATAATGCTAAGGTTACAACTATTTATTCCAACCTTCCTATTATTCATTTTCCACACGCCATATCCACGATAAGGGCTACAATCACCAACGGGATGACAAACGCTAAAATCACGACCAAATATTGGAAGTCTTCGTCCGGGGCATACCTCAAGTAGATAACAACAAGAATAACGTACACAATCGCTAGCATAATTATGAAGTGCGGCATTTTTGAAATGTGGAACGAGAGAAAAATAATTTGTGGAAGAATAAAAATTAAAATGGAATATTTATAGGCTAAATCTAACCGCTGGAACCAAAACTAGCCGTTGAGGGCACCGTTCATGACTGTTAGTATACACTGTTCACTAGCCGTTAAATTCCCACAGTTCCTGATCGTTATTCTCATTATTCGCAATCCTTAGGTTTATTAATTGACCCAACATTCGAATCTATTTCATCCAGTATGAATAAATCTAACTAGATCTCGCTTCCTCTATTTTCAGATAGAAACCTTTCGACAACATTTTCCATAAACCCTCACCTTAGAACACCACATTTTCAACACCTATCATAGACTGAACTTCGGGACGAAGTTCAAAATTTAGGGGTGGATACTGTAAGATACCGTAAAAATCCACTGTGATAAATCTCATTGATTAATAATAATCTGGTGTTACCATTTAACAAATCCCATTTTTACGGGGAAATTAAAATTTTTCTCTTATTATTAACATTACCACGTTACATTTTCGCGATACATACTAAATAACGACACATACTACGAGACACGAATAAGCCACGACACCCCATTTTCACTAAATTCAAACGTCCCAAATAAGGACAAGCTTTTCTACAATTTGAATATTTAACTCAATTCCAACTTACCTTCATTTTACAATACAAAGTTAGGTATGCAAACTCCTCTTATATGTAATACGTAGATCATGCAAATTCTACTCCAAAATAAATCGATCTATTTCTTTTTCACAAGCAAAATATGTCCACTTGGTTCTATATCTTTTATATACAATCTACCCTTTTATTTTCTTCTTGATATAGAAATATTACATAGATCTTTCGGATGATACAAACCAAACCGACTCTTTTTATAAAAATATGTAATCAATCTATACCTACTATAACCACTTGAGCAACATGTTATCTTAGCCCATACATATTCCCTCACATATCATACCCCAATTCCCACGTTTTATACCTTCTCATTTCACACATATTTTACACATAGAAAGGACACCAAAATCTAACAAGAGATCTTTCAAATCTATACCAAATCATCCTTGTAGATTTCCTTTGATCTCCTTCAAATAATCATATGTATATATGTTTGCTATATAAAACGTGTATATACATATTACAACAAACTAGGGATAAGATTTCCTACACTTACCTACCCAAGATATTTTTTTGCCAGTAAAACATGTATAGGTGTCCCTCAAGACACAGTAACTTTAAATCATGGAGTTGAAAGACTTGAAGTCAATATATATACGTGTACCCTCTATATTAAACCACATATGCCCCTAAATATACACACGTTTTAATCCCTTCAATATCACACATATTTTATAAATTACAAGGACACCATGACCCTACTGTGATTGTGACACATCCTTACTAGATCTTATTTGAACCCTTGCAAGATCTTACACGTTCTACATATATACACACTTTAAAAACATTTGCCGACAATCCTATCCACCCTCAACCAAATATCTCTCTCTCCTCTCTCATCTCCGGCGAACAAAACCAGTCACCGGCGCATCACCGCCGGCCATACTACTACACCGCCACCATCATCATGATCCTTGTGATCTCCTCTTCACTCCTAGGTATTTCACGCGCCAAGAAAGTCCCCCTCACTCTTTTTCGGTAACCCAGTTTTCCGGCGAGTTTTCCGGCAACAACTTCTAATCGTTCGAAGTATAGATCGATGGTATACATTCCTTTAGTGCTTGTTTGATTCGTTGGGTTCGAGTTATCACCACCGCCGCCATGGCTGTCCTCACAGCCACCATCTCCGCCGTGTGCCCTCTCCTCTCCTCGTCATGGTAAAATCGAGAAGCCGTTTTTATTATATTTTTATTCGACTTATTTTGTTGTCGTTGTCGTGGATTTATAAACCGAGTGAAAACTCGCTACGATTTTGTCATTTAAAAACTGGATACAACTCGTTATTATTATTTGTTGTGGTTAAAAACTGGATATAGAAATTGATTAAAACATGTTTTGATTTGTTGTGGTATTCGTGTGGTAAGGTCATTTAAGTGAGTCCGTTTGTGGTTGATTTGGTTCTCAGTTTGACTTTAAATTCAATTCTTCATCTACCTTGGTCTCGGACTAGTTTGATTCGGTTGTGTTGAGTTATGTGACCATGGGTACGAGATACCCGAGCTTATCTCGAGCATAGTAGATTATAAGTGTGCTTATATGTTTATCTTGGGTTCTAGAGTTTAGATCAGTCTTAAATGAGAATGGTTCTGGTTTTGTTTATGGTTTGAGCCGTATGTACATAGGGTCTGTTTGGGGGCTATTGTGGTCGACAGATTTGGAGCCGAGACCTCCCATGGTCTCGGCATGATAAGTGTTGTTATATGTTGTTGGTTTTGGTTGTGTCGTCATGGTTAACAACCCAAGTAGGGTGCGTATTTTTCTTCGGTTCATTGTTAATCACCTAGGAGGTGCTGGTTTGTGTGATGTTTGTCGGGTTTAACGCGAAGACCACCATATAGTCTTAGATGTTTAATTTACTTGTGAATATCGACTCAAACAACACAAGGGTGTCGGGTGACTAATTTGGCTAAGTTTTAAAATGGGGAAAATATGAAATATATAACTGTGTTGCTTCTGTTTGGTCAAAAACTGGGCCGAAGCCCGATGTGATTTATAGGCGTATGTTTGGTCTTAATCATTGGGCTAAGCCCAATGAAACAAATATGACTTTGTTTGATTATTAGTTTTCATGTCAAAATAGGTTTTACTAATGGGATATGGGTTTTGATGCTAGTGATCAATTAGTACGTTCTGGACTTTATTTGAAATCGTGATTTGAACTTGAATACGGACTTTGATTATTATACTTGGACGTTTGGACAATCATGAATTATTATCGGACTTGCGATATTAGATAGCGGACTTATTGAACATTTTGACTCGAGACGGTATAATATATTAAACTCAGACCGGACACAAAATCTTCAATAAAACTAAAACTAATATTTACAAGAATAATCACGGGACATAAACTTATTAAATAGTGTAATTCCAGTTAGACGACTTGAGGAAAACTAATTTTATTAGTTAAACTTATTAGTTTTATTATAAAACGTTTATGTTTTATACAAACTATTTGGGATAACGGGGTAAATGCCGAAACGCACAAACTAGTTATTTGATTTGAGATGTTTGTTTGTTTTTAGCTTCTAGGTTGTCTTCCTTGGTTTGAGTTCTCGTCAGTATTCTCTAGACTATGTCGATGTCTATTCTATTTGGAGTGAGTTGTCTGTCGAGTCTAGGTTATTTTACCACACCACACGAAACATTGAAACTAAGCTTTTGATAAGTTTTGAAAACTGAGTAATCCACGAAAACTACGACACTTTGTCTTTTATAGACTTTATTACTTTTGCGAGATGTATTTTGAGATAATCGTATACGTACTAGGTCGTGCCGATCCTAGACCGTTGTAATATGCTCTAGATGCCAGTCGTGTCAGTGTGATCTTTGCTTTGCTGTGGCTAAGGTGAGTCGTGGCCCCTCCTATTTTAATACTTGATTTATACTTTTTGGGGGAGATACATGCTTCGAAATATTTTACTCATTTATCAACTATATGATTTGTTTTGCAATACAATACTTCTATAAGCACTATGAAAACTCTTATGACTTACCGTGAGTCGTGGCCCCTACTTTTAACTCTTGTTTTAATAACTCTTTTGGGGGAGATACATGCTTTAACTGTTTTAAGTTACTTATATAAAACTCTCATGATTTACTCAAAATCATCCACTATGCTTTACATGTTTGAATCATACTTGAAAGGAATACATGCTCATTATATGTGCAAATTGTCTGTTTAGCTTAAACACGTAACTTGGAAGATAACATTTTTAAGCTACTTGATGTAATACGACACTGAGACTCATTGTATGCATTCATGTGACAAATGAATGTACTGCTACTTTAATATGATATTTCTACATTTCACTAGAAATAATTGCCAAAACTAAAATTACGCATAATTCATACACCCTGAAACCTATATTTCCTAAGTTTACTTTATTGCCATAATGTCCCTTGATCATGAGCCATTAATCACTGCGGTGAGCGCGAATATAGTGAACAGCTTCAAAACCTGTTGGAGGCTGACGACCTATCCCACTAAATACTTGGACGGAATGCCTACATGGTTAGTCGTATTTAGTCGCGATGCACTATATTTGAGAAAAATAGGAATTGGCAAGTCACCTATTACACGAGGGCAAAACTTTCTTCATTAATTTGGTGAACACTCCGTTTTCCGGTACACTGTTATCGTTTTGCGTGTCATGAGGCTTAGGGCAATATAACTTTATGAATATATGAATGTTTCATATATATCCTAGGATACAGCTGTATTTAGAAGACCACCACTTTACACTGATAGATTTCAGACTTTAGATTATTAATTTCACTATGTGTTATGATTATGGATCCTGTACTTAAATTTTAATTGTTATCATATGTGACTTAAATGATAATTCTACAAAAGACAACCCAAAATGCTTGGTATATCGTTACATTAAAAGCTGACTCAACAGTCTATATCGAGCGTATAACAACGTAGCTCATCTGCATTTATAACTTGAAACTTATGATTTTGGAGATCATACATGATTTACTTGTGGATTTTTATACAACACAACTTATTATTTATTTCATGAAGAATTATTATTTACTTCGACAATCACTATACATTTTTTAAAGTCATGGAAAGAAAGTTATCTTCTATCAAACTCCACGAACTCACCAACCATTGTGTTGACGTTTTAAGCATGTTTATCTCAGGTAATTAACGGAGCAGGACAAGACACGGAGCGGGCATCTTTTACTCTGATAACTTAAATGGTGTAAAATCAAATATGTCATTCTTTCCAAATTATCACATCTTTTCATGGGATTTCCAAATCAAATAATTCCCTTTTGTATCAAAAATATCGTTTTGAATGACATATAACTTTCAAAACGCCCCTTCCGGGCCGTTTTCTGGAATTTTAACTTCGATCCTCACCGTAACACCCTAATTACTTTTCCGCTGCCACAAACCAAATTAGGGGGTGTTACAATAACTCATGACCCAAGATGTCTTTGACATCATGCATGACATCACATGACCCATGGACCTTAACCCATAACCCAAAACCTGAAATTGTAACCCAAAATCCGGTCTGGCACTACCAGATAGCCGGATCCCTGGCTTTACACTGGCTGGATCCCTTTGGGAAAGGATCCGCCGGATCCGGGTGAACAATGCTCAGAATTGCCTATAAATATCGAGCCATTTCTCTCTTATTTCTCACCCCTCTTAGATATATCTTCTCTCTATATTCTAAGCTTCTCTAACCTCAGATCTAAAGATCATTCTTGTAGCTTTCTTTCTCTTGTGTTCTCAAGGTTCTTCTTACAAGACGAGATCACACCTCTTGCATACGAGTCATCCATTCTTCAAGTGAAAAGTTTGCTCGGCTTCTTAATCACCTCAAGACCGCTGAGTTGTCTCTTGTTGTTGATACTTCTTCTTATATTCTCAAAGTAGTTGTGATAGTTGTGTTGTTGTGTTGGATTGGTTCTTTCTCTTGTGTTCTCAAGCTTAGTACCGGAAAAAGTGTAAGCGACGTTGTGAGGTTTCTCCACCGGTTGAAGGAGCTTGTTGACATAGTGCTTAAGAACTCTCGAGTTGGAAACTCGGGGAGTGGAGTAGGGCAAGGATGGTGTCCTTGTAGCCGAACCACTATAAACCATAGTGTCTCGCTTCTATCATTTTACTCTCTTTACTATTCTCATACTTAGTTCATTTTAAATACTTGCTTGCATTATTTATAACTCAACATCCAAAGATTTCACATACTATCAATCTAAAAGTTTTATAAACTAAATTTAAATCGGTAAAAACTATTCAACCCCATTCTAGTTTTCTACAAAACGTTCATTTTTGAGTGATTTCGAACCTCAACGTGTTAATACAAGCAACCAACAATTAAATGCACACATCACCAAGATAGTTGTAACTTACAAACGTTCCAAAACTTATGAAATTCTACCAAAATCATATGAAATCGTTCAAAATAAACAAATTAAAGCATTCTAAAAAAAATAATAATAAAAAATCTTGTGTAATTGCAATCCCGTTTTCTATAGCGTTTTGCTTGGCAATCCCATCTTCTTAGTAATAGGTTAGGGTTTAATTTTTGAGAAGGTTTATGAAGGATCTATAGTTGTCGTAGTAGGTTTTTGAGATGTTTAGTTTCTTACTTTATATTTTACATGACTATTGTTTGGCATAGAACGAACCCAATGGGTGTTTCGATAAGTTATTTAATTCAAAACCATTACTACCCAAATTTCAGGAATTTTTCGGTACTATCCCGTTTTGGTACCGGTATCGTATTAGTGGTCCCTAATTTTGTAAAAGCTCGATTCATGGTACCGATCCCGTACCATGTATCCGGATTCGGTACCGTTTCGGTACGATACCGGGTTCCAAATGCTCATCTCTATTTGTAGGTATTTTTATATTTTAGGTTTCGTGGTGGGTTAGGTGGTGATCATTTTTGTAAAAGGTGATGTGCTGAATAATGATTTGGCGTTTATGTGAAGATGATTGTAACAGTGAGCATAAAAACTAGTCTCAAATACAAATAGATTTAAAAATTGCCTTTTATTCATAATAATAATAATTTTCTTGATAAAAAAACAGTTGTAATTTCCTCCTTAGTTTTTCATGAAAATGTAAATCTTAAATATAATCTTTTATATAATAAAAAAAATTACGCTACTTCGAAGCAATTTTGCTAAAACAATCTTATTGAAAATAAAAATTAGACCTATCAAGTTATACTATTTTGACACATGGTAGAATCGACCAATGTGATTAATTCAAAATTGAAGCTTAATTTGGTCAAACTATTAAATTTTCGTATAATTTATAAAATGTGCTAAAAAACCTATGTGTCAAGTTTATTAAAGAAACATAAAAAAGAGAGGGTAATTAATAAAACTTTAGTCATTAAATTTTAAATGAAATATACTTATCAATTTCATGTTTTTAAATAAGTTTATAAATTCAATAGTACCTCTTATACTTTATAAAAAAAATAAAAATAAAAATAAAAAAAAAAATACAACAATATCTTGTTATTTATAAATATTATTATTAGTATATATCAAACTAATATATTTGCACGGAATTATAAATATAAAAAAAGCACGAGTTATCGTGACATGTAAATGAATACACGAAATTATATATATACAAACCACTCATGTTATTCCGCTTTAAAAGTTTAACTTGTGCTCGAGTTTAAAAACCGGCTTAAATTATTATTAACAAGAATATAAATATTGAAATAAAGGTACGACCTCACACGCTATTGTGAGATGAAAATAATTGGGTAGAATTCTACATATAACAATGATACATACTTTTTCAAGGTCATTATGTGCTACTAAACACACATAATGTTTAGAACATGATATAAACAGTTCAATTTAAACAAGATGAACATAAATACCGTGTCATCTAAACAAAATAAAACCCTTTGTGAAACAAATATATACACAAAATATTAATCGATATTAACACATTTGAAAAAAATTATGTAAAAATTTGTACATGCACGAGTATTATAACTATATAAGTAATAAAATTTTAATAGAATTTTATAAAAAAATCTTAAAATTACAAAATCATGAATTTTATGAATTATTACAATATTTAACTTTAAAAAAAAATTATTAAAGTATTATTACCCGTTATACTATCCGTCTAAAAGTCCAAACCATGTGCGTGCATGATTTCTAAATCTTAGGGTGAGCTTAGTTCAAAGAGGGGAATGGGAATAACAAATGTAAAGGGAATATAGTGGAATATAAAGGAATGGAATGAGGATTATCATTATCTTTGATAGTGCTTGGTTTAAGAAAAACACATTAACCTCCAAAGTGGTAGTGGTGATGGTGGTGGTGGCTGGTGGTGGTGGTGGTGGTGGCTGCTGGTGGTGGTGGCGGCGGCGGTGGTGGTGGTAGCTGCTGGTGGTGGTGGCTGCTAGTGCTGGTGGTAGTGGCTAGTGGTGGTGGTGGTGGTGGCTGGTGGTGGTGGTGGTGGTGGCTGCTAGTGGTGGTGGCTGGTGGTGGTGTCTGCTGGTGGTGGTGGCTGCTGGTGGTAGTGGTAGTGGTAGTGGTGGCTGGTGGTGGTGGTGGTGGCTGGTGGTGGTGGTGGTGGTGGTGGCCGGTGGTGGTGTTGGTGGTGGTGGCTGCTACTGGTGGCTGGTGGTGGTGGTGGTGGGTAATCATTACCATTCCTCCCAATTTACTGAGTAATGCCCCGTTACCCACTACTAAGCAATGATTGCATTCCCTACTTCTAACCAGGCATGTTTATTCATTGACTTTCTCATTCTCTACCCCCAGTACCCCAGCCAAGCACCCCCTTAGACCATCTCCAACAGTTTCTGGTTCAAACCAGCCACATCACTGCCACATCAGCTTTCTTAAAAACCACATTTTTTACTCCAACAATACACCTTCTCAAACCATCTTCACAATACTATAAAATATTTAATTTTTATAATTTTTATTTAAATAAATAGCAATAAATAAATAGCAATGTGATGGTGGGGCCCAATTGAGATGGTTTTTGGTGGTTTGATTTTTCAAACCAGCATTGGTTTGTACCAATGCTCCAATGGTTGGGGTGGTTTTTGGGTTGGTTTGAACCAACAAAAACCAACCATTGGAGATGGTCCCTAATTAGTAGTTAATTCAAGAAACAACAATTAAAAGCTCGTTTTAAGGTTATTAAGAACAAATCAAATAATCAATAAAAAAATATTTGTAGCTTTATATTATCTGTCTCTATCGCGTAAAAAACGAGTCAATACGCTGGCAGCCAGTCAAACAAAACACACACTCGTTGTCTTTTTACGCGTACCTTCCACCTTAATTCATTCCCTCGAACCTTCATTTAAATCACCACTATATATACACAAAACCATCACCAAAAACCTTCATCAAATCATTTTCCATCTTCTAAACCATATTTCAAAACATACCAACTTTCTATAACATCATAACCCCCCTTTTTTATATAATAAAATCTTGTACGTTGTAGTAAAAGATGATGAACTCACGCTCATTTGTTGTAGCTTTTATTGGCTTCATGTTCATGGCAATATTGGACGTGAACCATGCACAAGAATTTGCTCCTTCTCCTGGTCCGAGTGTTCAGTCTAACGATGGTGCGGCTATTGATCAAGGGATTGCTTATACTCTTTTGCTTGTTGCACTTGCGATCACTTATCTTATTCATTAGTTTTGAGGTGGATGATATATTATTGTTAATATCTTATATCTAGATTTGTTATTTAATTAGTATTCGATTTATTGTGTTCCATATATATATATAGAGGAATCATATTCTTTTAATTTATTTTCTTTTTATAGATTTGTGATTTTACATGTGTTGGAACAAACGCGGTTTTCGAATATTGATTGATAGTGATATTAATTGCATCTTTCTAATCTTAATTTGCAACAATTTACTGATGTCATATGCTTTAAAATTAGTTCTCAGAAGAACAGGTTGAATCTTACCAAATGATCAGACAATTAAGAACATATGAGTATTGACAAATTTGGCTCACCCAGAACAATTTCGCCTACCTAAAGCATATAACAATTTCACTTTTAGGTAGGCGAAATTGTTTCCGGGTGAGCCAAATTTGTCAATGTGAAAATAGATTGTAATCCTCTTTGTAGTCTATTTGACTATTTGAGCATTGACAAATTTGGCTCACCCAGAAACAATTTGGCCTACCTAAAAGCAAAACTGTTTGTTAGCATTACTAGCCGTGGCTGTTAATCATGGTGTTAAGGTTTGTGACTAAGTCTGGTAGTAGGCAGATTGCAGTTGTTGGGGAAAGCAATAAGCATGACGACGACTATGTAAGTGACAATACTAGTTGAAGAAGGATTTATCTTGGATCAAAATGCAACAAATTAGTCTTGTAACAAGCAATATATGGAAATGGCCACGATTTTGGTTAGCAGGTTTGGTTCGATGAACCCACATGAATGCGATCAGATTTCAGATACGGGAACTATGCTATTAGTTTAGTTTAAAAAAAAAAAAAAAAAAAAAAAAAAAACCCCTATGCTATTAGTAAGCATCTTAATGGTGGTCTTAATAAAGCACCATCCATAGCTAGAAATCACAAAACGTAACATAAGCAAGTGTTTCAGGTTAACAATGTTGGTTTAAAACCAATAAACCATGTACACAAGGAGTTGAAGTTATCATCACCCATTTTAATTCAATGAGCTAGTAACATTTTAGTTGTGAAGTTCAACGGAGTCATGGACATTAGTTAATTAATTTTGTTTGTTGTTTATACTTTATTTATAGAGCATATATTTTTATCAGCCTACTGCCTACACACCTGATATAACATACAGTAACAAACACGAGTGTACCTAAGATATCTTGGGCCGGAACAAAAGAGGCCATATTTAAAAATCCGATTAGTCATTAGAATGTTAAAGCATTGTTGGGCTTAAGCCGGCCCGGCCCAAAGTCTTTTATGGATGTTAATAACTTAATATTTCATGTGAAGTTAATTTGAATTTGTTGGTTCTAGTGTTTTGAAAAACTGGTTTTTAATTGTTTCAGTTGAGTCACCAATTTACCGGATTACCGGTTCGACCATCGAGTTAATCCGGTTTTCTACACTAAAATGTAACTTTCATTTTCAACAATAAAAAAAAGTGTACATATATAAATCATAACTGATCCATTTATTAAGCTTAGAAAAACATTCACTAAAAATGTTAAAAAGTAAAAATAAAATTACGTCGTAATTACGTATAATTAACATGTGTTATTTACGAAAAAATAATAAATAAAAACTAAACCCGTTCGGGAGTCATGCCTCGGATTAACTAGGGTCGCCTTAAACCCGCAAGGTTTAACTGGGTTTCGAAAATCAAAACCCGTAACCGATGGAACTGACCGAGTCGAACCCAATTTCAAAAAATTGGTTGGTTCTCATGCAAGAGCACATTTTTAGCCTTTTGATTGGCTGCCAGCGTTTTAACTCCTTTTTTTGTCGATAGGGACAAAAGAAAAAGGCTAAAAATATTTTCATTTTATGTAAATAAACCGTAAAAAATTACTATTCTATTGCTGCCGAAGCATACATTATACAAGTAAATACAAACCGTTGGGTCAAATACACATTCAATCTTGACCATTGTAATTCCATAATTATCTATATCTAACTAACTAGAGCCAAAACAATTCACATCCTTATTAAACGCATAGAATATTAACAAACTTCAGGCGTTATCTTTTTAAATTCAGTTTTTGAATATCAGTATTTTGGCGCCTGAATTTTGTCTTATAAATAGATGTCCCATACTCACATTCATTTCATTCAATCACAGTTCATATCATAACAAACAACACGTTTTTACTCAACCAAAATGGAGGTATGAATCAAATGCTTTCTTTTTCATCCATTATAGATCGAATTTCTCATTCGATGTATTAACATTAACATTTGATTGTTTGCATTTTACAGATCCAAATCAAACAATGTCTCAACTATTATAGCAACAAAAAATGATTTCGGCATTGCGAAAATGACTATCATCGAAGAAATCCAGGTAAAGTTATTTTTAGAACATCTGATGTAAAATTTTATTTATCAATATGTGACATTTTCTTCTTTCGTATGAAGGCGTAAAATTTTATTTATCAATATGTGACATTTTCTTCTTCATGTTCATGAGGTAACACTCCTTCCTACACTTTCATTTTGTTTCAGATATAATTTATTCGTATGAAGGCGTAATGTTGTTTTCCGTCTTTAAACAACAGCATGACGACAACGTGAAACTTGATACCCAACCATTGGATGATGAGGTGATTCGAGACTTTAAGAAAAGGAAAAGGGAAGCAAACTTGGCGACATGGAAATGGGACAATGTTATTGAAATCGAAAGTTCGGACGGTGAGAGCTTTTTCGATGGGGATGTTGATACTCTTGATGATGTTTTGTCAATGTCCAATATCAAGAGGAAGAAAAGGGACCAAGGTCTGTGTTTGGCCTCAACGATATTTACCGCTTGATTGACGAAGATGATATTTTCGGTTGATCAATTTGTAGTTGCTTTTCAATGTTCTAATGTCTTTGTCACGTACTTTTGTTTAGGATTCTTCCTACTGCTTATTTGGTTCAACCATAGGTTGAATTCCTCATGACATTGTTTTTTAGGGAATAAATGTTATTTGGGACGAGTTATAATCCCCCCCCCCTCTATTTTTACAAAGTACACCCCCTAGTGTGGTAGGTGGGGTGTACTTTTGTACTTTGTACTTTTTTTTTTTTTTTAGTATGTATTTATTAGTGTTTATTTGTTATGTTTTTTATTTTATGTTATTTGTATTCGTCTAATGTGTTTCTATTTAATTAAACAACAACAATAACACGTTAACGTTAACACATTAAACAACTACAAAAACAACTGTTATTATTCAATTAAACAAGAACATTAACACATTATTTAAAACCAACAACACCTACTACATGTGAAAATTATTTATGTCATCTAAAAGCTCATGGAGCATTGCACCCGACTGACATGCGTGATCCTCAGGATTCCTTGCCAATTCCAGTGATGCATCGAGCGTCTTTATTCTTGTCATCAACATCTTGTTTTGAGATACTAACATCTTGTTTCTTGTTTCAAGCTTGTCAATCTTATTATCTTGCTTGTCAATTTTATTATCTTTAGCTACGCAGTTTGAGCACTGCGTTGAAGAAGAGGCTTGACTAAAGTACTTGTTTTGAAAAGCATCCTTCCACATAAAGTACCTACACCCAAAGTCATCTGTTCCTGGCTGTTACATGTTAAGAAAATTATAAGAAATGTATTCTTTACAAACAAATAATTTACATTGTGGAAAACTAGAAGGGGGGTTGAATAGTTTTACCGGTTTTTAAGCTCTTTTTAAAAGTTCTTAAAAGTCTACTTATTGAAAACCTTGATTCGAATCTTATGTGTAATCAATCAACACCAATATGAACTATGCACTAAACTAACTAATAATAAGTAAAATAAGTAAAGAGAAAAGTTGGAAAGATCAAACCGGGACAAAGGATTTATAGTGGTTCGGCTACGAAGCACCTCTTCACCCTACTCCACTCCCCGAGTACCACACTCGAGAGTTTCAAGCACTATGTCAACAACCTCCCTTAAGGCGGAGAAAACCGTACACGTCGCTTATCCTATTTCCAACACTAAGCTAGATGTCGAGTGCTAATCTTAGCTAGCACCAATCTACCACGATCCACTTGATCAAACACACGAGCCCAATGGCTTCAAGAGATCACTAAGATCTAGACACGATCACAATGATCAACACTCACTCAACTAACTCTATCCTATCGACCCTTGATCTTCTTGATCAATCACACAAGCCCAATGGCTTCAAGAGATATTCACTATCTCTATAAGATCACAATGATCTTCACTCTCACTCTCACAAAGAAAAATAAACTTGATGTATGCTATGATACAACAAGGATGTAACAAATGTTACAAATAACCTAACAACTATAACTCTTGTATCTTCTTGGATACCTTGAGTTCTTCTCTTGCACTTGAAGAGGAATGACAACACCTTGTATCAAATGGGATACTTTGTGTTCTTCTCTTGCTATTGAAGAGGAATGAAGAGGATCACTAGGTTGGATGATTGGATCACTCTTGAACAAAAGAAAAACTAAACTAAATGATCAAGAAAAGAAAATGGTGTGAGGGATTTAAACTCAGAAGTTTCTATGTGTGAATGGGTGCCTAAAATCTGTGAAGTGGGTTGGTATTTATAGGCAAAGAAAATCTGAACGTTACAGGTGGACGGCTCCACTAAATCACCCACGGCTCCACTAAATTTAGTGGAACCGTGGAGCCGTCCCAGACAAAGACGCTCCAATTTTTGTCTTTTCTGGTGAAAACTTATTTGGGGAAGTTTAGAGCTGATTTTGGGGGGAAAATAGCTGTTATATAATTTAAACTTATTTTTCCATTAAAACATTTCTTAAATATTCAAAAATAATTTGTAAGTTTTATTTTTGAAAAAAATGTTTTGTCACATTAAAATGTGAAGTCTCAAAACCAAAATTTACTTCTTTGATCATTTGTCAAGTTTGTAAATTTGTTCTAGAGTGGTTTGCGTAGAAACGGGATCTTCCGATTAAAAACTTGTTTACGTTAATTTTAACGTAACGTGATTTCACATTTTGTCATCCTCAAAACGTGAAGTAATCGAAAGATATAAATAATGTCTTTAGAACATTATTTGCATCAACATACATAACTAAGCAAACGTATGATTATTTACCACTGAAAAAAGGACATGCATAATACGGTTGACCATAACTAGTGTCTCTACGGGATGTCCTTTCTATAATCAATCCTCTCCGACAGTAACACAAGAAAGGATTATTTTGTTCCACCTGGCCAAAGAATTTGTATAATAATTTACAACATAAATCAGTAATGTATTGTTAATTTAAATAATAAAAACAGTTATTTACAACATAAATCATTTACAATGTTTTGTCTGTATAATTATTTACAACATAAATCAGTAATCATTTACTATGTTTGTCTTTGTCTAATCTCAGTATACAGGTGTAGTCGATCGTAATATAAAGTTGCCCATTCGGATGCATCGGCAACTCTGAACGCCCTCCATTGTCGGTGAATATCCGGAGCTGGTGAATTTTCGTCTAGCGTCAGATGAATGAAGTGAGCACATTCGTCATCCCCCACACGGGCAATCACAAGGGGGCCAATTCCTTGTGATAAATTTGGACCGGAAAAAAGCGAAAAACACGTATGACTTTGTCGCTCGGATATAAATACAACAGGCCGGTTAATTACTGAAGCAATAACCAACCCCGTGTTTGGCATACTCATCCAGTAGTCTCGCGGTGCAAATCCATTATGTAACCAGCCTATTGATCTCCGAAGATGGTCATAGTCATTTTGCCACCACATACTTATGTAAAAGGCACGATTAATGTCTAACTCTTGCAATAACCACATTCGAACATCGAGCCATCTTTCTTCGGGTTGACCAATACCGTGGGCAATGCACCGAAACCCACAATTTCCATCACCTCGCACATTATAAATACTTATGATGTATTGACGGAAAAGCTGTGGAATCTGCTCAGTCAAATAGTCGCTCTCCTTATTTCCAACGTATAACAAACCATCACAACTGGTGGTTATTCTGGTGGTTTCTTGGTACTTTTTTTGGTTAGATCTTTTTAGATCTAAAACTGATTATATTTTTTTTGGTTAGATCTTTTTAGATCTAAAACTGATGATACTTTTTTGGTTAGATATTTTTAGATCTAAAAATGATGATACTTTTTTGGTTAGATCTTTTTAGATCTAAAACTGATGTACTTTTTTTTGGTTAGATCTTTTTAGAACTCGACCCTTTTTAGATCTAAAACCGATGATGCTTGGTTCTGATGGTGGTTAGATCTAAAAAAATGGTCGAGTTATTCTACCCCCCCCCCCCTATATGTTGGTGGTTTCATATAAGCAGTTTCACATTATTGTTGGTTTTGATGGTTGTTTGTTGGTTCTGATGATGGTTGTTTGTTGGTTCTTATGGTTGTTTGTTGGTTCTGATGATGGTTGTTTGTTGGTTCTGATGATGGTGATGATGATTAAAAAAAAAAAAAAAAACCTTGTCGATTGGCATGGCATAACCGAATGTACGGCAAACATTTTGCAACCTTCAAATTTGCAGCCATATGTGTAAAAAAATAAAAAAATCTGAGCCATCTGTGAAACTGCTTATGTTTGAAACTCATTTTATGATGATGGTTGTTTGTTGGTTCTGATGATGGTTTGTTGCTGCTTATGTGGTGGTTTCTTTTATGTGAAAGTGCTTTTATGTGAAACTTTAAGCTTTTATGTGAAAGTGCTTATGTGAAACTTTAAGCAGTTTTATGTGAAAGTGCTTATGTGAAACTGCTTTTATGTGAAACTGCTTATGTGAAACTTTAAGCAGTTTTTGATCTTTTTGAAACTTTAAGCAGTTTATGATCTAATAGCAGTTTGATGGCGATGATGATTAAAAAAAAAAAAAAAAAAAAAAAAAAAAAACTTGTCGATTAGCATGGCATAACCGAATGAACGGCAAATATTTTGCAACCTGTTAGTGCAAATATTACGATATTTAAAATAAACGGTTTCTTCGGTTTTAATAATGACAAACATGTAACTTGTTACTTGTAATACATAACGTAAAATGTGCAAGTTACTTGTAAACACAAAACATCAATACATACTTACATCAACACCTCCCGACGTCTCAAGTATGCTTCAACGAAGTCGTAGATTTCCATCCCGACATAAATCACTCAAGGTATGGACAAACAAATCTACTACTTGACAAATGATCAAAGGATTTTATTTTTCTAAACTTCACATTTTTAATGTGACAAAACATTTTTTCAAAAATATATTTCACAAATTATTTTTGAATTAAAAAGAAATGTTTTATTTTGAAAATTATGTTTGAAAATCCCAACAGTCAAATTTCCCCCCAAAACAGCTCCTAACTTCCCCAAATAAACCTTCCCCACAAAAGACAAAAAAGGGAGCGTCCACGGCACCGTTAAGTATGGACGGCTCCACTAAATTTAGTGGAGCCGTCGGGTATTTAATGGAGCCGTAGGTCTGTAACTGTCAGATTTTCCCTTGCCTATAAATAGTGGACCATTCCACACTTCCAACTTGATTTTTCCAGTCCTTTTTCTCTGGTCTAATCCCTTCTCACTTAGATGACTTTCTTTGATCATTTGGAGAGTCTTAGTTTGTTTAAGAGTGATCCAATCATCCATTCAAGTGATCCTCTTCATCCCTCTTGATTAGCAAGAGAAGAACACAAAGTATCCAAGTAGATACAAAGTGTTATCATCCCTCTTGATTAGCAAGAGAAGAACACAAAGTATCCAAGTAGATACAAAGTGTTGTCATCCCTCTTGATTAGCAAGAGAAGAACACAAAGTATCCAAGTAGATACAAAGTGTTGTCATTCCTCTTCATTTGCAAGAGAAGAACTCAAGGTATCCAAGAAGATACAAGAGTTATAGTTGTTAGGTCTTGTAACATTTGTTACACTCTTGATTGTATCATAGCATACATCAAGATCATTTTACCTTTGTGAGAGAGAGTGAGTCAAGATCAAGTGTGATCTTGTAAAGATAGTGAAGATCTCTTGAAGCCATTGGGATTGTGTGATTGATCATGTGGATCAAGGGTAGATCGGGTAGATCGTGGTAGATTGGTGCTAGCTAAGATTAGCACTCGACATCTAGCTTAGTGTCGGAAATAGGATAAGCGACGTGTACGGGGTAGATCGTGGTAGATTGGTGCTAGCTAAGATTAACACTCGACGTCTAGCTTAGTGTCGGAAATAGGATAAGCGACGTGTACGGTGTAGATCGGGTAGATCGTGGTAGATTGGTGCTAGCTAAGATTAGCACTCGACATCTAGCTTAGTGTCGGAAAACAAGTTAAGCGACGTGTACAGTTTTCTCCGCCTAAAGGGAGTTTGTTGATTAGTGAAGTAACTCTCGAGTTGGGTACTCGGGGAGTGGAGTAGGGCAAAGAGGAGCTTCGTGACCGAACCACTATAAATCACCGTGTCCGGTTTGCGCCTTCTTACTTATCTCTTTACTTTCATTTTATTCTTTATCGCTTTATATTTATATTTGCATTGCGTTTATGCTTGTGTGGCTAGTTGCTTATGTTATGTTGATTATGTATGTGTCATGGTTGATTGTGCTTGTGTTGTAGTTTAATTTATTCATCCCTAGATGATATGTGATCATTGTTGACACTTTTCATATTACGTCACACTTGATTGGGTGTTTGATACAAAAGGTTTTAAGTTTTTAAATGGAAACGTATTCACCCCCCCCCCCCACGTCGCTCAAATTTTAAAAAAAAATGGTTTTCAAAATTGAGTACGATCCATGTATCAAATTACCCATGAAGGTGATAAAAATATGAAAAGTATTTAGTTGCTTAATACTTACAAGTTTTGTTGTTAAGTATATGTTGTCATACTAGCTTGAAGGTTTTCTTAAATTGATAAAAGTTGGTTCTGTTCAAAAACTGATGTCAGACGTACGGCACCGTTAAATATAACGGACGGCTCCATTAAATATGGACGGTACCGCTAAATTTAACGGTACCTTCGTCTGTTTTTCAGAATTCGGTAATTTTCAAAAATTCGTATAAAATCAACCGTAAGTCCGTAGGAGTCGTGCCACCTATCGTTTTAAACGTAATTGAGTCTACTTTCACTTAAAAATATTTTTAGAAAGTGATTGTAAAGTAAAATTTACGAGATCCTTTAATTCGTAACAGAGAGTCTTTTTCGGTCATGCCGATTGCACAAATTTTTTTGTCAAATCACAAAGTGAACATCACACGTTGATGCATTCATGATTTCAAGGTGTTGAACTTGATCAAATTTTTAAATGGGGTGGAAAATAATTCATTTTCAAATAAAGTCAAGCTAAGTGTACATTGTTATACTTAATACACAAAATGACGATAAGTATATTTGTGTGTTATGCTAAATGACTATTTGCTTTTCTTTGTGTCTTAGTATTGTTAGTTAATACTTTTGTATGCTTATTGTTATCTCTTGTTGAGCTAATTTTATTTATAAGCATAAATGTCCTTCATGCCTTGTTGCTATGTGTCGAATATTAGCTTTTCGGCTTATGCGTCAATAGGACTTAGGCTAGACTTCTTGCACTAAGTAGCGTAATTGATTTTGCATTGCATATAGGCATAGACCATTTTCTTGCATTTGTTGCAAGTTTTTAAAATGGTTTAGTAACCTTCTTAGGAATAGAAACTAAGTTGGTAGATCATGTGTGTCGAAAGATATTGTCTTACACAATTATTTTTCAAAAGGTTTAAGTGTAAAAAGTATATCACCCCAAAACACTTAACACTTTCATAAAATCCGTAACATGATCTTTAAAACATTACACCATTTTGTCTTGTTGACCATGGGTTGTCTAAACAAGATAAAAGGTCATTTTAATACATCAGTACTTAAGTAAAGGAAAATGTATTAAACTTGCATTGATCTAACACACATACAAAATGTTTTAAACATTTAGTATTTTACGTATGTTGTATAAAAATAGTTAAGATAATTATTTTTATACCAATGAGGTGTCGAAAAACTAAAAATATTATACTTAATAATATAAATAGTTTTTCTCAAATAAAAATAAATGACAATATCAAAGTAGTAACTTAATATGTCATTAACCTTACACATACAACTAGTGTTAGAATAAATGGAACACACTCCTCAAATTTTTATTTTCTTTTTAAAAAGGAGTGATTGTGAGGGTCAAGAAAGATTTCGAGTACATATCAATTCATTATTCAAATTATGATTGATATCATTATCGAATCTAATTGACAAGTTTTCGAGTGTGGACATGAAATTGGAGTCATTATTTGTCTAGCTTCAAGATAACATCAAAATATGATGAAATATATTATCTTGAATCTACATACTCAATCACACTCGATTGTTATGAAAATAATGACGTCCTCTCAAGACGAAAATAATATGCATCGGATCATAACTCACACTTGTGTTGAAGATGCCATATTGAGTCTTCTTGTCCAATGGTTGTGTTCTAAACATTAAACTAATATGTTTAAAAGATGCATAAAATACACAACCAAGTAGGATTGACAACTTGGATGTTTCATCCGAAATATACAAGTAATTTACATTGCAATGCAATTGGTAAATGTGTCATTTCCGAAAAACCAAACACGAGCAAACAAACAACTTATGTAAACTTTGCTCATGAACAACTCAACACTCAAAGCCACATGTCTAGTAAAAGTGTCACACATAATATGTTATTAACTATTATGTAAGTCATCAATCTTTGAGAATATCACATGTATTTCTCTCATCAAAAGATTGAAAAAGGATAACTTATATCCTATGCATCTTATTCCCTTTGTAACATGAATGGTTATGTTACATGAGAATACATTGCATCCTGTTAACAAATATAGGATATTAGAGTTGAATAATAACCTAATACGACATGTGTCATTGCATAAACAAGTAAAATTGGTCATACACTAAAATACTTGTTTCACAAAGCATTCGTAAGAGTGATAAGTTTCCTCTTAGAAAAGCATATTTGTTGAAATATACAATATGTCTCATTTTTAATATAATGCTCACAAGATCTATTGAGGTATGTAACCTTCACTAGATTCTTTCTCAAGATATGCAATGGAGCATTCTTGAAACACACACGATGTAGTAGGTTCTACATTGTATCACATTAGAGTGTCTCTTGGTTCTAGGAAACCAAATCACGTTAAAATATGTTAGAAATATAAATATTCAGATGAAGGTTCGGTCACCCCGAGCATCTATTTAGCATTCACATAACTCGTAGGCTTATTTATATTATATTAGTATTATTAGTAATATTAGTATTAGTTTAGTTAAATATATATTTGTGGAGTGGGTCGGGGCTTTCCCCACTGTCAGCTCACTCCACAGCCCACTAGGGGCACAATATTAGTAAGTATAAATATAACCCTTCCCACACAAGGGAAGGGTGGAACTCACATTTCATCTAATCTAATCTTTTCTGTTTTTGAGTTTCCCCTCTCTCTCACTAACATCTCTCTACTAACTCACCATGGATCTATACTTTCATAACACTAGACCACCCGAATCATACACACAATCAAGATGTTTATATTCTACAATTGGTATCAAGAGCCATGGTTAGGTTCGATTGATTGTGCGTGCTAGGATTTGTGGTCTTTATTTTTTTTGTCCCATCTGTTTTGGTTCGTACACTATTCCAAGAAAGTTTGTAAGTCAACTTGTGGTGTCAAATCACTTTTCTTAACTGGTTTGCTAAATACAAAGCTCTTGTTTTTTGTTTTTGGCGCTATAACTCTTATCATGCTTCACGTATCCAGTTTTGGGCTTTAAGGGATTTACATGCCCACTAAACTAATCAAGGTTGTGGAGTTTTTTTCTTTTCATTACTTTTGGTTTTGTATTTGGTAATAGTGTGATGGAATCTGTTGTATGTTCTGGTTTGTGTTTGGGATTTGTTGTCGCCTCGAGCTGAAAAATTCTTTGTAGCGTTTGTTTAAGTCGCAGGTTGTCATTGATATTGTGTTCTTAATAGCGATTCTGAGTCACGGTTTGACATGGCTTTTGTGTTCTTGGTAAAGGTTTGTCAAAGTTCTTAGTAGAGGTTTGTACTTAAAAGGTTTTGTGGTTTGGAAGCTTTACCTATACGGGCAAATGGACAAAAATGGCTTGAAAGTGACTTCAGCCTTTTTTGGCTTGTCTTTTGCTGTTGCAGCCTATATTAATTCGAACCAGCGGGTTGTTGATTTTGCTTAAACCTGAAAGATGACAAACTCAGTGAAAGTGACTAGTTTGGCTTGATGCTCCAACGGTTTGACTGTTTGACCAGTCAACAGCTGTTTGACCAGCTGGCGGTTTAGTGACTGGCGGTTTTGTGACTAGCGGTTTTTGTGATGCAGCGGTTTAACCAAATAATGATTTTTTATTAACGAATCTAAAGGAAATGCTGCCAACATTTCAAAAAACCCAGCGGTTTGCCTAAGATGATGTTGACCAAGACCACAACCAATAATAACAGATTCTTAAACTACTAAGACCAAGACCAGCAACCGCATGATGTTGTACAGACCATGACCACAACTATAGTGCCAAAACAAATCAAATTTATAGTCCAACACAAAAACAAACCCATTACCAATCTAACTCCCCTCGTCACATCCATCATACAACAACTCTATCGAATCCATACTCATCTCCTCACGATAACTAGTCTCGTATGGAAAATATTAAAACAATAGACCTCAGTGTTTTTTATGATGAGATTGATTGATGGTGTTGGGAGATGTGCTTGGTGATATGGATATGGAGGGAGGCGGAGATTATGATTTGTGTGACTAGGGTTGCTGTTGACTGCAAAGTGATAAGAGAAGTAGCAGGGAGGCGGATTTTGTTAAGAATATGATTAGGGTTGATCAATTTGGGTTTAGAAGTTGGCGTTAAATACTTTAGTTATTAGGGTTGATTTGGATTTGGGTTTTAATTGGGCTCGATTTGGTAATACGTGTAAGTTGCGTCTGGGTTTGTGATTAAGAGTTGGGCCAAATGATTGAGCCTATCTTGTAGGCTGTAAACCATTATCTCAAGGACAATTTAAGTGTTGTGTTAGTTTATGCTATTACTTGGAGTTAACGGTATTGGCTAGTGAACACAAGTAACAATTCAGAGGCAATTTTTCTTAAAAAAATCATCCTTGGGTTATAATTTTGGACCACGGTGACAGTTACGATTCGTTATCCGAGATTGGGTATTACTTTGAGATTGGATTAAACGGGTTTGTTGGACATAACTACGGGATACCATTATCGGAGTTGTTGGTTTTGCATTGCTGTCCTATTGGTGTCCACGATTTGAGTGAGCATGCAAATTTGTTCCTTGCAATTTGAGTCACAATTGACAAATCGCGATTTGGTTAATTGCAAATTGACAAGTTGCTATTTGACTCGTTACGACTTGACTGATTGCGATGGAGCCAATTGCGATTTGACATTGCGAGTTAACACTTGTGATTTGACTTATTGCGAGTTGGTTAAATGCGATTTGACTTGTTGCAATCTGACAAAATGTGACTTGACTTGTTGCAACTTGATCAAGTTGTGAATTGACTTTTGTGACTTGAATTTCAAAGATTAATATTGCACTTCACATTAGGATATTCTTGTGGATTTCACGGTTTCTCTTGTAGATTTTAGAAAATCCCACGAAAGATTCAATTTCTCGGTTTAAATCTCAAGAGTAGAAAAATCCCGTGAAATTAATTTTGGACAAGTAGGCCGGACTTGGATTTAGACTTAATAAAACTTACGGGGTGTGACCAATTTTTCGGGATAAGTTTGTGCTTCGAGATCGGCAGAAATTGGGAAATTATGGTGACTTGGTTGGTTTGTTAATTCACGGGTTGGTGTACTTAGTGTCACAAACATCTCGGGGTGGATGGATGCACGATGTTTGATGACCCTTGCTCGAGCATATTTAGGGTGATTAGACTTGGATGTTCAAGAAGTGGATATATACAATAAAGGATGGAAGGTTGGGTATATATCAATATCTATATTTAAAGGAGTTACGTTGTTGTGCTCAATATAGGTTCTAAATCACAAATTTGGGTGATTAGACTTGGATGCTCAAGAAATGGATATATACAATAAAGGATGGAAGGTTGGGTATATATCACTACCTATATTTAAAGGAGTTACGTTGTTGTGCTCAATATAGGTTCTAAATCACAAATTTAGTTCAAGTATAAGTCGCGAACTTGTCCTTTATCAAGCTTCATCAAGTGATTGTTGTTTCTCAAGCTTCTAATGGGATTGTAGTACGAGATCTTCTCAAAAGGTGGTCAGACTTAAAGACGGGAGGTGGTTTGTTCAGAGACGAGTTTTAACCTGTTACACATTCTATAGCTAATCATATTTCATCAAGCGGTTTTGGCATATTATGAGCTTCAGGGAATTTTTAATCTGCTAAACCATTGATGAGGAGACAAACAAGGGGTTACTACAAGAGAGTCTTAATCACCATCTTCGTTGTAGTAGTTTTATTTGTCACTTTCCATGTATTGTGCCTGACAAATTCACAACCATCACGAACTTTCAATTTTTGGCAAAAAGGTCATTTCATGCCCTTTTTGAGGGGGAGAATTAGTGCGAGTTTTCTAGCGGTTCCGTCTCCAGTGATGTGAATTTTAGCGGTTCCGGTTACAGCAGGTCAGATCGTATCAGTTTAGTCTCCAGCGGTTTGAATCTTAGCAGTTCCGGTTTTAGCGGGTCAGATCGTAGCGATTCAGGATTCAGTGGTTCAGTCTCCAGAGGTTTGAATATTAACAGTTCCAGTTTCAGTGGTTTAGCTTTCAGCGGTTTGGGGCTTAGCTATTTGCATAAGATTTCAGCGGTCTGATACTTACTGTTGTGCAGTTTGTTCTTGAATTTATTTCTCGGTTAAATCTCAAGAACTGTAAAATCCTGTACAAAGTAATACAACTATTCCATGCACTGCACCTGATATCATCCAAGCAGCTGGGTCAGACAGCTATGTTTGATAGGACTGTCTATGAGTCTTGGGCACTGCTAATAATTAGCGCTTGTTTATTCTCTCTTTGACTATTCAACCGCACAAATTGATTACGAAGTTAATTTGATATTCCTTGCTTGAGGGTGAAGTTGGATTTCACGAAAGAGTCTACCTATTTTATCTTGAAATCGGGGATGGTTGGATGCATGATTTCAATGATAACTTGCTCGTGCTTATGATGTAAGTTGAAGACTTGGGTTATCTAGTTTCCAGTAGTCGGGGTGAATGGTTGAAGACCTGGTAAACTATCACTTAAAGGAGATACATTGTAGTACTCAGTGTCACACGTAGAAGACGTTGTGGATAATCGCAAGAGGTGATGAAAGTCTCATACTTTGTCAGGATAACATTAAGCACTTAAAGACTTAACACCGTTCTTCCAACAATAATGCAAGCTTAGGTAACAAATTTGAGTAATTCTACTTCATTTGCAAGATTGGTATATCGGGTTTCCTTCATCAAGTGGTCACAAGTGGTTTGTGTTCGAGGTTGGTTAGTTGGACAAAGATTTTAAAAAGGTGTGATGTGATCTGTAATTCTCAAGATATTCTTAACCCAAACTGATGTTCACCAAATCCAAATCAGTCATGCCACATTCAATCTGTTACTGTCTCACGGTTTCTTCTTGGTTTTGTAAAATCCCGCGAAAGAACTTATTTCTCGGTTTAAATCATAGATTTGTAAAATCCCGTGATGATGGACTATGCGCTCTTGACCATGATCGGGTTAAAACCATTATCAAAGTTCAGCTAAAACATCACAAATGGCTGGATCGGGGCATTTAATCAAACAAGATGTGACTACGGCGTTAGTTCAGTATTATTTATTTGAAGCTGAAGTGAAATTTCATGGGTGCGTGTACTTAGTATCTGAAGATATCGGGGAGGTTGGATGAAGATTCTTCGAGATCCTTGTTCAAGCTTTTAACATCTACAATGACGAGGACTTGGATATCTAGTTATTTTTTCTTTCTCCCTATTACAAAATAACTATCACTTTAAGGAGTCACGTTGTAGTGCTCAGTGTCACACGAAGTTGTGGATGTCCAAGAGGTGATGTACGTCTTATACTTGATGGTTGGTTGGTTGAAGAGTATAGAGTACTTAGGGATTCGATGTTGCACGAAGTCTCTACACCGCTCTTTGTCACACATTAGTACAAGTTTAAGTCACAAGTTCGGGTTATATTACTTCAGTATCAAGTTCATCATATTGGGTTTTCTCCTTCAGTGGTCACGACATCAAGCCGACAGAATGATAATGGGGTTGGTAACGAGTTAGATGAGAGAAGAAGTAAAGAGAGAGAGATGACGTCTGTACAAGTCAGTGCAGGCCTCTCTCTTCATCATTATGACGTCTGTACATGTCAGTGCAGGCCTCGCTCTTCAACATTATGATGTCTGAACACGTCAGTTCAGGCCTCGTTCTTCATTGGCTATGACGTCTGAATACCTCAGTTCAGGCCTCGTACTTCATCATAATGACGTCTGTACACATCAGTGCAGGCCTCGTTCTTCATCATTATGACGTCTGTACACTTCAGTGCATGCCTCGTTCATTAAAGAAAAGAAAAGTGTACGCTTGAGTGCATTTTATCTTCAAAAGAAGAGGAGTCTTCTTTTTTTATGGCCATTCTCATCAACAAGTTTCACACTCTTTCCGTGCTTATTCAGTCTTCAAGTGGATCGGCGCATATTGGAGTATATTGTTATTCACGTATTCAACCAAAAATTGCATTTGACAGGCATATGCAATTTTTGAGGGGGGGAAAGGGTGAATAAACAACATGTCAGTCTTCAAGAACCGTCAAGTGGAGCTTCTTACCGTTGATGGTATTCAAATTCACTAGTTCAATCATCAAAAATTGCAGTTGGCAGGCATATGCAATTTTTAAGGGGGGGAAAGGGTGAATATTAATCTACATGTTGGTTGATGATTGAAGAATGGTCATACGACTCCTGAATACGTCAGTTCAGGAGTCATACAAACCATGGTTCTCCAACACTATTCTTTCTCCGTCTATCAAGGTGTTGTAGAACATGGTTATGGAATGCTAATCGACATCGTCTCACGGGCTGGTACAATCAGCAACAAAGGGTTTCTGGTCAATGCTTCATGTACACGTCATTAGGCTACATGTACACATTATGATGATGATTCCGATTAATAGTAACCATCATGGGGGAGAGAAATGTGTACACCAAGTACGCACAACAGGTTCACGTGATCGGGCTTTACACTGCTTCCGAGTTGAAGATTATTCCGGTGTTGATAACCGCAGAGAAGATCAGTGGTTCAACGTGTTTCCTTGGTATTATCGTTTCGATTTTATGTCATGGGCTGATTAATCGTAACCATCAGGGGAGAGAGAATGTGTACATCAAGGACGCACAATAGGTTCACGTGATCAGGGCTTAATATCCAGGATGGATAAATACTTTAGATGATCAGTGGTTCAACTTGTTACGTTGGTGTTATACTAAAGACTGAAGAAGGTCGAGTCGTCAGTCTACTCTTCATTCTCTGTTGGGTGTTATCATCTCATGTGTATGCTGCGGGCTGATGGGTTATATGTAAGGTTACTGGAAGGCATTTGGTGAGATGAAGATGATTGGTATTCTGTTCCTCCACATTGGGCAATCTTGAAGAAGGTCGAGTCTACAGTCTTCTCTTTAGTAAAAAATGTTGAGTTCTTTTCTTACAACTTGATATTTAACTTAATCCCATGACAGTTCTTGTTTGATGAGTTGTGGAGTTAAGTTAGGTTCAAGTTGTTCTGTAGTTTAAGGTTAGGTCCAACTTGATTTTAAACTAATCTCATGACAGTTCTTGTTTGATGAGTTGTGGGGTTAAGCTAGATTTCAGTTGAGGCTCAACTTAAACTATCGAAAAGATGTCTAAGGTTTTTTTCGGCTTTACTCAAGGACGGGAGTGTTAGAATACTAAAGACGGCATGCATTCGGTTATCTAAAGACTTGTTCATATTATGGGCGTTCATCCAAATTCTTTCTTCTATTATGGGTGTTCATTAGAAAAGGTTGTCATATTGGGGGAGAGCACTAATTAGGGGAGAGTGAAAAGCCTAAATTAATCCCTAATTAAATGTGCTCACGTTACTCTTCAGCAAATTAAATGATGGAAGCGGAAAAGATTCAGGATGCTGAGGAGTAATGGTTTTCGGTTCGTATCCTTGTATATATTTTGCTTCTTACATTCTTTTTCATATCTTATACTTTTTTGTAAATAGTTATATAGAATTCTTGCTAATTGTAAATAGAGAAACGTAAAATCAGAAAAACCATAAAAATTAAAAAATTAGAAAAGACCAAAAATAGTTTCACCTAGACATGTCTTCTGTTTATCGATAACATTTACGGACTTAGAAATGTCATTCAATAATGGCACGGGTCTTTAAATGAAGCTCGAGCAGAAGTTAAAATGGATTGTTAAAACATGTCTGATGGCTTGCTATTACTTCAGATAGCAACCCGCACTTCAAACTGGGGAAAGCACGTCGCCAAAAAGACGGCTGTTCCTCCAACTGGGTGATGTTCACCTGGGCATGGATTACCTTATATCCATGTTTCTTCGATCTGATGTACGTTTCAGTGTATCATTTCTTGAAAAAGAAGAGAAATCTTCTTTGTATGCAAATAGTTTTCATTCTATGATTCTTCTGAAAATTATTTGTGAGACACTTGGTGGATATGTGTTGTATGAAATTTGTTTATACTTGGATTATGCATAAAATTTGTCACTCAATCAACGACTACAAATCTTTAACTAGGTCATTGATTGAGGGGGAGAGTGAATTCAAATTTTATATCATCAAACGGGCTTCTTGGTTTACTCATACTTGCTAGAAATGGTTTTGGAGTTAATGGGGTATTAGTTGAAGAGGATCTTGCTATAACTTTATATCAAATGGCCAAATGTGTTAGTTGCTAGAAAGTTTAGGACATTATGTGCAATTTGCTTATAGTTTCCTAGCTTTATGTATCTAGAAGGTTCATTTGTGTTTCTTAGGTATCCTTGTTTAATCCCCTAAATACTTTAAGACTCAAAACCTAAAAGAAGTAAGAAAACCAGATGTGTTTGATGTTCTTGAATACTCCTATGACATTTGTATGATCTAAGTGAATGAGTTTCAAATGTTGCTTGTCTCTGCTACTTAATTGTTGTTGCTATTGTGCACATGTTCTCAGGATATCCTTAGGTATATACCTATCGTGTTAGAATCTTGTTCCTAAGATCCTGAATTGAATGATGAAATATGTGTGAATTGCCATGTTCATGATTGCTGTTTGCTCTTCATGCTAGATAGTAGTTTGACGTATTTCCTGACTGTGGTTTGATTAAATGAATTTGGTATTATAATGTGGCAAGCTGCTGAAGGGTAGCTATTAAGGAATAGTGTATCTGTATGTATGTATATCTGTGTTGATATTCTTATGCAGATTCCATAGCCAAAATGAATGTGCCAGTTCCCATTCTAACCATTTGATCAGTCGTTCAAACTCTATTGATTGGCTCGGAATTCACCACAACAACAACGTCGGCAACAACAACAACAACAACAACACTCTCACCACCACTACCACCATTCATCTATTCTGGTCTCGCCAAGTGGGGATCAACTGCATTTGCGAAAGATTTGTTGGTGGACGGATATGCGATGTTGACCACTGATTCACTCAGAAAAGCGGATAATTACATCGTCTGCACAAAAAGGTCAATATCATTTGTGTCATAATTATCAATTTGTGCAAAATAAGCAGTGAATCTCCCTCTTAGATTAAGGGGGAGCATAGTATGTTTCATCATCAGAACATGTTAAACCTGACCACATTTTCTCCCACATTTTCTAACTTATTTAAATCAATTGGGATCACAAATCTCAAAAGGTTTGAAATTTTTGATCGGGGGAGAGAATGTGATTTAAATATGAAACCTGATGAAAATGTGATGTTTTGGACTTAAATGGTAGGCTCTCCCATATGTGCTAAACTCTTTCGTATATCGATGCACATATTGAGGGGGAGCGAATGGACAAAAAGGATTTGGCATCGCATGAGATCGTGACTCAGACTTCACCAATGAATTGACGAAACACAAACTGTCATTTATCGAAAGGACATATCCTGGCCGGGTAATAATTTCAAGCTGGTCTAACCAGTGATGTAAGCGTGTCTCGAAAAGGATGTGTCTGAGTAGAGTGTACCATTTCGAAAAACTTTCTGTGAACTTGACCAGGACGGGTAATAATTTCAAGCTGGTCTAACCAGTGATGTAAGCGTGTCTCGAATCGGTCATGTTCACTGAAAGTTGATCAATTCAAAAAAGTGCGAGCTCTACCTAACATGTGCAAATTTATAAAACAATCATTTGAGCACATGTTGAGGGGGAGCATTTGAAAAATATAAAACTCTCAAGTGTTTACAAAAATGTGTTTCAGAATCATGAGCACTCTGAGAGATTTTTCAAAGATTTGTTTTGGCAATCGTGGATGAATACCAAAGACCGACCATTTTAATTAATGCACGGAGTTATAAGGATGGTTAGGTTAGGCTCAAGTTCCCACGATTCCGCCAGAGCCGGAGGGATCTACCCAGGGACAATCCACTAGTTAGTGTAGAAGTCCTTAGGTATGACTAAAAAAGGAGAAAAGTGGATAAGGGATAAGTGCCGACTGAGATGGAGCTAGTACTGGAACAAACCCAACAAGGTTCTAGTAATGAAGTCTCGGTAAGCACTGAAGGGGTTGAAGAATTAAAAAGAAATGAAGTGAGAAAGGGTGAAAAGAAATAGCCCTCCTTACAACTTAGGCAAAAACCGGGTTAATACATATGCTGTCAGAATCACATAGTTGATTGCTGGCATTGAAGACAAAGTATCATGGACCCAGTGATACGCTGCACAACCCTTCCTAGCCACTCAAGGTCCCTCAAAGGATTCTTGTTTCAATTGTCACGGAGTTCAATACATTTCTATCGTCTCTCTCACTCCGAGTTAGATGATATTGAAAAGGTGGCAGTCCTCTCCAGCCTCCGATCACCAAATCAAAATGCACAATTGAGTCTAGAGCCACGAGATGCATAATAAGATCTCATAGGGACACGAATTATTTCTACACTGGGTGTTCAACATTAAGGACTCCAGTTGTAAACTTAAGAGTCCTACGCAGATCTTAGCAATCTGCCAGAACATTTATGAGGGAATTTACAAATGTAATTCTCAGTGATTGAATGGAAATTCCTTCCAGGGTCAACATCAAACAGCCCTGAAAGCAGGTCACTTCGGTAATTCCCTGTGGATTACGCTTAGTAATCGCGGCGGTTTCAAACGGTCTACAGTTATGGAGTGATCTCCAGCGACTCACCTAATCGTTGATGTGCTACGGTTCGATCTTAAAAAGCCCTCTGTGGGTTTTCGATTAGGAACGGTCTTGGTAAGGATTAGAGAGAGTTTTCACACTATGCTGTTAACAATATCAAAGTCCTAACCTGTAAGTACCGGACGTTTTATTGCTAACTGTCGTATGCAGGAACTTCTGGCGATTGTAGCTGTGGAATGCTGTAGCTGGTTGCTGTTGTAGCTGGTTGCAGAAAAGATGCCAATTCATCACCACATGCTCACACTACATCAACATTGTAATTCAACAAAGTCATGATCAACCTAAAGACCTTTAACACGGCTTCTGCAAACTCTGATGCTAAAGATCATGACACCAAAAAGTGTGAGCATGTCGGCTCGAAGATTATCACATCACAAGGAAACATACTGCTGAAAGATGACTTGGAAACAAATGTTGGATGACAAAGTCAAAGAATACTCAAAGATCATCCAAGACAATCAAATGGTCATCAAACGAACTCTGCTGAATGCACAAAGTTTCAAGACATTGAAGAATCAAAGACTACGAGCTATTAAGACAAGTTCTGAAGACAAAATGTTAGAATTCGAATTATTATTTCCGGGGTGACCTCCCTTAGGGGGAGATTGTTAGAAATATAAATATTCAGATGAATGTTCGGTCACCCCGAGCATCTATTTAGCATTTACATAGCTCGTAGGCTTATTTATATTATATTAGTATTATTAGTAATATTAGTATTAGTTTAGTTAAATATATATTTGTGGAGTGGGTCGGGGCTTTCCCCACTGTCAGCTCACTCCACAGCCCACTAGGGGCACAATATTAGTAAGTATAATATAACCCTTCCCACACAAGGTAAGGGTGGAACTCACATTTCATCTAATCTAATCTTTTCTGTTTTTGAGTTTCCCCTCTCTCTCACTAACATCTCTCTACTAACTCACCATAGATCTATACTTTCATAACACTAGACCACCCGAATCATACACACAATCAAGATGTTTATATTCTACAAAATAACATGTAACAACTCAACAAACAAAGATGTTGTCCAAGAGATCGTAAAATACACCATCTCCATCAAATAACCTCTAAATCTCAAACAGGAAATTAAAACATTTCGCTTGCCTTTGTTAGGAGTTGTGTAAGACATGTCATTCTCTTAATCGACCTTCAAAGTATGGTTAGTTGAGTCATATTAGGTCATGTATTAGCGAAATAAGCTAATATCATCTTTGCTACACTTCAATAGGCAAATATAGGAATTTGAAATTTTCTAACATCAGAATGACTACTGGAGAACCTATCGCACTAGAAATTCAATTTGACCTAACGGTTGAATTGCTTCCAGGAGAGAAGTTGGGTTTGTGGTATAACCCGTAAAAATGGTCGTGTTTAGCCTTAATTGAGCACCACTAGTGATAGTCTCATACTCATTCTCTAACTTGAAAAACCTTCATTCCTACATTTGACTAGAGATAGTTTACATCGGTGAACTTTATCTCCCATTAGGATGTCATCTTGAACAAGTAGTAATTAGGATCTGCCTTAGCAAACCTAGATTGCTTGCATCCCACATACGTGTTTCAAAATGATAACATGTTCTCGTAAGATATGATTAAATATCTTCATGATCTTGAATGCTAAATGATTATCATGATTTGCATGATATTTGCATTTATCCCTTATGTGCATTTTACATAATTTGCTTATAAAGTTTGCACCCACACTATGTGCTTTTGACACATTAGGAATTAGGTATGCCCATCACTATGAACCCTTAGAAGTCATAGAGTCATACACTAGTGTCAGAACCCATTAGTCAAAGTAGTCGCGAAGTTACCCTAATTCCCCAGTCATCACTTCGCCTTCTTCCAAGTAATACACCTTTTTGTCATGGGAAGGTTAGGAACAAACCTAGTAGAACTCGGAGTAGGGTTGACAACTTAAATATTTCATCCGAAATATTCAAGTAAGTTTAACTTGCGATCGCAATTGTTAAATGTCATATCCGAAACATCATACTCAAGCCTTTTAACAACGTATGTTAAAACGCTCATCCCAAAGCTAAAAGCTAACATCAACCCTCGGGTGACAAAGGACTCACTAGTTGCTATTTAAGTAATTAGCAGTTCCTTTCATCCTCGTGTGATTATACACATCTTAAGATCCCAAACCCTGCTGCGAATCAGCACCATAGGCTTAGCTTTACGTCTTTCAAAACCCCATGAAACACTCGTGTGCGAAGCACATCAAAATCCGTAAATCAACCAAACCTCTCAACCGAGAATCCCCTAACCATCTTCGTCTAGGTCTAGGAATGATGGAACATTTTCCATAAATCTTATGACTATTTAAATATTTCACTGGAAATATTAAAGTCATCCCTCGTACCCCTCTTATGACTATTTAAATATTTCACTGGAAATATTAAGTCATCTTTCACATTGCTCTAATGACTACCTATGTATTTCCTCGGAAATATAAAAGTCATCTCTTCTCGTCCAGTACCGTTCAAAGAATTTATTAGGTATAAATTCTTTCCTCGTGTCGAAGAGTCTCACTAAATCAGCGAGATTTATTCGTGGAATCATCTTAAATTCCAATGACAACTTAAATATTTCATCCGAAATATTTAAAGTATATTTAATTTGCGAAATGCAATTAAATGTCATTTCTTGTGTCGAAAAGTCTCACTAAATCAGCGAGATTTATTCGTGAAATCCTCTTAAATTCCAATGACAACTTAAATATTTCATCCGAAATATTTAAAGTATATTTAATTTACGAAAGGCAATTAAATGTCATTTCTTGCTCTCGATCAACGTTCACCTAATCCCGTTGGATTCATTCATAAAGGAATTTATTTGGTATAAATTATTTTAATCTAAGGTCCAGAAAAATCACAACATATGTGAAATTTCTTTGTCAGAAATCTAATTCTGGGTCAAAACTGACCTCAGCAAGTCACGGTACCCTTAAATAGGGGACAGTACTGCTAAATTTAACGGTACCGTCAGACCGTTGTCTGCTGAGACAGTTTATTCTCACTGTTTCAAAAACACTATCGAAACCCACTCAATGTAGTCTTGAACCAGAACCGTATCCTATCAGAACAGATTGTATCTATCTTCTGATTCCTAAGCCTTCTTCCCTTTCACCTCCGCATGGTATTATACACTACCAATGCTTCCGCATCCCACTCATCTTCCACACACTTCAAACGAAGAATCGCTAGGATACGTTGAGATAACCCTTCCTCATCAACATAGATAACCCACTAGAACCTTATCACTAACCTCACAACCTTAAAGATTTTATCTTCTTAACCCCTAGGATATCTCCACGTGATCACTTGCCTCATCATAATATTCTATGAATATTCACAATGATTGAGAAGAGCTACGTGACTTCAAAGGTGAATTTTATCGTACGCTATCCACCACCTGTCATGACGTTACTAATCTCATCGCTTCCGTCATTGTTCGTTTTCCTCTTTATCTTCTACATCTTGTCCGAATGGTAATAGATTAAGGGGGAGCGAAAACACACTCATACTGTCTTTCACCAAACACTCTCAAGAACACACAAATGTGGTTCTTATTCCCTAGGAAACTACCCTTTAGCTGCCCAGAACTAGGCTGCACAGGAAAATTCGTGACTTCCAGGTCACGGTACCGTTAAATAGGCCACGGTACCATTAAATTTAACGGTACCGTGTGGTATTTAGTGGTACCGTGCCTATGTTTGACGAATTTTCACTGTTCCCTCCTGATCCCAGCATCCCTAACCTCAAACCTGCAAAATCTTGCAAACTCACACACACCCTAAGATTTCCTCACTACACCATAGGACACCATCACCAATTTTAGTTTGAATCCCACAACCCTTGCCTATATAAGGCCTCACTACTGCAAGCTTATCTTGCATCTCATCTTCAAACCTCACATTAACATCTTTCATCATCACACTCAAACCTTTTAGCTACACTTCACTCTTGACAGTGATAGTTAGTCTAAGTACCTTCAACCCATAGATCATCACACTCAAACCTTACAGCTACTCCTCACTTTGGATAAGTGACAGTTAGTTCAACAACCTTCAATCCTCACAAACACACGAAACCCTTCATGCACCAAATTATCTCTAACACACAACTAGGATCATCCAACCTAGAAACCTAGAACTTCATTACCTTAACCCCGTTAGAGATATCCACCAACAATCCTGTTAGGATCACATGCACCTTTTCTTTTTTCCTTTTGAAATATATCATGCATCTCATTGTCAGTGCAAACGATATATTAACCTAAACCATCCTTTCCCACCTTTCCTCAAAGGACAAAACCAACATCTCCAACCACATCATCATCATCCTCCACCTTTAGGATTCCTACACCCTTACCTCCACCAAGTCCACCACAACCTTTAGCTCTCACACTAACCTTGTCACCTACATCACCTTTTGAACTTGGCACTAACACATCATCCTTATCACTATCACCATCACCACAACCACTAATGGGTCATCCCATTATTTATCCCCTACAACCACATAACCCAAGTTGTCCTTGTTATCACCACAACCAACACTCTCCCACCTTATGGAATCATTTAGGTATAACCTCTATCGAGTCTACTTTATGGCACGACTTGTCATAATAGTAATCATTTAGAGTATGTCTTATCAACAAACTATCCTTAACATTAATCATCTTAGGTAGATGATTATGTTGTTCAAAAGGTTTGTTAGAACTTTCCTTCCCAATGACAACTTGGAATAAGTCATTTAGTGCGTCAGTCAATGAACGAATCTCGTTCTTGATTAGTGTGATTGAGTGAACAATTACACCTTAGGTTTTCGGTCGGGTTGTGACACTTACGTGTTAACATAGTTTAACCCATGCATGTCTTGCTATGTGTATTCTATCCCTATAATGTTGCTCCTATACTGTTATATATTATGCTGCACGACGCTAACCCTTGATGTAGGAAAAGCCTTTGTAAGAATTTGATCCATGGATCCGCTAGATACTAAGGTTAATAAACAAGGGGATTAAGTCACCATAGGGGAGCATTGAGCTAGGGGGAGCTCGGGAGTATTTGAATACATAGCATGGAGTCGTCTTCACAAGTGTTGATAGAAGGCTTCACTGGGATGATGCAAGCTCGCCTTTCGGGGGAGAAAGGAATGTAGTTCAATAAGGGGGAGTAGGGAGCGCTCAAGACAACTACCTTTTTGATTCGACAAAAGGGGGAGAAGGGGAGTGTAAATAGGTAACTTTTACATTTTACTATGTGTTACGGTTTACATATTTGTCATCATCAAAAAGGGGGAGATTGTTAGTGCAAATATTACGATATTTAAACTAAACGGTTTCTTCAGTTTTAATAATGACAAACATGTAACTTGTAATACATAACGTAAAATGTGCAAGTTACTTGTAAACACAAAACATCAATGCATACTTACATCAACACCTCCCGACGTCTCAAGTATGCTTCAACGAAGTCGTAGATTTCCATCCCGACATAAATCACTCAAGGTATGGACAAACAAATCTACTACTTGACAAATGATCAAAGGATTTTATTTTTCTAAACTTCACATTTTTAATGTGACAAAACATTTTTTCAAAAATATATTTCACAAATTATTTTTGAATTAAAAAGAAATGTTTTATTTTGAAAATTATGTTTGAAAATCCCAACAGTCAAATTTCCCCCCAAAACAGCTCCTAACTTCCCCAAATAAACCTTCCCCACAAAAGACAAAAAAGGGAGCGTCCACGGCACCGTTAAGTAGGGACGGCTCCACTAAATTTAGTGGAGCCGTCGGGTATTTAATGGAGCCGTAGGTCTGTAACGGTTAGATTTTCCCTTGCCTATAAATAGTGGACCATTCCACACTTCCAACTTGATTTTTCCAGTCCTTTTTCTCTGGTCTAATCCCTTCTCACTTAGATGACTTTCTTTGATCATTTGGAGAGTCTTAGTTTGTTTAAGAGTGATCCAATCATCCATTCAAGTGATCCTCTTCATCCCTCTTGATTAGCAAGAAAATAACACAAAGTATCCAAGTAGATACAAAGTGTTATCATCCCTCTTGATTAGCAAGAGAAGAACACAAAGTATCCAAGTAGATACAAAGTGTTGTCATCCCTCTTGATTAGCAAGAGAAGAACACAAAGTATCCAAGTAGATACAAAGTGTTGTCATTCCTCTTCATTTGCAAGAGAAGAACTCAAGGTATCCAAGAAGATACAAGAGTTATAGTTGTTAGGTCTTGTAACATTTGTTACACTCTTGATTGTATCATAGCATACATCAAGATCATTTTACCTTTGTGAGAGAGAGTGAGTCAAGATCAAGTGTGATCTTGTAAAGATAGTGAAGATCTCTTGAAGCCATTGGGCTTGTGTGATTGATCATGTGGATCAAGGGTAGATCGGGTAGATCGTGGTAGATTGGTGCTAGCTAAGATTAGCACTCGACATCTAGCTTAGTGTCGGAAATAGGATAAGCGACGTGTACGGGGTAGATCGTGGTAGATTGGTGCTAGCTAAGATTAGCACTCAACATCTAGCTTAGTGTCGGAAATAGGATAAGCGACGTGTACGGTGTAGATCGGGTAGATCATGGTAGATTGGTGCTAGCTAAGATTAGCACTCGACATCTAGCTTAGTGTCGGAAAACAAGTTAAGCGACGTGTACGGTTTTCTCCGCCTAAAGGGAGTTTGTTGATTAGTGAAGTAACTCTCGAGTTGGGTACTCGGGGAGTGGAGTAGGGCAAAGAGGAGCTTCGTGACCGAACCACTATAAATCATCGTGTCCGGTTTGCGCCTTCTTACTTATCTCTTTACTTTCATTTTATTCTTTATCGCTTTATATTTATATTTGCATTGCATTTATGCTTATGTGGCTAGTTGCTTATGTTATGTTGATTATGTATGTGTCATGGTTGATTGTGCTTGTGTTGTAGTTTAATTTATTCATCCCTAGATGATATGTGATCATTGTTGACACTTTTCATATTACGTCACACTTGATTGGGTGTTTGATACAAAAGGTTTTAAGTTTTTAAATAGAAACGTATTCACCCCCCCCCCCTCTACGGTTTCCACACAACCTTCAAATTTGCAGCCATATGTGTAAAAAAAAAATCTGAGCCATCTGTGAAACTTCTTATTTGAAACTGCTTATGTTTGAAACTCATTTTATTTTTGAAAGTAATAGCGTAAAATTATACCTCGTTCGTGTAAAACGGTGATGTATTCATCGTAAAACTGCTTATGTTTGAAACTGCTTCTGTGAGACTGCTTATGTGAAACTGCTTATGTGAAACTGCTGCTTATGTGAAACTGCTTATTTGAAACTGCTTTTATTTGAAACTGCTTATGTAAAACTGCTTTTATATTATGTGATGTTTATGTGAAATGGTTTGTTTGCTGCTTATGTGAATGCAGGTTTTTGATGGTTTGTGAATGCAATGCCTTGTGATGTTTATAGTAAAAAAAAGAATAAAAAGGACCAAAGCATACAGGGAAAAAAAACTTTGAACCTGTGATACAAAACACTTATAATTGTACTAAAAAAAACATACTGATACAAAGGACTTAACTTTGACAAAAACTTTGAGAAAAGAAAAAAAAAACTGCTTCTAGTATAAACTTTGAAAAAAACTTTGAGAAAAAAAAAAAAAAAAAAAAAAAAAAACTGCTTCTAGTTCTTCTAGTATAAACTTTGACAAAAACATTGACTACATTGAAACTGCTTCTAAAAATAAAATAAAATGTACAAACATAATAGGACAAAAAGTACAGACATATAGGGGGGTTTGTAGGTTGATAGTGGTAGGGGGTATGTATAGTAGAACCCATGTTATTTGAGTCACTTATGTTTTAATGCAATTATTGTTACCTATACTTTTGGTTGATCAAGTATTATTACTGCATTATATTAAGAAGCCGTCTCGGATTCAAATGCTAATTATTAAAGTAAGGATCAAAATAACCAAACTAAGGATTATAACCCACCTGACATGACAAAGTGCAATTGTCACAATGGGTCAGACCTTACAACTTGGCTATTTATAATCATGCCCACAACAATACCACTGACCCACTTTAATCACGTATAATACACGATGGAGTATAATTCAATTTTAGACGAAGGCATTCGAACATATCTAAAGTCTGCTAGCTGCAAATACACGGTGGAGTATTATGATTGTATGCACCTAATGCAGAGTATATCCTGATATCCAATTACCCATCTTTCTAGAGACGTAGTAACAAACCTGTATGAGGCTTAACCTGTATAGCAACAAACATGCATGAGGCTTAACCCTGTAACTCCTTTGTTGAGGAGCAGTTTAGTTAACATTGTTATAATGCGTCTGCACTAAGGTCTGCTTACTTGAATGATTGCACTGATATTTGGTCACGTCCAAAGCTTAACACCGAAACACATAACAATAATTAGAAGTGGTCAACATTATCAGTAAAATGTGTAACTCAAATTTTGCAAAAGTTGTTATGTTTGGATAAAGTTGCATTGAAATTTTATTTGTTATTATTTTATAATTTGAATTATCAATTCATTTATTTCAAACTAATACTTTTACATAAAAGTTGATGCTTTTTTTAGGTAACTTGATCAATGTTAGTTATTAAATTAATAATTTCAAAGTTTCATATTTACGGATTACTCAAAATTACGCGCCAAAAACTTGTGTTTATTTTCACTGGTCTTCTCGTATATATATGCATATGTGAGAAGAGTTTTCACTTTTACAACTGCAATTTTTTCATGGTGATGGTATTCAACTTTATAATTCACATATTTTCACAGCTATAGCTTTAAGATTATATTACATTGGTGTGGTTAAGATTACATTAGATTATTGCTGTTATATAGTTTAAAATTACATTATATTTGTTCACATGTTGAATCAGCCATAAAGTTTAAAGATTTAGTTAAAAGCCACCCCTCATAAATTAGTAATTAAAGAGCATATTTCCTTACAACGTATTACAACTAAAGTACGGGTAAAATCAGAAGCATAACTTTGGCTAAAAACTTAGTCATTAATTACAATAAACTTTCTGTGAAGCATTTTGCCTTTCACTCTTTAGTGTTTGCAGGTACCTCCACTCTTTAATAAGGCATTGATCCGTACGTAAATGTATCTTTGTGTGTGACGGAGTTGCATAATGGAGTTGGGTCGGGTAAAAAGCCAAAGATATTTTAGGAGTGAAACTGTTGTGTACTTATGACACACCTTAAACCTGTATGTGTCTAAACAGTTGCAATCCACAAATTTTTATATATTAAATGGGTTCGTCGACGAGAATGTGTTGGGAATTATGATTTGATTATTACAAAACAAGAAGGACTGAAGATGACAGATGTTTCTTTGTGTCTCATTGCTGCCGATCTCATTGCTGCCGATAGCTTTGGTTCCTGCTCAAGCTCATTGCTGCCGACAGTGATATATTGTTCCTGCCGTTAGTGTTATTACTACGGGTATTAGTTATTGTTATCCCGTAAGTTTAGAGTGTTTGTTAGATTTATTTTTAGAAGAGATTGATGTTTATCTCTTTACATGTTTTATTTGTAACAGGCTGTATTAGGTATTAGGGTTTCTTATCTATATAAGAAACATACAGCCATTCATATTGTAAGAGTTGAACACTCAAGAAAAACATTGATCAATAACAGAATTCTTAGTTCATAGTCTGATCCATAGAGGATCATTGTCTTTTCTTCTTTATTATACTTGTTGTTTAGTTTCCGCATAAACACTTGTATAGCATACAGAGGTTCTTGTTTATACCAAGCTCAATCAAGCTCGAAGTACTCGATCCTACAAGTGGTATCAGAGCCTGGTGAGGATCTCTGATAAAGAAGAAAAAGTTTTGGGGTAATAGCAGATTCGGAGCAGATCCGGTGAAGTTCGGTGGTTTTTAATTTTTGAGGTAATCGAATTTTTTTTTTGCAGATCTGTTGGTGGTTTTAAATTAATTAGGTAAGTAGCGTCAAAGAATTAAATCAATTCTGCGGTCAATACTGTGAGTTTGTCGCATACTGTTTGTTGATAGTTTAGTTTACTGTTCGTGAGAGGCGGCTGAATTAATTTGGTGTTGACTAAATTCGTATAATTACATTTGTTTGTGTGTCGGTGGAAAAGTTCATTGGTGGAGCTTGTCGATTGTGGAGCGAATATTAAAATTGTATCTGATTATACAATTTTTGTGTGGTGGGTACTCCATTATTTGAAGAGTAGATAATATCTCGTACTGGACTGGTTATTCATCCACGTTGGAATATTTAATTGGCTGAATTTGATCCTCGTACTTCATTTATTATCAATTCGTCGGTCAGAACAATTAAAGTGGTTTGTTTGATTGAATATAATAAGCGAGGCAATTAATTGCTGCTGTGGACTCTTTTTGTCTTCAATTCAATTTGACGCACGTGAGGTGGTTTTATTGTGATCGCATTGATTGCCTGGTTCATTGAATTAAGTGGGTGATCAAGTAGAGTTGTTTGTCGCATGCTGCTACTTATATTAATTGGTCAATCATTTAATCTCGTATTGAAATTGTGGGGTACTGTTCGGAGAATATTGGTCAAGAGGGTTGTTTTCACTTGCTGCTGTTATTTATTGTTTGGAGATATAATTGTGTGGGACTTGATCATTGTATTCTGCAAGTGTTGGTCAGTGTGGGATTGATTCTGGTCTGTGAGCAGTTGTGTTGTTAGTGTCAAAGAAGAAATCTTTTTATTATGACTACATTCGAATCTGGTGATTCTTTTGAGACACGTGCCATGAAGATTAGAAACTTGCTACCTATTCATCCTAGGGTAGACTGGTCAAAAGATGAAGGAAAAGATAAGGAAAGATGTGCCACTCATGTTAGGGAAATGGTTGCTGGCCATGAGACAAAAGGTGAGGTATTCAGTAAGGTTGCTGAAGCACAGGCAGATGTGAGTTTTGAATTCGCTTTGATGAGTTTCCCATCTAAGGTACCAAGTTGTTCTGTTGCTTGTCATGATTTATATGCTTTATTTAAGAAAGAATATGATGACATGAAATCTCAATATAAAGATATGTTTATACAGCTCAAAGCTCATAAAAATGCTGTTAAAACTTTAGAACAACAAAAAGTCTGGTACCAAAAGAATCAGTTAGCCTATGAGGAAAAGATAAAAGTTTTGCTAAGAGATTTAGAAAAGACAACTAATGAGCTTAAATATTCTAAGTCTCAAAATGCTAAGATCCAATTAGAAAATCAAGACTTACAGGCTAAATTGGATAGTGAAGTGGCTAGGTTGAATTCGTGGCAACAATCAGAAAAATATCTTACTAAGTATAATGATAGTACTCAGTCTGTTAGGTGTAAGAAAGGGTTGGGATGTACTATAGGGCCAGATGATGCACCAAGAACTTTTGACCCTACCCCTAAGGAGCCTAATTACCAAATTCCTGTTAGGTTTGTTAAAGAAGGAGGAATGAATGATGTTTCTCCACCAATAAGAGGAATTTTTATGCCTACTGATCCCCACACTAAAACAGACGTTGATGAATCACTCATGACCTATGGCAAAAAGCCAAATGACTTGCCTAACCCTGATGACTTTGTCTCTTGTTCTTCCAGTGACAAGTCCTCAGAACCAGAGACCAAAGACTTTGTCTCTTGTTCTTTGAATGACAAGTCTTCTGAGACCAAGAACAATGACTTTGCCTCTTGTGATTCAAATGACAAGTCAACCACATCCAAGTCTGATGACTTCACACCAAAAGTAGCTAGTGTGGAATCCAATTTAAAGACAGCTACTTTTAGTCCTATTAGGAACAATTTTGTTTCTGATTCTGTTTGTGAGAAGTCTTTGTGTGATATGCAAGGTCATGATAAGAAAAGTCAGGTTAAGAACAAAAAGATTAAAAAGAAATCTTGTTTTGTGTGTAAAAGTTACTCTCACCTCATTAAAGACTGTACTTATCATGAGAGTAAAATGGGTGTGTGTGCTGAACAACAAAAACCTAGGTCAATATGGAAAAATGTAGAGAACATTCCCCCATTTGTCCCTAGAGCAAATGCATTTCCTACTGGTAATGCAAAACGACCCGCACATGTTCCTTCTGGTAAGCCAGTTCCAGCTGGTCAAACCAAGTCTACTGGTTGGAAAAGGAATGTTGCTAGACCATTCTACATACCTTTTAGCACTTACTTTAGGAATGGTTTTTGGCCTGGTTATTATGACCCAAGGTATATGGGGGGAACAAGATGGGATACTGGTGTTAAGCCCTCAACAGGTTGTTCTTGGACAAATAAAAGGAAAGGTTCATACTGGGTACCCAAGAACAATAGTCCTTGTCAGGTGCACTGATTGAGGGGAGGCATAAGCATAAGGGGAGGCTTATTTTTGTTGTATATTTTTGTGCTAACTAATATTTTTCTTAGTTTCTTTTTGTGTTCTCTAACTATAATAATGCAGCTGTTGAGTTTGTGGCTTTTTATATTTAATTGATTGGATGAGAAATAATTTGGTCAATCATGTGGGGACGTTGGCTCATTTAATGGGACTGATTTATTGTCTGATCCTGTTGCTCGGATTATTAAATTGGTTGAATTCGTTTGTCACTTGTGGTTGGACAATTAGCTTTGTTTGTCGTTTATGGAATTGATGTGGGATCAAGGCTTTTATTGGTGTTGAAGTCTCGTATTGCACATGGGTTTATTGATTTGTTATGGTCAACGATGGACTCTGTTTGTGTCAGACGTGGAGTTAGTGTGGGACTGAATTGATGGGTTGAATTCATCAGTTTTGTCGCTTATATGGAAAGTGTGAATCTCCTACTGTGTGAACAAATGATTTGTCACTTATGGGATTGGTTGGATGATCACCATTTAATGGATATGATTGAAGTTTGCATCAGTGGTCAATTGATTGGTCTGCTGCTGCATTAATTTCATTGCTGCTGATCTCAAATGGTTCCAGCCGACAGTTCTTCATTTCTGCTGACAGTGTTTCCGTTCCTGCTGAAAACACCATTCCTGCTGCTCGGTTCCTGCTGTTCGGATTCTGCTGCTATTAAAAAAAAAAAAAAAAAAAAAAAAAAAAAAAATCTTGTATATTTTGTGTGCTAATAAGTGGTTTTGAGCAACACCTTGCAGGTACAGTGTTGGTGTTTACACCTGCACAATAAATGGTGCTCAACTCACCATGTCATACAGACAAGAAAGAGTTGACTCACCATGAGGGTACGGCTCTGGTGTGATAATCAAATCCGTTTATAGCTGTAATAGCTTGCTCAAAGCTATAGGGTACTTCAACTCACCCATGATTTATTTCTGAGAGTTGAAAATGGTTCTCAATTCACCATGGATGTAACCCTTATGGGATCCAAAGGATTGGCTAGTCCACAAAAGTATGGTTTGTGGTAAAGACACTTGGTATCCATATTTGGTATTCAATTCACCAAGGTTTTGCTGTAACCTAAGAATTGGCTAGTCCTGAGCAAACGGCTACAGGTAAAGACAAGTCAAATCCGTTTATAGTTGCTGATTTGCTAATAAATCAGATGGTTATCAATGTACCATGGTCTAATATACCTAAACATTGGCTACTCCAGTAGTGATGGCTATTGGTAAAGAGACATCAAATCCATTAATTTTCAATGATTCACCTCTCACAGGAGTTAACACACCTGGATGTGATGAGAATAGTATGAAACTTAAAGTGATTTGATGTACATATTGTCATAGTAGCAGCCAAGTTCAAGTGAAAGTAATGGTGACCAGTATACATGTTTTGAAGAAGATTTCTTGTTCCTGCTGAACTATTGAAGTTGCTGCTGGATGCTATAGAGGCTGGAATCTTGCAAGTTAAGGATTTTGCTGCTGGTTACTAATTATTGCTGCTGCTAAGTCGCAGTCCTCAAGCCTGAGAAGTTAAAGCTATATCATACAGGAAACTTGAGGTTAACCTAGTTTACCGATCCACTAGGTCAACCACAAGTTTAGGGGAGGAATAATGAGTGTTTGCAGGTTATTATTTATGGTAGCATGTTCAAGGGGAAGCATTGTTCAAGGGGAAGCATTGAAGACAGTTTTGTAATATCAAATAGGGGAAGATTGTTGGGAATTATGATTTGATTATTACAAAACAAGAAGGACTGAAGATGACAGATGTTTCTTTGTGTCTCATTGCTGCCGATCTCATTGCTGCCGATAGCTTTGGTTCCTGCTCAAGCTCATTGCTGCCGACAGTGATATATTGTTCCTGCCGTTAGTGTTATTACTACGGGTATTAGTTATTGTTATCCCGTAAGTTTAGAGTGTTTGTTAGATTTATTTTTAGAAGAGATTGATGTTTATCTCTTTACATGTTTTATTTGTAACAGGCTGTATTAGGTATTAGGGTTTCTTATCTATATAAGAAACATACAGCCATTCATATTGTAAGAGTTGAACACTCAAGAGAAACATTCATCAATAACAGAATTCTTTGTTCATAGTCTGATCCATAGAGGATCATTGTCTTTTCTTCTTTATTATACTTGTTGTTTAGTTTCCGCATAAACACTTGTATAGCATACAGAGGTTCTTGTTTATACCAAGCTCAATCAAGCTCGAAGTACTCGATCCTACGAGAATGGGTTAGCCGAGGAGTATATTTATTAGATGTATGGTGTGAAATGTTAACAACAATAACATTAAAAAATGGGTTAGTCAAGGAGAAAAACACATTAGACATATATTGCACTGGGTTCATTGATCCATTTTAAAAAGGTTCATCATTTCTTTCATTAAGTTTTTTATACCTCTTTATTTGATTTAGTGAAGGCCAAAATGGCTTTTAGTGGTCAACTTGCTCCAAAGCATTAATGGTATAATAGTACCTCAACCGTTTTGATTCATTTTGAAAACTGGCCCATTTTAATAAAACTGACCCAGTTGGAAAGTTGGGTAATATCTATCTAAAATCCCAAATAAGAATGATTATGCACTTTCAGGTGTGTGTGTGTGTGTTTTTTTTTATTACTATTATTTTTTTATTTTTTTTTTTGAAAAAAATATATAGAAAATGAGTTTATATTTTTTCCCCTATTTTATTGAATCGTTATACCCGGGCAATGCATGAGTCAATAGACCCAAGTTCTTCCAATAATTCCCTCATATGCCGAAGCATGTAGTGGGGCGGGAAAAGACCACACAAAACCCTAGATCTTGATATGATCAAAGATCATTAATAAAAGCACAAAACTTTAGGTATTTTATAGTTAAAGTTTATTAAATCACACGATATCCAGCAAGCTATATCCTGGTAGTTTCGAGTAATGATCCACACCCTCAATAGCTTGATGGAACCCGCGATTTAATTAAATCAGATTTCAATAGTTTATAGTCCGTTTAAGTGTAAAAAAAAAGTTTCACACATAACTCTTAACTGGTCACAAGGAATTAAGTGTGTATATGATATCGCGTCAAACGCATCACAAGCTAAAACCTCTCACAAAGAAAAGTCAACTCGCGACCATTTAACGCAACAATCAATTGTAATAAACCGGATAAGTGAATACCCGGGTCGTAGTCCCAACGAGGCGTGCAATTGAGGATATCGTATGAGGATTGGTATTAAAATGCTTGAAATAACGATGAACACTTTTGGTTACGAGTCTAGGAAAACAAAAAAAATCAAATTAAAGAAAACGCGAATTAGAAACGAACGAGAAACAAGCTTAAACGTAACAATCTATAAAAATTGACCCTACGGATGCAAATATAATTTTTCTACGTCCTAAATGATAAAAGAAAATTAAAAAAAAAAAGAATTATATTTTTCTGATTAATAATTAATTAAATACGAATTAAAAACTAAAATAAAAAGAAAAATGAATTAAAAATACTAAATGAAATGGGAAAAATATGAAAAATTACAGAAAAGTCTTAAATATTATTCTAAACATGGGAAAAATAAAATGGATAAGTCAGCTTATCGTAATAAGCTAAAAATAAGCAACGAATGAAATAAGCTATGAAGGACTAAACTGGGTTAAATAAAAAGCATTACAAAAACTAACTGATAAAGACCCTAGGGCGACTAGTATGTGTGTTGGTGTGTGAGCTTGAGGTTCCAGGTTCGAACCTGGTTACCTCTTTTTGCTAAACACATTTTTTTGCTATTTTGCTTTTTACAAACTAATTAAACACTGGGAAATAAGCAACATAAAAACTGAAAAACTTTTTGAAACTCAAAAATAAGCTCAGATAAGCTTATGCTTATCTGATCAGTTAGGAAGAAAATGGGAAAAAGCTAAGTTAAGGTACAAATGGCAAATAAGCTACTATAAGCTACTAATAAACTAAAAACATGGAAATAAGCTACAATCAAGCTGAAAACAAAAATCAAAGTGACAATAATCTATAAATATCAGAGATAAGCATCAAAAAGCACAAAATAAGCTAAAAAATATCATGGTCTGCTGAGGTTTATGTGCAGGCCTGATAAGGGGTTGTTAAACCCTTCAAAAGCTGTCCAATTAAAATCTTAAAAATCTAAGAAAAATAGTAATGGATAGATAAGCTACCAAACTAGCTTAGTGCAAAATTTTAGCTAAAAACAACTAGAATTGAAAGACTTAAAAATCAACAAAAGGGGCTGTTAAATAAAAAAAATCAAAATCTCAGTCTGCAAGAACTCATGTGGACTGATATTGGAGGTTTTTTTGACCAAGGCTTCGCAAAACCAAATGGTACTTGACCAATACTCAACATGATCAAAAACAACTAATAAAATGCAAAAAGTAGCAAAAAGAAAAGAAGCTCAGCTTATCATAGCTTAATAAGCAGTTGTGAGTCCAATTTTTCACTAACCTACTAGAAATCCACAAAAGGCTTAATAGTACTAAGGGAAAACTAAAAACAACTTATGATGCTTTAAATAAGCTCAAACAAACTTAAACACCTTGCATATGAACAATGAATCACCACTTTTACCCATTTAACCCATTGAACCTAACACCCCCTTAAGTACTGAAAATGGGTTTTTAAGCTACAAGGGACTGATTTAAGGAAAGGTCTGGAACAAAATAGATCAAACTAGGTCTAAAAACACTTACTAAGCAATAATTAACACAGAATAAGCAAATTGCATAAGCAATCAATGAAAGGCTATTAGAGCTAAAAATGACAGTTTTAAGCAAGAACCTAAACTAGTGAACTTAAGCTACCAAACCAGTCATAATAAGCAATTAAAATACATGAATAAGCAGTACATAACAGAGAATAAGCACAAATGAGCAGTTTATAAGCTATTGACTTCTGTTGACCAAGATAATAAAAACAAGAAAAATTAAATTTTCATTAACTGAAATTAAATTACATTACTGGAAATTAAATGAAAGATAAATAACAATAAAAAAAAGAAAAATACCTAAATTTAAGCTAAAATAAAACCTGCCTCATAATGGCTACAAAATATCCTATTTATACTACTTCTAAACTAAGGTGTCACTACACTCCTGTGCCTCTTCTGGATCAAATATTGGCCCTTGGATCACCTTGATTTAATCTCAGCCCTCAGTTGGATTTTGGCGCCAAAATGGTGTGAGTGGATATCCAGCTGGGAAGGAATCACGTAAAGATGATACTTGGCTATCTAGGGGGAGGGAAAGTTGCGTGTAGCAGAGGTAAAAGGTATGGGGGGACATTGTTGTCTGATTTTGGGGAATTGGTGGTGGTTTTGGGGATTGGCGGTAAAGCAGGGGAGAGTGGTTTTGACTGGGTTTTAGCTAAAAAAAATAAAAGGGTACGGGTTTGGGTTATTGAGGTTGGGCTTGGGTTTAGTTAGTATTGGGTTGGGTTTAGCTAAAAGGGTAAAATGGATTGGGTTTTTATTTGTTTAGGGTTAGTGATGGAATTAGGTTTAGGTTAAGGGACCAAAACCGCCAATTATGTAAATTCAGTAACCATTTGTGCCAAGCCTGAAAAATATATCCAAGGACATTTTTGCCATTCTGATATTCATGAGGGTTGGATTTTTGATGACTTGAGCAAAATCCTGGTCCAAACTCGTAAATTCCTTTCCCGGCTTCGGTTTTTCACGACTTTCCAATCTTGTGCTTGGTTTTGTCTGTTTTTGCCCCATTTTCAATCATTTTGTACCTGAAACACATAAAAACACAAACCAAGAATATTTGCAACAATATTTGATCTATTTGGGTGCTTTTGGTCATTTTTTTGTGTCTTATATAGGTATAAAATGATGAGTATTTACACACTCATCAATCCCCCACACTAAACTATTGCTAGTCCCTAGCAATCCGATCATGTGAAGTAATGAAAGGATCAAGAGAATACCAAGCATACCCCGTTTCGACTTTTTATTCAATGCGAGAAATTTAAACTAAAACAAAAAATAGATAACATGCTTGATTTCCCAAAAATGGTATCATGGAACGGGATTCACACAAAATGGGTGTCTCCAGGGAATTGAAATCGTCATCCTCTTTTTTATACTCCCAACTAAGCTTAAACTCAATGTGCAAATGCTTTTGTAAAATGCTAACACTACTTATACTAATAATCTATGAAAGCCGAGACTTAACTTTTCACTCTCATATTTATTCAAGTTGGGTGAATGTGCTTATTTTCAAAATTTTGACCGCAAAAATCGACGTTTTTATAAGATTTTGACTAATACTAGTTGAAAGATAGATTTAAAATTTACAACAAGCAAGTTTCAAAACTTTATTCAACACATCAAAACTTATTGCATTTTGCAATATCATTCCATTTTTGTATTTTGCAATATCATTCCATTTTATTTTTTATTTTTTATTTTTTATTTTATTTTTTTTACTTGTGCAACATAAACTAACGGAGTTTCAAGGGAACCAAGACCTTACACCTTCCGGAATAAAGGATCCAAGGGCCGTTACAACGGAGAGTTCCAAGACTCTAAACATTCCTGAAATGAGGATCCAAGGGTGTTAGATCAAGACCTCACACATTCCTGAATTAGAGGTCCAAGGGCCGGTGTAAGAGGGTAGCCAAGACCTAAACGCCTTCCGGAAATAAGGATCCAAGGGCCGATCTTGAATCCGCAGCTTATAGCACATACATTTATTTTTTAACTTTTACATTACTATGACATATGCTTGTTCCGAAGTTTAAATAAATCTTTGAACTAGTATTTTTCAAAATCGTATGAAAAAATGATTTTGTGTGTTCAAATGTTTGAAAATAAGCACTTATTAAGTCAGATTAGTTATCTCGTGGGAGGAAAAGCCATAGATTACTTATATAAGCTCTAAAGAAAACCAACTATTCTATGCTTAGCATTTTCATTTGCACATATCGTAAAACCTTAGCCTAATCGTTAAGGAAGCAGCCAGATCAGCACTCTGGCAAAGTCGGGATTCCCTTTGTTCTAACCTAATCAAGACTAAACACTTCTTTTTTATTGCAATTTCTTATCTAAAAACGAAAAAAAAAATTTAAAATTTTTGGCCAAAACGGGGGTACTAGGGCACTAGAAGGTACATATGTGACAAAAATCGCGAGAATTCCCCCCCCCCCCCCCCCCCCACACTTAGAATTGAATATTGCCCTCAATATTCAAAGTATCGGCTATTATGCTGACACTTAGAACTTAAAAAGGTAATACTAATAGCCAAGTGTGTGAAAGAATTCTCTATTTTCACAAACAGGATTAAAAAGATATCCCTAGATAATCGTTAGTAAAAAGATTGGATATTGGGCGGCTGGATTGAAAACAGGCGCATCAATCATCACGATCTAAGGGAAACCTGCAAACAAGGGCAAACAACACACAAAACAAAGCACAGTAGAGGAATCCCCCCACACTTAGTGTTAGGAAATAGAAAGAAGTCAGAAACATGGGTTGTCACCCATGTGGTGCTAATGTTTTTGTTAACCGAGTCACTAGCTTGACTCGACCCCGAATTCATTTGTTCTTGGGGAAGCATGTGGAAGAGAGAATCTCCATCGGACTTTCATTCAAGATGTTTAGATAAACATTGAAGTACTTGAAAGTTCCACTCCGATGAGATACACCCGGCTCAAAATAATGATAAATGGAGATGCCGGGGTCAAAAACTTTGTCTTCACTCCCGAACGAGTGAATAAAAGGACAATCTACCGTATAGGAGAAGAAAGGTAGAAAAACTCGAACGACATATGTGAAATCAATATAATGGCGATCCTCAAAGGGCAATGTCACATATGTCGGAGAAAGAATGTCCTTTGAATCTTGGGATTAAAGATTGAGGTCATTTCATCAAGTTTAGGAATAATAGATTCATTGACCTCATCGTTCTCTAACTCTTCATCAAAAAGAGGATTTACGTTGCTAGAAAAGTACTCGTCATCAAATTCAAAAAGAGTGTTTGAATAGACTTCGATACTTTCATCTAGAACGTCCTCATCAGAAAGTGATTCTTCATCGCTAAAGGAAAAATCATCGTTTGAATTGAAAAGAGGGTTAGAGAAAATCCCGGAAGAATCATCCGTAGTGTCAAGAGGATAATCACTACGAAAAGTCTCATCACATTCTTTGTCGGAGACATCCTCAGACTCACTTGGGATTGGGATAAGGTTCTCAGCACTAGACTTTATGAATTCGTCCGATTCCTTTTCAGGAATAGTGCTAATATGCTCATCCCCCATAATAAAGGAGTCCTTGGGGTTCATGGATGGTAAGATAGATGTGATTGCAATAGACCGAGGGAGTTGAGAAATGATATCGCTCAAAGGAATAGTACTCTCCTCGTCGTCTTCCTCATCATCGTTGCTAGCATAAATGGCTTTTATACGTTCCATTTGTTCTTCTGCTAGCAATTCTGCAATACTCTTGTCTTCCTGCCTTTTCTGGAAAGGTGTGATTGCAGCGGAAGAATTCTCATAATATTCCTTCATTTGAATAGTATCCTCATCATCTTCATCAAGAATGGAAGCCTTGAGAAATTTGGCACGCGTTTCCGCTGCTCGTTCTTCGGCTAACAATTCTATCATAGATTTTTCATGAATGATGGAATACTGTGGGGGTTGGACATTGTCAAAACCGAGAGTATTAAACCAAGGATTAGGTTCTTGATTCCACGGTTGACATTCATAATCGTCATGAAGACCCCCATAATTTGCACAAGGAACATATGGAGCATTTTGAAACGATGTATCATTGAAATTTTGATAACATGGTTCTTGCTCAAATGAATTCTGAGGAAGGTGGCTGAAATCGTTTTGAAAATCTGGATAAGTATTTCCGATTTCAGAAGTGTAACAGATACAAAGTCCGTGAGTAAACTCACATCCTTTGCAAAAACATCGTTCACAAAGTGAATCATCCCCCAACGGCTCTCCACATATAAAGCAATTATGCTGAGTGAGTGAAGATGGCTGGGGTTGTGGAGGGTGTTCGGAAAAACTTTGAGAATTATCGATGGAATTAAGCCTTCTTTTGAGGGCTACTTGACACCAATAACAAGATCCTTTTGGTGCATGATTTCCACACCGCTCACACTTACACTTTGAACAACGAAGACTGTCAATCAACGGGCTTTTACAATCAAAACAGTGATAGCCCAGTGACGACATGAGAATTAAACATTAAAGAGGGATAAGAAGATAGAATCAAACGGTTTAAGAGGATGAGGAAAAATATTTTTGGGTTTTTTGATTTTTTTTTTTTTTTTCATTTTTTTTGGATTTTTGATAAAAAATATTCACAAGGAAAAATACGTAACTTCACGAGGAAGGATCTTCAAGTCACTAATCGTCAAACCGTAACGATATTGTCGCAACACACCTCCCCGGCAGCGGCGCCATTTTGATATCGCGTCAAACGCATCACAAGCTAAAACCTCTCACAAAGAAAAGTCAACTCGCGACCATTTAACGCAACAATCAATTGTAATAAACCGGATAAGTGAATACCCGGGTCGTAGTCCCAACGAGGCGTGCAATTGAGGATATCGTATGAGGATTGGTATTAAAATGCTTGAAATAACGATGAAAACTTTTGGTTACGAGTCTAGGAAAACAAAAAAAAATCAAATTAAAGAAAACGCGAATTAGAAACGAACGGGAAACAAGCTTAAATGTAACAATCTATAAAAATTAATCCTACGGATGCAAATATAATTTTTCTACGTCCTAAATGATAAAAGAAAATTTAAAAAAAAAAAGAATTATATTTTTCTGATTAATAATTAATTAAATACGAATTAAAAACTAAAATAAAAAGAAAAATGAATTAAAAATACTAAATGAAATGGGAAAAATATGAAAAATTACAGAAAAGTCTTAAATATTATTCTAAACATGGGAAAAATAAAATGGATAAGTCAGCTTATCGTAATAAGCTAAAAATAAGCAACGAATGAAATAAGCTATGAAGGACTAAACTGGGTTAAATAAAAAGCATTACAAAAACTAACTGATAAAGACCCTAGGGCGACTGGTATGTGTGTTGGTGTGTGAGCTTGAGGTTCCAGGTTCGAACCTGGTTACCTCTTTTTGCTAAACACATTTTTTTTGCTATTTTGCTTTTTACAAACTAATTAAACACTGGGAAATAAGCAACATAAAAACTGAAAAACTTTTTGAAACTCAAAAATAAGCTCAGATAAGCTTATGCTTATCTGATCAGTTAGGAAGAAAATGGGAAAAAGCTAAGTTAAGGTAAAAATGGCAAATAAGCTACTATAAGCTACTAATAAACTAAAAACATGGAAATAAGCTACAATCAAGCTGAAAACAAAAATCAAAGTGACAATAATCTATAAATATCAGAGATAAGCATCAAAAAGCACAAAATAAGCTAAAAAATATCATGGTCTGCTGAGGTGTATGTGCAGGCCTGATAAGGGGTTGTTAAACCCTTCAAAAGCTGTCCAATTAAAATCTTAAAAATCTAAGAAAAATAGTAATGGATAGATAAGCTACCAAACTAGCTTAGTGCAAAATTTTAGCTAAAAACAACTAGAATTGAAAGACTTAAAAATCAACAAAAGGGGCTGTTAAATAAAAAAAATCAAAATCTCAGTCTGCAAGAACTCATGTGGACTGATATTGGAGGTTTTTTTTACCAAGGCTTCGCAAAACCAAATGGTACTTGACCAATACTCAACATGATCAAAAACAACTAATAAAATGCAAAAAGTAGCAAAAAGAAAAGAAGCTCAGCTTATCATAGCTTAATAAGCAGTTGTGAGTCCAATTTTTCACTAACCTACTAGAAATCCACAAAAGGCTTAATAGTACTAAGGGAAAACTAAAAACAACTTATGATGCTTTAAATAAGCTCAAACAAACTTAAACACCTTGCATATGAACAATGAATCACCACTTTTACCCATTTAACCCATTGAACCTAACACCCCCTTAAGTACTGAAAATGGGTTTTTAAGCTACAAGGGACTGATTTAAGGAAAGGTCTGGAACAAAATAGATCAAACTAGGTCTAAAAATACTTACTAAGCAATAATTAACACAGAATAAGCAAATTGCATAAGCAATCAATGAAAGGCTATTAGAGCTAAAAATGACAGTTTTAAGCAAGAACCTAAACTAGTGAACTTAAGCTACCAAACCAGTCATAATAAGCAATTAAAATACATGAATAAGCAGTACATAACAGAGAATAAGCACAAATGAGCAGTTTATAAGCTATTGACTTCTGTTGACCAAGATAATAAAAACAAGAAAAATTAAATTTTCATTAACTGAAATTAAATTACATTACTGGAAATTAAATGAAAGATAAATAACAATAAAAAAAAGAAAAATACCTAAATTTAAGCTAAAATAAAACCTGCCTCATAAGGGCTACAAAATATCCTATTTATACTACTTCTAAACTAAGGTGTCACTACACTCCTGTGCCTCTTCTGGATCAAATATTGGCCCTTGGATCACCTTGATTTAATCTCAGCCCTCAGTTGGATTTTGGCGCCAAAATGGTGTGAGTGGATATCCAGCTGGGAAGGAATCACGTGAAGATGGTACTTGGCTATCTAGGGGGAGGGAAAGTTGCGTGCAGCAGAGGTAACAGGTATGAGGGGACATTGTTGTCTGATTTTGGGGAATTGGTGGTGGTTTTGGGGATTGGCGGTAAAGGAGGGGAGAGTGGTTTTGACTGGGTTTTAGCAAAAAAAATAAAAGGGTACGGGTTTAGGTTATTGAGGTTGGGCTTGGTTTAGTTAGTGTTGGGCTGGGTTTAGCTAAAAGGGTAAAATGGATTGGGTTTTTATTTGTTTAGGGTTAGTGATGGAATTAGGTTTAGGTTAAGGGACCAAAACCGCCAATTATGTAAATTCAGTGACCATTTGTGCCAAGCCTGAAAAATATATCCAAGGACATTTTTGCCATTCTGATATTCATGAGGGTTGGATTTTTGATGACTTGAGCAAAATCCTGGTCCAAACTCGTAAATTCCTTTCCCGGCTTTGGTTTTTCACGACTTTCCAATCTTGTGCTCGGTTTTGTCTGTTTTTGCCCTGTTTTCAATCCTTTTGTACCTGAAACACATAAAAACACAAACCAAGAATATTTGCAACAATATTTGATCTATTTGGGTGCTTTTGGTCATTTTTTGTGTCTTATATGGGTATAAAATGATGAGTATTTACACACTCATCAGTATATTCACAGTTAATAATAAAATCTCACGATATCCAGCAAGCTATATCCTGGTAATTTCGAGTAATGATCCACACCCTCAATAGCTTGATGGAACCCACGATTTAATTAAAAACAAGTTTCGATATAAGTAATTAGTCTGTTTTTATTTCCAAAATAAACAGCATATATGTAAAGCAAGTCACAAGGAATAAAACATATAAGCAATTAAAACAGTCATAAGAAGTGGTAGAAGAGAAGACAGACTCTAATGGAAAGCCGTAAAAAAAGTAATTCTCCAAAACTCAAGAATGAGTCTTCCCCAATTGGAGAATCTAAGGCTTCCACAAGGTTTTCGAGCTAGGTACCAAGTGGACCACAGACGTCATAATAATGACCGCATAAGCCTTAAGATTGGAAAAGTAAAAGAAGAAGTACATGTTACAATAATCTTTTTAATTTTCCTAACCCCTTTTAAGTCTTATTAACCATTAATACTTAAACAAGATCAAGATTTAATTAAATGACAATAATGCATGTTATTGTCATAACAATTAATATATGTGTTTAATTAGCGTAGCAAACGACTCTATGTGTAACCCATAACACCAAACGAGATGGCTCGTGATGCCACTATAGGGAATTCATATTGATTAAACCATAAATACCACGAGTACGCAGCAGATGGATCTATATTTAATGTTATGAATTAAAACACATAATAAATATTAACCTCGAATCTATTGAAAAATAGATAACCACCAAGTCTTGACCTTGATCACGAACACTTCAATGGATCTTGTATCACCACGAAACCCTAATCAACTATAGTGAGTTGATCTCTATCGAAAACTCCCACTACACGTCTAACGAGGGCGTTAGGATGTTAGTGCTTAACCCACGAGCTTACGAACTAAACACGAATGCTAGTCGTAGAGAAGAAACAAAGCCAACTCCCTTACAAGGGGGCGCTGGACGATTTGTAGAGGCAAGAAGAAGATCAAAGAATGCTTTGATTTTGAGAGGTGTGAATAAATGAAGACCTAGAGGCCTCCTTTTATACTAATAGGGTAGCTTAGGGAAAAAGGCACTCCTCTTCTTGCCCTAGCCCATATGGCCGGCCATACCAAGGGTTCCATGGGCCTCTATATTGCCTTTTGGTCCTTGTGAAATAACTATGTACAATACAAGCTAATTTTGGACTTAACGACCGTTAACCGTTACACTAACGGACTAACGACCGTTATGTATATTTCGTGGATTATATTAATTATAATTAATAGTATACATTAAACATATTAATTATATTTAATAAATGCTCTCTAAATGTATACGTGTGTGCCCCGATAGGCTCACTTAATTTCTAGCCGTATAACTATTGATTTACGAGCGCATAACCAACAGCTCCCACTTGCGATCGTAACAATCAATAATGTATACTAACAATGCTAAATGTCTAGCAACACCGCATTGCTCCCAGAAATACCTGAGTGTGGTTTCATAAAACAACTAGGTAAATGGTTTACAATTTTAAATTATCCTTTTGTTTCAGATACTTGTTGAACTATGGATATGGATCAAAGTCATTCCATATTGTTCAACTATTCTGTTTCTCGTTTTAGAAATTAATCAAGATTACCAAACGTAAAAAAGTATCATCTTGATTTACACTTTGGGCACGGCCATGCAAACATCTGATTAATTCAGTGAGGGGCCCAGTAGTATCATGCTCCAGAAGACAAGTGGAGGAACAAATTCTATTTTGACTACACGTGTCATTCATGTGCTTCAACCAACTTCTGAGAATAGCCTTTATAACCACCTTGTTCAGGATAGCGTTTGACTATAGTCAAGAAGAAAGATCCACGCATGCAAGACCTGCTTGCATCTCAAGTCAGAGGACAAATAAAATAACCATTTGCGAGATACCACTTAATGACGCCGATCCATAAAGTGATGACTCGTAGGTTTGGGGAAATCCAATATCCATAGCACGTGAATAACATGTGAGTTTGGCGGACACATCCTTAGTATTCAAAGAATATAACCAATCTCTCACATTTTCCTTAACTCAACAATACTCCCATATCATTGATCAACAATGGACAATTTAAAGTAATAAATTACTTATGGATTAAACATGCAAATATAGGACACAGTTAATATATGAATGAATAACTCAAGTACCACGTATATTAATCATCAAAATAATATATGTTTTACATATCCCATTATCCAAATACTAAAATCAAAACAGATTTACATGAGACTACTAACTGAACGAAGTCCAATACCAATAGCATGCTCAACATGCTTGTTCAAAGGCAACGCCTTAGTAAACGGATCAGCTAAGTTGTCATCTGTGTGCAATTTGTTAAGTACTACTTCATTATCTGCGATAACATCACGGAGATAGTGAACCTTCCTTTTGTAATGCTTGGCGCCTTTCTGAGCTCCAGGCTCGTTGGCGATAGTTAATGCTCCAGTGTTGTCACATAGCATTTCCATAGGTTCTTTATTGGTGGGGACTACTCCAAGCTCATCAATAAACTTTCGTATCCAAATAGCTTCCATTGCAGCTTCTGAAGTAGCAGTGTATTCAACTTCTGTAGAAGACATCGCTGTAATGCTTTGCCTGGCACTCTTCCAGACTACAACGTCTCCGTTTAGAACGAAAACATATCCGGTTTGCGACTTGGCATCATCCTTGTCGGTCTACCACCCAACATCAGTATAACAGGTAACTCTGAGATCTCTGTTTGGGTCTCCACCATAAACAAGAAACATATCTTTAGTATATCTGAGATACTTCAGTATGTTCTTCACAGCAGACCAGTGAGTCTCACCTGGATCTACTTGAAATCGACTTGTTAAGTTCTGAGCGAACGCAACATCAGGTCTAGTGCACCACACCGCATACATGATGGATCCTACAGCCGAGGCATAAGGAATCCTCTTCATGCGTTCCACCTCTGCAGGTGTTGAGGGTCCTTGAGATTTTCTCAACTCAAGTTTTACTTGCATTGGGGTAGTTCCACGTTTGGAATTCGCCATATTAAATCTTTTCAAGATTTTCTCAATGTATGGCACTTTGAGAAAGTCCAATCAACCGCTTAGATCTATCTCTGTAGATCTTGATTCCTAGAATATATGCAGCTTCACCTAAATCCTTCATAGAAAAACAATTTCCAAGATAGGCTTTAATAGCTTGTAACATTGGAATGTTGTTTCCCATGATCAATATGTCATCAACATATAAGATTAGGAATGCTACATTACTCCCACTAGCCTTACGATATACACATGGCTCATCAAGGTTTTGAGTGAAACCATACTTCTTGATTTCCTCATCAAACCTTTTATTCCATTGCCTAGATGCTTGCTTTAGTCCATAAATGGATCATTGTAGCTTGCATACACGGTTAGGATATTGTGGATTGACAAATCCTTCAGGTTGGTCCATGTAAACCTCTTCGGTTAAGTGACCATTCAAGAAGGCAGTTTTAACATCCATCTGCCAAATCTCATAGTCATAGTACACTGCTATGGCTAAAAGAATCCTAATAGCTTTTATGTCTGCGACAGGCGAGAAGGTTTCCTCATAATCTACACCGTAGGTTTGAGTATTACCTTTTGCCACCAGACGAGCTTTATAGGTGTGTACCTTTCCATCCATGTCAGTCTTCTTCTTGAAGAGCCACTTGCTACCAACGGTTTTAGCGTTAGGAGGGAGGTCAACTTCAATCCAGACTTCATTGTATTTCATGGATTTCATTTCCTCGTTCATAGCATTAAGCTATTTTTCAGATTCAGAATCTGCTAATGCAGCTTTATAGTTAGCGGGCTCATTGAGATCCCCTAACTCATGCTCCTCTGAATTGATGTACAAACACATACGTTCAGGTGCACGTATTGTCCTTGAGGACCTACGAACAGGAATAACTTCACTTTCTGGTTCAACACTTTCATGTTCAACCATCTCAGGAAGTTGGCTAGTATTTTCAGAAGGGTGAGTATCTTCTTGAATTTCATCAAGTTCTACGATCCTCCCACTTGCTTCTTGTGAGATGAGACGATTCTCAAAAAAGTCAGCAAAACGAGCAACAAATACTTTGTGCTCAGGTGGGTAGTAGAAGTAGTAACCCATTGTTTCCTTTGGGTATCCTACAAAGATACACTTAATAGATCTTGGCTCAAGTTTGTCAGGCGTATCACGTTTCATGAATGCCTCACAACCCCAGACCTTTAAGTAAGACAGATTAGGGACTTTTCCATGTCATAGTTCATATGGTGTCTTTTCAACCTTCTTTGATGGAACCATATTGAGAATGCGTGCAGCAGTCTCAAGAGCATAATCCCAAAAGGACATTGGTAGAGTTGTTTGATTCATCATAGATCTTACCATGTCAAGCAGGGTTCGATTTCTTCTCTCAAATACACCATTATGTTGTGGTGTACGTGGAGAAGAGAGCTGTGAGACAATCCCACACTTCTTAAGATGATCTATAAACTCTTGACTCATATATTCGCCACCACGGTCAGACCGTAAAGCCTTTATGGTCTTACCAAGTTGATTCTCAACTTCACTTTGAAATACTTTGAAAGTTTCAAAGACTTCATGTTTATGTTTAAGTAGGTAAACATAACCATATCGACTAAAGTCGTTAATGAAAGTTAGGAATATGAATATTCAGCTGAAGACTCGGTCACCCCGAGTAATTATTAGTACATCATAGCTCATAGGATTATCAGTAATATTATTAGTAGCTTAGTTATTATTATTAGTATAGTGGAGTGGGTCGGGTCTTTACCCTCTGTCAGCTCACTCTACAGCCCGCTAGGGGCATAATATGTAGTAAGTATAAATACCCCTTCCCTTACAAGGGAAGGGTTGGAACTTCACATTATCTTAAGCTAATACACACATTGTTTCTCTCTCTAGAAGTTCCCATCACTTTCTCTCTCTAGTTCTTTGTCCATTCGATCCAATCTAAAGCCTCAAACTAGTGTTTCTTGCATTGTGAATACCCTACAATTGGTATCAAGAGCCATGGTTAGGTCCATGAGAGTTGGTATTCACGGATTTGTGTAGTTTTTGAGGTTTTTTGGTTCGATTTGATAAGTAGCATAAATTCCATTTTGTGCTTTGTTTAGTGATTAGAAGTTGTTATACCTTGTACTTTCTAGCTTAAGAATAGTATTAGAGTGGTATTTGGTGTTTGGATTCACAGATCTAAGAACGGTGTGGTGATTTTGGGGTAATTCGTGGGTGTTTGTTGTTGTGTTCTTCGCAGCGGTTTGTGTCCTTGGGACATGTTCTTGGACTCGGTTTGTGTCACTTCGAAGATACGGTTTGTCTTATTACTTGTTTAGGCAAAAAGACAAAAGGCAGTGAAAGCGACGTGCTTGGGAGTTTGTGTCTACTCGGTTTGTCCCTGCAGCGTGTACTCGGTTTGTGCCTACTCGATTTGTCCCTCCAGCGTGTACTCGGTTTGTGTAGACGCGGTTTGTCTCTGAGGAGTCTACTCGGTTTGTGTCTACTCGGTTTGTCTCTGCAGTGTGTACTCGGTTTGTATCAACGCGGTTTGTCTCTTCAGCGTGAACTCGGTTTGTGTCTACGCGGTTTGTCTCTGCAGCGTGAACTCGGTTTGTCTAGGCGGTTTGTATCCACAGAGGTGCTATTTTTACGTCAAAACTTCAAACGGCCATAACTTTTGAACCGTAACTCCGTTTTCAGCGAAACACCTGTCAAAACGACCGTGAGACCGAGGAGAAGGACACGTTGAATTAATTTATTCATTCAACCCAACTTTCGAAGCCTGAAATCGCTCCAGAATGAAGTTATTGAGTTTCTAAGTTTTTCAGACCAAAATTTTGCCATAATAACTTGCAACAACCATACCAATCAGATCAACAAGTCTACCAGACCTTCATCATAACACATATCAAGCATCATTCCACGGTTCATTCTTGATTTTTGTAAAATCCCGCGAAAAAATCTATTTCTCGGTTTAAATCATAGAATTGTAAAATCCCGTGCACGATTACATCATGTCTACTACTTCAGATTCCTTAATATCTGAGGTACTCAAGTTGTACGACACATATGATAACCAAATGATTTCCAATTCTGGAAACCAAATGTACGTGTGTGATTCTGATAATACTAATGTGGAATCTTCGTGCCCGAAATCACAAGAGAAAGAGCTTCATCAGTCACTTATGCTGTTTAATGTAAAGGAAAGTCGCATCGAATGTTTTTGTCTACTTCATTTACATCTCAAGGTTCTGTTTGATAAATCTGAATACGCGATGGGTTACACACGGGCTTTCACAGCACTCTTTGGTCAAGATGTTCATGATTTCACAGTCGAAATGACTTCATATTTAGATCAACTTGAACAACAACTTGACAAAGAAGAATTCTCTGAAGCAAGATCTGGAGCAGCTTTCAGTGTGATCAATAACCAACTCCAGGTGTTCATTGACTCGCAATACACTGAGGACTACGACTATGACAGTCAGATGACAAAAGGGTGTTTTGCTAATTACACTGGATTCGAGGTTGACGTGTTCAGAGTTACATTACTACAATTGATGAGTAATGTTAATGGGTTTATTGATGAAAGGGCTAAACAAATGGGGAATGGAACAAGATCAGACAAGTTTGATGATGGTGACAGCACAGGAGGTGATATCACAATATGTGAGAATGCAGCCTACGTACCTAAAAATCACCAAGCACAATCTGCTGTGGTACATCGTTTACTCACATTAAGGAAAGACTCTGGGTTTGGGTGCCGAAAAGAGTGATATCTCATGATTGCAGGCCTCGTTCTTCATCAAATGACGTCTGTACACATCAGTGCAGGCCTCGCTCTTCATCATAATGACGTCTGTACAAGTCAGTGCAGGCCTCGTTCTTCATCGACTATGACGTCTGAATACATCAGTTCAGGCCTCGTTCTTCAAAGAAAAGAAAAGTGTACGCTTGAGTGCACTTTATCTTCAAAAGAAGAGGAATCTTCTTATTTATGGCCATTCTCATCAACAAGATTCATGCTCTTTCCGTGCTTATTCAGTCTTCAAGTGGATCGGCGCATATTGGAGTATATTGTTATTCACGTATTCAACCAAAAATTGCAGTTGACAGGCATATGCAATTTTTGAGGGGGGGGAAAGGGTGAATAAACAACATGTTAGTCTTCAAGAACCGTCAAGTGGAGCTACTTACCGTTGATGGTATTCATATTCACTAGTTCAATCATCAAAAATTGCAGTTGGAAGGCATATGCAATTTTTGAGGGGGGGAAAGGGTGAATATTAATCTACATGTTGGTTGATGATTGAGAAATGGTCATACGACTCCTGAATACGTCAGTTCAGGAGTCGTGCAAACCATGTTTCTCCAACACTACTTCTTCCGTCTATCAAGGTGTTGAAGAACATGGTCATGGAATGCTAATCTACATCGTCTCACGGGCTGGTACAATCAGTAACAAAGGGTTTCTAGTCAATGCTTCATGTACACTTCATTAGGCTGCATGTACACATCATGATGATGATTCCGATTAATCGTAACCATCATGGGGGAGAGAAATGTGTACACCAAGGACGCACAACAGGTTCACGTGATCGGGCTTAATCATATATTCCGGTGTTGAGAACCGCAGAGATGATCAGTGGTTCAACTTGTTACCTTGGTATTTACGTTTCACTATTACGTCATGGGCTGATTAATCGTAACCATCAGGGGAGAGAGAATGTGTACATCAAGGACGCACAACAGGTTCACGTGATCAGGGCTTAATATCCAAGGATGGATACATACTATAGATGATCAGTGGTTCAACTTGTTACTCTGGTGTTATACTTAAGACTGAAGAAGGTCGAGTCGTCAGTCTACTCTACATTCTCTGTTGGGAGTTATCATCTCATGTGTATGCTGCGGGCTGATGGGTTACATGTAAGGTTACTGGAAGGCATTGGGTGAGGTGAAGATGATTGGTATTCTGTTCCTCCACATTGGGCAATCTTGAAGAAGGTCGAGTCTACAGTCTTCTCTACATTCAAAAATGTTGAGCTCTTTTCTTACAACTTGATATTTAACTTAATCCCATGACAGTTCTTGTTTGATGAGTTGTGGAGTTAAGTTAGGTTCAAGTTGTTCCGTAGTTTAAGGTTAAGTCCAACTTGATGTTAACCTAATCTCATGACAGTTCTTGTTTGATGAGTTGTGAGGTTAAGCTAGATTTCAGTTGAGGCTCAACTTAAACTACCGAAAAGATGCCTAAGGTTTTTGACGGCGTCACTCTAGGACGGGAGTGTTAGAAGATTAAAGACGGCATGCATTTGGTTATCAAAAGACTTCTTCATATTTCGGGCGTTCATCCAAAGTCTTCTTCCTATTATGGGTGTTCATCAGAAAGGTTGTCAGATTGGGGGATAGCACTAATTAGGGGAGAGTGAAAAGCCAGAATCATTCCCTGATTGAAAGTGCTCACATTGCTCTTCAGCAAGTCAAGTGATGAATGCGGTGAAGATTCAGAATGCTGAGGAGTAATGGTTTCTGGTTCGTATCCTTGTATATATTTTGCTTCTTACATTCTTTTTCATATTTTATACCATTCTGTAAATAGATATATAGAAATCTTGCTAATTGTAAATAGAGAAACGAAAAATCAGAAAAACCATAAAAATTTAAAAAATTAGAAAAGACCAAAAATAGTTTCACCTAGGCATGTCTTCTGTTTATCGATAACATTTACGGACTTAGAAATGTCATTCAATAATGGCACGGGTCTTTAAATGAAGCTCGAGCAGAAGTTAAAATGGATTGTTAAAACATGTCTAAATGGCTTGCTATTACTTTAGATAGCAACCCGCGCTTCATATTGGGGAAAGCACGTCGCCAAAAAGACGGCTGTTCCTCCAACTGGGTGATGTTCACCTGGGCATGGATTACTTCATATCCATGTTTCCTAATTTGATGTACGTTTCAGTGCATCATTTCTTGTAAAAGAAGAGAAATCTTCTTAGTATAACAAATAGTTTTCATTCTATGATTCTTCTGAAAATTATTTGTGAGACACTTTGTGAATATGTGTTGTATGAAATTTGTTTATACTTGGATTATGCATAAAATTTGTCACTCAATCAATGACTACAAAACCTCACGACAGTTCTTGTTTGATGAGTTGTGGGGTTAAGCGTGATTTTAGTTGAGGTTCAACTAGAATACGGGTCATTGATTGAGGGGGAGAGTGAATTCAAATTTTATATCATCAAACGGATTTATTGGTTAAATCATACTTGTTAGAAATGGTTTTGTAGTTAATGGGGAATTAATTGAAGAGGATCTTGCTTAAATATATCAAATGACCAAGTGTGTTAGTTGCTAGAAAGTTTAGGACATTATGTGCAATTTGCTTATAGTTTCCTAGCTTTATGTATCTAGAAGGTTCATTTGTGTTACTTTGGAATCCTCGTATAATCCCCAAAATGCTTTAAGACTCAAAACCTAAAAGAAGTTAGAAAACCAGTTGTGTTTGATGTTTTTGAATACTCCACTGACATTTGTATGAACTAAGTGAATGAGTTTCAAATGTTGTTTGTCTCTGCTGCTTAATTGTTGTTGATATTGTGCATATGTTCTCAGGATTCGCTTAGGTAGATTGCTATTATGTTAGAATCATGTTTCTAAGATCCTGAATTAAATATTGAAATCTGTGTGAATTGCCATGTTCATGATTGCTAATTGCTCTTCATGCTAGATAGTGATTTGACGTAGTTCCTGATTATGGTTTGATTATAAGATGAACTTGGTATTATAATGTGGCAAGCTGCTGAAGGGTAGCTATTAAGGAATAGTGTATCTGTATGTATGTATATCTGTGTTGATATTCTTATGCAGATTCCATGGCCAAAATGAATGTGCCAGTTCCCATTCTAACCATTTGATCAGACGTTCAAACTCTATTGATTGGCTCGGAATTCACCACGACAACAACATCGGCAGCAACAACAACAACAACACCGTCATCACCACCACCACCTTCACCTTCAGTGAAACAAAGCAATATTTGTTCCGATCTCGCCAAGTGGGGATCTACAATTCTTGGACGTTCTTGTTGGTGGATGGATAATCGATGTTGACCAATGACTCCTTCAGAGAAGCGGATGATCACATCATCTGTGCAAAAGGTCAATATCATTTGTGTCATAATAATCACTTTGTGCAAAATAAGCAGTGAATCTCCCTCTTAGTTTAAGGGGGAGCATAGTATGTTCCATTATCAGAAAACATTAAATCGGACACATTTTCTCCCACATTTTCTAACTTATTTAAATCAATTGAGATCACAAATCTCAAATGGTTTGAAATTTTTGATCGGGGGAGAGAATGTGATTTAAATATGAAATCTGATAAAATGTGATGTTTTGGATTTAAGTGTAGGCTCTCCCATATGTGCAAAACTCTTTCGTATATCGATGCACATATTGAGGGGGAGCAAATGGACAAAAAGGATTGGGCATCTCGTAAGAACGGCTCAGAATTCACCAAAGAATTGACGAAACTTGAATTGTCATCAATCGAAAGGATACGTCTTGGCCGGGTAATAATTTCAAGCTGGTCTAACCAGTGATGTAAGCGTGTCTCGAAAAAGACGTATCTGAGTAGAGTGTACCATTTCGAGAAACTTTCTGTGGACTTGACCAGGCCGGGTAATAATTTCAAGCTAGTCTAACTAGTGATGTAAGCGTGTCTCGAATCGGTCATGTTCACTGAAAGTGGATCAATTCAAAAAGTGCGAGCTCTACCTAACATGTGCAAATTTATAAAACTATCACTCGAGCACATGTTGAGGGGGAGCATTTGAAAAATATAAAACTCTCAAGTGTTTGCAAAAATGTGTTTCAGAATCATGAACACTTGAAGAGATTTTTCAAAGATTTGGTTTGGCAATCGTGGATGAATACCAAAGACCGACCATTTTAATTAATGCATGGAGTTATAAGGATGGTTAGGTTAGGCTCAAGTTCCCACGATCCCGCCTGAGCCGGAGGGATCTACCCAGGGACAATCCACTAGTTAGTGTAGAAGTCCTTAGGTATGATTAAAAAGGAGAAAAGTGAATGAGGGAATAGTGCCGACTGAGATGGAGCTAACACTGGAACAAACCCAACAAGGTGTTAGTTATGAAGTCTCGGTAAGCACTGAAGGGGTTGAAGAATGAAAAAGAATTGTAAAGAGAAAGGGTGAAAAGAAATAGCCCTCCTTACAACTTAGGCAGAAACCGGGTCAATACATATGCTGTCAGAATCACTTAGTTGATTGCTGGCATTGAAGACAAAGTATCATGGACCCAGTGATACGCTGCACAACCCTCCCTAGCCACTCAAGGTCCCTCAAAGGACTCTTGTTTCAATTGTCACGGAGTTCAATACATTTCTATCGTCTCTCTCACTCTGAGTTAGATGATATTGAAAAGGTGGCAGTCCTCTCCAGCCTCCGCTCACTAAATCAAATCGCACTATCGAGTCTAGAGCCACGAGATGCATAATAAGATCTCATAGGGACACGAATTATTTTTACACTGGTTGTTCAACATTAAGGACACCAGTTGTAAACTCATGAGTCCTACGCAGATCTTAGCAATCTGCCAGAACATTTATGAGAGAATTTACTAATGTATTTCTCAATGATTGAATGGAAATTCCTGCCAGGGTCAACATCAAGCAGCCCTGAAAGCAGGTCACTTCGGTAATTCCTCGTGGATTACGCTTAGTGGTCGCGGCGATTTCAACCGGTCTACAGTCGTGGAGTGATCTCCAGCGACTCACCTAATCGTTGATTTACTACGGTAAAATCTTAAAAAGCCCTCTGTGGGTTTTCGATTAGGAACGGTCATGGTAAGGATTAGAGAGAGTTTTCACACTATGCTGTTGACAATCTCGAAGTCCAAACTTGTAAGTACCGGTCGAATTATTGCTAACTGTCGTATGCAGGAATCTCTGGCGGTTGTAGTAGTGGAATGCTGTAGCTGGTTGCTGTTGTAGCTGGTTGCAGAAAAGATGCCAATCCATCACCACATGTTCACTCTACCACATCATCATCAAAGAAGTCATGATCAACCAAAAGACCTTCAACACAGCTTCTGCTAACTCTGATGCTGAAGATCATGACCCTGATTAGTGTGAGCATGTCGGTTCTAAGTATATTTCATCACATGGAGACCTACTACTAAAAGATGACTTGGAGACTCAAGTGGGATGATACTTTCAAAGATTACTCAAAGTTCATCCAAGACAAGAGAGAAGTCATCTTCAGATCACTGATGTTTGCACAACAATCTATGACATTGAAGATTCAATGATTACGAGCTATGATGTCAAGATCCAAGGAAGAAGTGCTGAAATTCAGAACATTACTTCTGGGGTGACCTCCCTTAGGGGGAGATTGTTAGGAATATGAATATTCAGCTGAAGACTCGGTCACCCCGAGTAATTATTAGTACATCATAGCTCATAGGATTATCAGTAATATTATTAGTAGCTTAGTTATTATTATTAGTATAGTGGAGTGGGTCGGGTCTTTACCCTCTGTCAGCTCACTCTACAGCCCGCTAGGGGCATAATATGTAGTAAGTATAAATACCCCTTCCCTTACAAGGGAAGGGTTGGTACTTCACATTATCTTAAGCTAATACACACATTGTTTCTCTCTCTAGAAGTTCCCATCACTTTCTCTCTCTAGTTCTTTGTCCATTCGATCCAATCTAAAGCCTCAAACTAGTGTTTCTTGCATTGTGAATACCCTACAAGTCGTTAATGAAAGTTAAGAAATAGTTGTATCCTTGTTTTGACACAGTTCTAAAAGGGCCACATACATCAGAATGTATGAGTCCAAGCAGATCTGTAGCTTTCTCCGTTTTATGCGAAAAAGGATTTCTTGCCATCTTCCCAGACACACAAGATTCACACTTATCAAAAGACTCAAGGTCAGTTGATTTAAGAAGCCCATCACGTTGCAGCTTCTCAATGCGTTTCTTGTTAATGTGCCCAAGTCGGCAATGCCACAAGAATGTAGAGTCCAAGTTACGCTTGGCTCTTTTACTATTAACATAATACATAGAACAATCATTCGAAACAGAATCATGCATATCAATTTCAAAAATACCATTCCTAGAAACAGCATTAAAATAAAATACGTTATTCATTGAAACTGAAATACCAATATCTGTAAAACAATGAGTAAAACCCTTGTCTTTCAAAAGTGAAACTGAAACAATACCCCTAGGAAGGTAATACTAGGAGCATAATGACAATTGTCCAATACAATTATTAAACCACTAGGAAGGTATAAATCAAAACTTCCGATAGCTTCAACGGCTACACGGTTTCCATTTCCCACGTACAGGCTTAAAGCTCCTGGCTTCAGTCTCTTACTTCCCCTGAGACCCTGAGTAGTATTACAGATGTGAGTAGCACAACCAGTGTCATATACCCAAGATTTCTGAGGAAAAGTATAAAGTTCTATGACGAAGATACCTGATGTGCTAGCATTGCTACCCACATTGCACTTCTTCTGCATCAACTCGGCTAAATAGGCAGGACAGTTCCTCCTCCAGTGTCCAGTCTGATGACAATGATGACACTCAGTGCCCTTAGCAGGATGCTCCTTTTTAGGTGGAGGGGGAATCTTGGCCTTGGGGGCATAAGCAAGCTTAGCCTTGCCTTTACCATGATTCTTACCCTGAGTACCATTCAGCGACTTCTTGTTCTTATTATTCTTTTGGATCCTTCCTGCTCTTATAGCAAGTAGAGCAGGGGTAACATCTTTCTTAAGAAGCCCTTGTTCGTGCAGCTTAAGCATTGCATGCACTTCATTCACTGTCTTCCCCATGCATTGCATATTATAATTCTGTCTGAATCCAGCAAAGTCCTTGTTTAGAGAGGTAAGAATCACGCTCACTGCAAGGCTAGATGACATGGGGTGACCAAGGCATTCCAGTCTATCTAAATAGCCCTTCATTTTCAGAAAATAGGTGCTAACAGATTGACCCTCCTCATGATTACATGCATGAAAGGCCTGCACAGTCTCAAGGAGTTCCTGTTCTGCTTGCTGAGCAAACATGGTCTTCAATTCCTTAAGCATGTTATATGCATCAAAGTGCTCCAGATTCTTTTGAAGTTCTTGAGTCATGCTTATGAGCATAAGACAACCTATGTCCTTGGATGCTTTAACCCATTGGGCGTGAGCAGCAAGGACATCAGCAGAACCTGCTGATCAGGAGTTTGAGGAATAGGAGTAGCAGGTATGGGATGCTCCACATAGGTTAACTTATCCTCGGCTGTGAGGACGATCCTCAAATTCCGATACCAGTCGAGGAAGTTTGATCCAGTAAGTTTTTCCTTTTCGAGGAAAGACCTGAAGATCGAATTGTTGACGGATTGATTTGCTGCCATCTACAATAAAACAAAGTTCAAAATTTTAGTATTTTCGATAATTAATTCTTTTACAAATTAACTACCCATGTTTTATTAAATAAAACAATTAATTTACTAAAAGACTAAGACCCTCTTGAACTCCCACTCATCATGGTAGTGCTTACTACTCTGGTAAGTCTTGTGGATACAAGAGGTAGGTGGTGTGTGACAATTGCATTACAAGTGCAACTCTTAGATTTATGAGACTTATGGCACTAGAGTACAAGCTACTAGTGTCATGCATGTTTTGTCTCATCCTATGCCTCGGGCTCAAGGATCTCACCGCTTGACTCGATTAAGTCGTCTAATTAGAGAACATGTGTAAATAACTCTAGGTCTAACGCTAGAGAATAAACACCTTGGGTTGCAATTCACTCACGTCCCACGAAGAGCAAAAGGCAAATGCAAGTGTCCTCAAACTTGGATGGCATAAACTTAAATTTCAAATAGGGTATCACATAATTTTTGACAAAAGCATGTATCAAAAATTGTGTACAAAGAAGCATGCATACATCTTTGTAACACAAGTTTGCAAAAAACAAATTTTCAACTTATTAGGTGTACTTATTATCACGGGCAAAGAATGGTCAAGAACCCTATATTGTACTCTGCATGAGTCAAAAGACCCAAGTTCTTCCAATAATTCCCTCATATACCGAAGCATGTAGTGGGGCGGGAAAAGACCACACAAAACCCTAGATCTTGATATGATCAAAGATCATTAATAAAAACACAAAACCTTAGGTATCTTATAGTTAAAGTTTATTAAATCACACGATATCCAGCAAGCTATATCCTGGTAGCTTCGAGTAATGATCCACACCCTTAATAGCTTGATGGAACTCGCGATTTAATTAAATCGGATTTCAATAGTTTATAGTCCGTTTAAGTGTAAAAAAAAAGTTTCACACATAACACTTAACTAGACACAAGGAATTAAGTGTGTATATTAACAGTTAATAATTAAATCTCACAATATCCAGCAAGCTATATCCTGGTAGCTTCGAGTAATGATCCACACCCTCAATAGCTTGATGGAACCCACGATTTAATTAAAAAAAGTTTCGATATAAGTAATTAGTCTATTTTTATTTCCAAAATCAACAGCATATATGTAAAGCAAGTCACAAGGAATAAAACATATAAGCAATTAAAATAGACAGAAGAAGTGGTAGAAGAGAAGACAAACTCTAATGAAAAGCAGTAAAACAAGTAATGCTCCAAAACTCAAGAATGAGTCTTCCCCAATTGGAGAATCTAAGGCTCCCACAAGGTTTTCGAGCTATGTACCAAGTGGACCACAGACGTCATAATAATGACCGTGTAAGCCTTAAGATTGGAAAAGAAAAAGAAGAAGTACATGTTACAATAATCTTTTTAATTTTCCTAACCCCTTTTAAGTCTTATTAACCGTTAATAATTAAACAAGATCAAGATTTAATTAAATGACAATAATGCATGTTATTGTCATAACAATTAATATATGTGTTTAATTAGCGTAGCAAGCGACTCTATGTGTAACCTATAACACCAAACGAGATGGCTCGTGATGCCACTGTAGGGAATTCATATTGATTAAACCATAAATACCACGAGTACACAGCGGATGAATCTATATTTAATGTTATGAATTAAAACACATAATAAATACTAACCTCGAATCTATTGAAAAATAGATAACCACCAAGTCTTGACCTTGATCACGAACACTTCAATGGATCTCGTATCACCACGAAACCCTAATCAACTATAGTGAGTTGATCTTTATCGAAAACTCACACTACACGTCTAACGAGAGCGTTAGGATGCTAGTGCTTAACCCACGAGCTTACGAACTAAACACGAATGCTAGTTGTAGAGAAGAAACAAAGCCAACTCCCTTACAAGGGAGTGCTGGACGATTTGTAGAGGCAAGAAGAAGATCAAAGAATGCTTTGATTTTGAGAGGTGTGAATAAATGAAGACCTAGAGGCCTCCTTTTATACTAATAGGGTAGCTTAGGGAAAAAGACACTCCTCTTCTTGCCCTAGCCCATATGGCCGGTGTTGGGAATAAAATGTTCAAGTCAAAGAGCCTGCCAAAGATGTCAAAGAGCCTGCTAGTTGATTTTGAAGAGTATGAAGATGTTCTACCAGTACCTTCTGGGTAGAAGGTACTACTAGTTGATGAAGAGCCTGCCAAGCTATATGTCAAGTTGATTAGATATTTTGTAATAGATATTTAGTTGAATTATTAGTCTTTGTACATTGTTATACGTTATGTAGAAGAAGATTAGTCTTCTGTGGTGTACAGAAGAATATTGCAGAGTTGTACATTGGTAGTTGTATTTAATTGTAGGCTAGAATAGTCAAAGTATAGTATTATATTCAACCACTTGAACAACTTGTAATAAGGGTTCCTTATCTTATAAAAGGTTCCCTTAGTCACACTTCGTCCATGCATCTTTACCAACTATTAACCAAAACCGAACTATCTCCCAAGTAACTTAGTTACTCAACTCACAAATCCTTTTACAATCTAAGATTCAAGATTACTTTGTAATCCCGGTGATATTTAGATCATCCGTATTATTTCATCAATAATATTGAATCGTTTTGTGTTAACCAAAGTTGTGTTCTTTGTTCATTGCATACTCTCATTTACATAAACTCACCACCTTGTGTTCTTTTAAGTGTGTTGTAGTAGATTCCGCATGCTAAACACATTCATACATAAATATCTCACAAACACGTTACTAAGATTCACATCCCAAGTGTTTGAAAACCTTTCCACAAGTGGTATCAGAGACAGGCTGATATTTACAAATTAAAAGAAAAATGGATGTTGAACATATTCAAACAAATGTTGCAGCTAAACTTCCATTACTCAAGCAAAATGAGTTTGAAATGTGGCGACTAAGGGTAGAACAATACTTTCAAGTGCAAGACTATGCACTCTGGGAGATCATTGAAGGAGGCAACTCATTCAAGCCCTCAATCACCACTACAACAGTAAATGATGCTCTTGTAACACAAATACAAGAACACCCATCAAATGCAGAAGAAAAAATTCAGAAGAGAAATGATCTAAAAGCCAGGAGTATGTTACTGATGACTATTCCAAATGATCAGCTTTTGATCTTCAACAAATACAAAGATGCTAAAACCCTTTTTGAAGCTATTGTGGCTAGATTTGGTGGTAATGATGCTACCAAGAAAACATAGAAAACACTTCTCAAACAGCAGTTTGAGAACTTCACAGCCACAAACAATGAGTCTTTGGACAGTATGTTCAATAGACTTCAGAAGCTTTCAAGCCAGTTAGCCATCCATGAAGTGATGATAACTCAAGAAGACCTAAACTCTAAATTTCTTAGGAGTTTACCTTCAGAATGGTCCATGCATGTCATTGTCTGGAAGAACAAGCCAGATATTGACCAGATGAGTCTTAATGATCTCTACAACAATTTTAAAATAGTAGAGCATGAAGTAAAGAAGACTACTGGGTCAAGCTCAGGAAATATGGCGTTTGTTTCATCACCAAGCATCTCAAAGGTTGATAATGAAGAAAAAGGTGGCAGAGAAGAAGGTACTGCCAACACAACCTTTGGTACTGCTAGTACTTCTAGTAGTACCAAAACCATTTTAGATGAAACAATTGGGTGTGCTTTTCTTACATCTCAACACAATGGGTCCATATTAACATTTGAAGATCTTCAAGAGATTCATCCTGATGATCTTGAAGAGATGGACATAAAGTGGCAACTTTCACTTTTGAGCATTAGAGCTAAGAAGTTGTTGATGAGGACTGGCAAGAAGATAATGATAAATGGAAATGAGCCTGCTGGCTATGATAAGTCAAAAGTGGAGTGTTACAACTGCCACATGAAGGGTCACTACTCTAGAGAGTGTAGAAGACCTAAGAAGCAGGATGACAAAGGTAGAGGGTTTGACAACAGGAATAAAGGAAGCTTTGAGAAGAAAGGAAGCTTTGAAAGCAAGAGTAAGGTTGTTGAAGTTGCTGAGCCAAAAGCAATGGTTGCTATTGATGGCATGGGTTTTGATTGGAGTTTCATGGGTGAAGATGAGTCAACTTCAGATGAATTGGCTTTGATGGAATTCTCCACTACTGAGGTACAAATTACAAAATGTTCTACTACTTGTAAAGCTTTTGATGAATTAAAATCATATATAAAACTTTATGATGAGCTGAAAGTAGAAGAAAGAAAAACCAATCAAAAATTAGTTGATCATAAGTGTGGTATGGCCAAGCTTGAAAAACAAATCATTCACTATAGAGAAAATGAACTCACCTTTACTGATGCTAAAGCTGCTCTTAATAGACAAATATTTTTGAAAGATTCAGAAATAGAAATGTTAAGGACTGAGTGTACTAAAGTGACATTGGCTAGAGATAATATTCAACTGACTGTTACTAAATTGGAAATTGCTTCTGAATGCACTAGAAGCATAGTTGAGAATCAGATGAATAAAAGAATAAAATCAGGGATAGGATACAATAAATGTCCACCTCCTTATAGAGGAATTCCTTGTCCCCCAGGATCAGATCTTGCTGAATCAGGTTTGCATGAAATCATTAACAAACCATTAGCTAAACCTGTAGAGAAAGGTGAACCTTCTGAGAGTGCTAAGATTGCCTCACTCTCTAAGGTGCTCACTGATAAGAAACCAGATATTCTAATTATTGAGGATTGGGTATCTGATGATGATGAAGATGAGACTATTCCTATCAAAGGAAACAAAGTAGGACCAATCAGTCCTAAAAGAGTAGAAGTTAAGGCTAAGGCTAAAGCTGTTTTGAAAACAGTTGAAAGTTGTGAAAAATGTAATAACAAACCTAGGGGAAGCCAAAGAAATTGGAACAACCTTAAGTCACAACAATTAGGTGATGACTTTGTTATGTTCAATAAGGCTTGTTATTATTGTGGTAGCTTTAATCATCTTCATGCTTATTGTAATAAATGGGTTTCTGGGAGTAAATCAAAGTCTAAAACAAATGTTACTCACCCTAAAAAAAGTTTTGTTAAGTCTAACACCACAAAAGTTAAACATACTGTTAGACAACATAGGCCTGTTATTACAAAACCAACTGATAAGGGTACAAGAAACACTTTCAATCATGTACCAAAAGTTGTGAATAGTCCTATTCAAAAGGAATCTGTGGTCAAAAAACAAATTTGGAAACCAAAAACCAAAGGTCCTGCTAGACCAAAAGATCCTGCTAGACCAAATGGTACTGCCAAAATTGGTATTACCAAAATTGGCACAAATAGACCAAAGACCACACAATGGATTAAAAGGGAAAGTGCTGTTAAGTCCTCAGCATGTTGGATTTGGAAACCAATCCAATCAAAAGGTGCATCAACAATCCTGAAAAGGTTTGATTTCATTGATGCAAGAGGCAAACCCAAGTCTGTCATGGCTTGGGTACCCCAAGGAAACTAATATGTTTATTCATGTGCAGGAAAATTCATCTGATATTGGAGATCAAGGATATGTAGATAGTGGATGTTCAAGACACATGACAGGCAACATGTCATTCCTCTCAGACTTCAAAACTTTTGATGGAGGATATGTTACCTTTGGGGGAGGAATAAAAGGAAAGATCACTCGTAAAGGTACTATCAAAACCAGTAAACTAGATTTTGAAAATGTGTATTTTGTGAAAGAACTTCAGTTTAATCTCCTTAGTGTCTCACAAATGTGTGACAAAAAGAACAATGTTCTATTTACTGACAATGAATGTATGGTTCTTTCTTCTGATTTTAAAATGCCTGATGAGAGTCAGATCCTTCTTAAAATCCCAAAAAGGAACAATATGTACAGTGTTAATTTAAAGAACATTGATCCTAAGGAGAGTCTAACTTGTTTGGTAGCAAAAGCCTCATTGGATGAATCTATGCTTTGGCATAGAAGACTTGGTCATGTAAACTTTAAAACAATCAACACTATTGCAAAATATGATTTAGTTAGAGGTTTACCCAAAAAGATTTTCCAAAACGACCAAACCTGTGTTGACTGTCTAAAAGGCAAACAACATAGAGCTTCTTGTAAGCCCAAGACCCAAAACTCTATTTCTCAGGCTTTACATATGCTTCATATGGATCTCTTTGGTCCTACTAATGTGTGCAGCTTGAATGGTAAAAGATATTGTCTAGTTGTTACTGATGATTATAGCAGATTTTCATGGGTTTTCTTTTTAAGATCTAAACATGAAACTAGTGAGATTCTTAAATCTTATATCACTGAGGTAGAAAACCAATCTGATAAGAAAGTCAAAATCATCAGATGTGACAATGGGACAGAGTTCAAGAATAGGGTTATGGATGACTTTTGCAAAGAAAAAGGCATAAAAAGAGTATTTAGTGTAGCTAGAACCCCACAGCAAAATGGAGTACCAGAAAGAAAGAATAGAACACTAATAGAGGCTGCTAGAACTATGTTAGTAGACTCTAAGTTGCCTATTTCATTTTGGGCTGAAGCAGTTGGTACTGCCTGTTATGTACAAAACAGGGTTCTTGTGACAAAACCACATAGAAAGACACCTTATGAACTTTTCTTTGGTAGAACACCATCTTTAAGTTTTATAAGACCTTTTGGTTGTCATGTCACTATTCTCAATACCAAAGATCATTTAGGCAAGTTTGATGGAAAAGCAGATGTAGGCTATTTGATAGGGTATTCCTTGCAGAGTAAGGCCTATAGAGTGTTTAACACTTGCACTAGGCTAGTGGAAGAGAATCTTCACATAGAGTTTCAAGAGAAACTAACAAATGTGAAAGGAATTGGACCAGATTGGATGTTTGATATTGATAGGCTTTCAGAATCTATGAATTATGTGCCTGTTACAGGTACAAATACTAATGATGATGCAGGTTTTGAAGATAATGTTGAAACTCCTAAAGATCAAGATTACATCTGGATGCCAATTTGGAAAAGTGTGGATCTATCTTCAAGTCAAGAAGGACCTTCAAACACAACAAATAAAGGCAATGAAGATGATCAAGGAACTCAGAATCAAGAGAATCAAGAAAGTGGTACAAATGAAAATGGTACTGCTAGTTCAACAGATGGTCCTGCTAGTTCAAGTATTGATACTGCTGAGCCATTGAATGTTCAAATAGATGATTCTTTACCAGAAGAGGTGGGGATTAGCAATCTTCCATCTACCTATGAAGTTCCTAAAACACCCAACACTAGAATTCTCAAAGATCACTCAACTGAAGATGTGATTGGTAGCATAAATTCTAGTGTTAGAACAAGATCTCAAGTTGGTTTATCTCAAGTCTTATCTTCAGATGAAGAAGGGTTTATCTCCTCTATTTATGAAGAAAAGAATCATGATATTTCCAATATATGCCTGTTTTCATGTTTTCTATCTCAGGCTGAACCCAAAAACATAAACAAAGCTTTAGATGATGCAAGTTGGGTGGAAGCAATGCAAGAAGAGCTTCTCCAATTCAAGATTCAGAAGGTTTAGATATTGGTTGATTTGCCCAAAGGTCATAGGGCAATTGGAACCAAATGGGTGTTCAGAAACAAGAAAGATGAAAGGGGTATAGTGATCAGAAACAAAGCAAGATTGGTAGCTCAAGGATATACTCAAGAAGAAGGGGTAGATTATGAAGAAGTGTTTGCTCCAGTTGCAAGACTTGAAGCAATTAGGCTTTTCTTGGCCTATGCTTCATTCATAGGCTTCACTGTCTATCAAATGGATGTTAAGAGTGCATTTTTATATGGTGAAATTAAAGAACCAGTGTATGTATCTCAACCTCCAGGCTTAATTGATGCAGAGTATCCGGACAAAGTTTATAAGGTTACCAAGGCTCTTTATGGTCTACACCAAGCTCCAAGGGCATGGTATGAAACATTGGCTTGTTTTCTACTAAAAAGTGGATTCCAAAGAGGCAAGATTGATCCAACTTTGTTCATCAAAAGAACAAAGAAAGACATCTTGCTAGTGCAGATTTATGTTGATGACATTATCTTTGGATCAACAAACCAAGACTTGTGTGTAGAATTTGAAAAACTTATGCATAGTAAGTTTGAAATGAGTTCCATGGGGGAACTTACTTTCTTTTTGGGTCTCCAAGTGAAACAATCCAAAGAAGGCATATTTATCAGCCAAGATAAGTATGTAGCAGAGATCCTAAGGAAATTTAATTTTACTGATTCTAAGGTTGCAAGTACACCAATGGATCCAGACAAAGGGCTACTCAAGGATGCTGAAGGAGAAGATATGGATTTGCACAATTATAGATCAATGATTGGGTCTTTGATGTACCTTACATCATCAAGACCAGATATCATGTTCTCAGTATGTGTATGTGCAAGGTTTCAAATACATCCCAAAATCTCTCATCTCACAGCAGTCAAAAGAATCTTTAGATATCTTAAGGGTCAACCTAGGTTGGGTCTTTGGTATCCAAGGGAATCATCTTTTGATTTGGTGGCTTATTCGGATAGTGACTATGCTGGTGCAACTCTAGACAGAAAATCCACAACTGGTGGATGTCAATTTCTTGGTTGCAGACTCATCTCTTGGCAATGCAAGAAACAAACAATGGTGGCCAATTCTACAACAGAAGCAGAATATGTTGCTGGTGCAAGTTGTTGTGGGCAAGTTCTTTGGATCCAAAATCAAATGCTTGACTATGGGTACAATTTTCTTAACACCATTATTTATATTGACAATAGCAGTACTATATGTATCATTAAAAACCCAGTTCAACACTCAAAAACAAAACATATTGAAATCAGACACCATTTCATAAGGGATTGCAATGAGAAAAGGTTAATTCAAGTTGTTAAAATTGATTCTGAAAAGAATTATGCAGACCTTCTCGCCAAAGCTTTTGATTTAGGTAGATTCAAATATCTTGTAGGAGGTATTGGAATGATAAATCTTTGAAAAACATGTGTTTTTGTATATAAAATTAACTGGTATTTGCTTTTAAACATGGTACTGCTAGTTAGTCAATAGGTCCTGTTAGTTCATAATTGGTCCTGCTAGTATAAAATTTGCTAAGTTTTGTTCATATTGATGCTTAAATGTTTAAAATACTATAGATCAAGTGCTTTGCACTTTGTTCTTTTGGTTTGCAACTAACACATTTCAGGTTGATAACAAAACAAGAGTGCTTCCAAACAAAAAGGGGCAACAAAAGTTATATTAATCTCAGAGGAGATAACTATCTCAGGGGAGGATATGATAATCCAGAATGGAAGAGAAACCAATTTATGAAAGCAAAGGACAAGAGCATACAAGATGATGCAGAGTTGGAAAAAGAGAGAGTTAGATCACATATCTAGAAGGGATGAAGCATTTCTCAAGGAGAAAGTTCTATCTAGATCAAACTAAGGAAAGTTTCAACTCAAAGGCATGAAATTAGATGATTTCACTTGTTGAACCAATCATCCAAGATACACAGCATCATTGCCTTTTTAATTTCCTCCATCCAAGGAAATTGCACCATCTTTAGGCCAATATGGCTTTTGGTATTCAGCTCACCAAGTTTTTACAAACTTAAGAGTTGGCTAGTCCATAAGCAAACGGCTTTTGGTAAAGACAAATCAAATCCGTTGATGGTTGATAGTTTACCAAAAACTATATGGTTGTTAACTAACCATACTTAATTGTAAATAGTTAGCTAGTCCTTAAGCAAACGGCTTTTGGTAAAGACAACTCAAATCCGTTGATAGCTAGTAGTTTGCTAAAAACTATAAGGGATTTTTATAAAATTTTCAAAGGTACTGGTAGTTCAAAAATTGGTACTGCTAGAGTAAAATGGTACTGCTAGATAGCCGTTGAGCCTGTCATAAAAAGTTTTAGCCGTTGGGCCTGGTAGTTAAAATTAGCCGTTGGGGTAGTTATGTAAATTACTGATGATTATATTATATTATATTTCACATATAAAAGATCTTTTTAACCGCCTTTACATTTACTTATTATAATCTTTCTTATTGTCGGTTAAAAGTAATTCTCACAAATCATCTTTCATCAGTCCTTATCATAATTCACATACACATTTCATCTTCTACCAGTACTACCAACAAATCCCACCATCATATTCAAAATTTTCATTATGGATTCCACAGTTGTTCTAAACTTTGTCCAACGTCACAATCAATTAGCATTTTTGGAGAAGTCAGAGGATAATGCCTCTTTTCATCAAGTAGTGGACTTTTTAAATAACTCCTATATCAGGTTTGCTTTACTAGTCAATCCCACTATTTATGAAACTCAAATTTCACAATTTTGGAAAACAGCTAAAATTGTAACTTCTGAAAATGGGGAACAAAGGATTAAGGCCAAAGTGGATGGCAAACATTTGACTCTTACTGAGTCATCCATAAGAAGACATCTTCATTTGGATGATTCTGATGGTATTAGTCAGTTGCCAGATACTGAAATTTTTGAACATTTAGAAAGAATGGGGTATCATGATGAGTCTAACAAACTCACTTTTCTGAAAAAGCATCTTACTCCACAATGGAGATTTTTGATTCACACAATCCTTCATTGTTTGAGCCAGAAGAAAACCTCTTGGGAGCAATTTAGTGGAAATATGGCTTCTGCTCTCATCTGCTTGGCTACAAACAGAAAATACAATTTTTCCAAACATATTTTTGAAGGATTGACTAAAAATGTAAATAGTGAAACAAAGTTTTTGATGTATCCAAGATTTATTGGATGCATCATTGCTAAATTAAAACATTTGTTACTTCCCACAGACTCAATTTATAAAACACCAAAACTTTCTCACAAAGTATTTTCAAACATGAGAATTGGTTTTAAAGGGGAAGAAATACCACTATTTGATGAAATGTTACCACAACATCCAGAAGAACCAACACCATCAGCTGAAACACCATCATCTAATTCTTCAACTGGTTACATCTCACCAACACATCAAACATCACCAATACCATCTCCAGTACCATCAGCAACACCACCAACATCATCACATCATGTATCACAACCCCAATCACCTCAGACAATGCAAGAACTAAAAGACAAGGTGAAGTTCTTAGAAGATGCTCTTAAAAGACAAAGCAAGAAATTTTCTGAGATCAACATCAAATTAGTCAAGAGGGTGAAGAAATTGGAGGGTGAAGTGAAGAAGCTAAAGGGTAAAAGATCTGCAAAGGTTGTTTTATCTGGTTCTTCAAAATCAGATGCTGATAGGTTAGGTCACTCTTCCAAAAAGGGGAGGATGGATAGTTTTGAAGATGAGGAGGAGGCTCAATTTGAATTCCATGAAGGAAATCAAGCTTATGATGAAGAGCCTGCTGATACAGAGCAAGAGCCTGCTGGGCCAGAGCAAGAGCCTGCTAGGATTGAGAGGCTATTGGCTATGGGGTACAAAGGGTCTGCTGAGAAAGTGTATAAGAGAAAGAGGGATTTAGAGCCTCAAGGGAATTTGTTTGTTCAAGGGAGGATTTTTGTTGCTGATGAGCAATCTTCTGCTCCATCTCAAGAACCAACTCCAAAGGATAAGGGCAAAAGCATTATGATTGAAGATGAGCCTAAGTCCAAGAAGTTGAAAAGAACACAGCAAATTCAGATGGCTTTAGGTGAAGAAGAGGCCAAAAGGGTTCATGATGAAGAACTAAAAGCACTTGAAGCTTCAAGAATGCTTGCAGTAATGAAAGAGCAGAAAGATGCTGAAGATGCTGCTCAGACTCTTCTTGATACTCAAATTGCTCAAGAAACCTTTGATGCTCAGATGCAATGGATTATTGCTAATGATCCAATTGTGAAGGGGCAAGCATCTATAATAGTGAATGACAAGAATCTCAATTCTGATGAGAAGACAGCAGAGCTTGAATCTTTTATCAACAAGAAGTACAAAGAAGCAGCTCTGGCTGACATTTTTGAAAAGATGAAAGAAAGTGAGAAAAGAGGTTTTAAGGTGGGCAAATCATGGAAAGATCAAGTGACTTTCATGAAGAGATTTCTAAAAGGTCAAGCAAATTGGACTGATTATCAACTGAAGAAGAAGTCTAATGATGAAATCTACTACTTGTATCTTCAAGCCTACAAAAGTCTTTACTACAAAGTTCCATCTGATGCAAAACCCTCTATGAAGAAGCAAGATGCTCAGAAGAAAGATGTAGCAAAATTGGACTCAGAGCAAGTAAGTAAGATGTTAATTACTTTGCCAACTATCATTCATGCTGATCCAATTAGCTGTAGATGACCTATTATTGATTGGGAGATCAACCATGATAGATTAGGTAAATCATGGAAAATAATAAGGGTTGGGAATCAGTCTGCTATTTTTAAGAATTTTGAAAATCTAGTTAGAGCATGTGACAGAGCAGACTTGGAAGAATTGTGGAATCTAGTGCAGATTAGGCTAGACACAAATTCTAGTACTGATGCTAAGGAACAGGAACTATGGGTTGAATTCAATAGGATGTTTGATCCTGATCCCAAAGATGTTCATTGGAAATTTCCCTATTATGATCCTTCAACAACATGGGAATTTCTAAGCCATAGCAATATTCATCATCTTTACACACAGAGTGGGATAGAACTCTTTATGTTGGCTGAGAAAGAGTATCCACTTAGTTATGAAGTGCTTAAAACTATGATCTCTAAGAGATTAAGATGTGACAAAGATGAAGAGAAATCAGAAATTGTTCAAAGTTTGCTGAGGAGCATATTTGAGCAATGTGAAAGAAAAAGGAAGAACAGAGAGTGAAGGTTTTTGGAAGAGTTCCCTCAAATCCTCAAGGTATGTATTTTATTCATCAGAAACTTGTGTATTTTAATGGAAATAACAAGTTTAGGGGAGGATTGTTGGGAATAAAATGTTCAAGTCAAAGAGCCTGCCAAAGATGTCAAAGAGCCTGCTAGTTGATTTTGAAGAGTATGAAGATGTTCTACCAGTACCTTCTGGGTAGAAGGTACTGCTAGTTGATGAAGAGCCTGCCAAGCTATATGTCAAGTTGATTAGATATTTTGTAATAGATATTTAGTTGAATTATTAGTCTTTGTACATTGTTATACGTTATGTAGAAGAAGATTAGTCTTCTGTGGTGTACAGAAGAATATTGCAGAGTTGTACATTGGTAGTTGTATTTAATTGTAGGCTAGAATAGTCAAAGTATAGTATTATATTCAACCACTTGAACAACTTGTAATAAGGGTTCCTTATCTTATAAAAGGTTCCTTTAGTCACACTTCATGCATGCATCTTTACCAACTATTAACCAAAACCGAACTATCTCCCAAGTAACTTAGTTACTCAACTCACAAATCCTTTTACAATCTAAGATTCAAGATTACTTTGTAATCCCGGTGATATTTAGATCATCCGTATTATTTCATCAATAATATTGAATCGTTTTGTGTTAATCAAAGTTGTGTTCTTTGTTCATTGCATACTCTCATTTACATAAACTCACCACCTTGTGTTCTTTTAAGTGTGTTGTAGTAGATTCCGCATGCTAAACACATTCATACATAAATATCTCACAAACACGTTACTAAGATTCACATCCCAAGTGTTTGCAAACCTTTCCACAGCCGGCCATACCAAGGGTTCCATGGGCCTCCATATTGCCTTTTGGTCCTTGTGAAATAACTATGTACAATACAAGCTAATTTTGGACTTAACGACCGTTGGCTGTTACACTAACGGACTAACGACCGTTATGTATATTTCGTGGATTATATTAATTATAATTAATAGTATACATTAAACATATTAATTATATTTAATAAACGCTCTCTAAATGTATACGTGTCCCGATAGACTCACGTAATTTCTAGCCGTATAACTATTGATTTACGAGCGCATAACCAACAATTGCTAGAAACAGAAATGATTTTGTACGACTCAAGCGGACAGAATATGGTACCTAGATAGCCGGCCCCATATTGTCTTTTTAGTTTTTAAACTAGAAATCGTAATTCTTTGTTTTTTTAAGTTGATAGAATATGCTTCTGGTCTCCTTTAAGACACGACAAAAACCGTTAATAATGGGATCAATATTATACGGCTGCTGGTATCTTTCGCGAGACAAAATATCCGTTAATATAAGCCATTAGAACTAACTCTACATACACTGAAAACATAACAAGATAATGTCACAAGTTCACAACAATGGAAACTCTAAATATTCAGACAAAATCCCTAAGATAAAGTTTACTAAACTCTTCATCAATGGAGAGTTTGTAGATTCGGTTTCAGGTGCGATTTCTGTCATTTTTCCACGTTTTCGGTTACTTGTTGTGTTTTGTTTTATATGTTTTTGAAAAATTTGATGATATAGGAAAAACGTTTGAGACGATTGATCCAAGAACAGAAGAAGTGATTGCAAATATTGCGGAAGGAGATAAAGAGGATGTTGATTTGGCTGTTAAGGCTGCTCGTGAGGCCTTCGATCATGGCCCTTGGCCTCGTATGTCCGGTTCTGTACGTATTTAACTACCCTTTTGTAGTTTAACGATATGGCTGTTAAGTTAGTTGAAATTTGGAACAAACACATCATCAATTTGGTTAAATTGAACCATATATGTCTTATGTTTTGGTAAAATTTAGTTTAAGAAAAATAAGCTAGTATATAAATCATCCTAACACTTTTTTTTTTCTTTCTAGAAAGTAAGCGTTTTACAATCTCATTATATACAACTGTCATGAAAAAACTTGAATCCACAACCTTTTGGTTTGGGTGTCTCTCACACCATCACATGATCCAACTATGTTACAAGCTCTTTGGTGATCCTAACGCATTTAATTTGCATATTGACAGGAGAGGGGAAGGATAATGATGAAATTCTTACAATTAGTCGAAGAAAACATTGAAGAATTAGCAGCCTTGGACACCCTTGATGCGGGCAAGTTGTTTGAGCTGGGGAAGGCTGCGGAGATTCCATTTGCATTCAGCGTACTTAGGTCTAAACGTTTTCATATTTATGTTGATGTTTTTTTTTAAAAAAAAACAACTATAACTTACCACATAGTTTCTTTAACAGATATTATGCAGGTGCGGCTGATAAAATCCATGGAAAGACATTAAGAATGGCAAATCAGTTACAAGGGCACACGTTACACGAACCTATAGGTGTCGTGGGGCATATTATCCCATGGAACTTCCCTATCGGAATGTTTTTAATGAAAACCAGCCCGGCATTGGCTGCAGGATGCACCATGTTGGTCAAGCCTGCCGAGCAATCACCACTTTCCGCCCTTTATTTGGCCCATTTAGTTAAACTGGTACATGTCGGATAATAAACTATATTTCTATTTTTCTTACATATATTAATTATCGAGTGGAACCGATTTATAATAGCTATTAACCAGGCGGGTATTCCTGATGGGGTGATTAATGTTGTAACGGGATATGGAGAGACAGCGGGAGCTGCGATTAGTTCTCATATGGATATAGATTGTGTGAGTTTCACGGGGTCAACTGAAGTAGGACGAGTTGTAATGCAAGCAGCGGCCACCAGTAATTTGAAAGCGGTGTCTCTCGAGCTTGGAGGCAAAGCCCCTCTAGTAGTCTTTGATGATGTGGATGTTGATTCAACCGTTAATATTGCTCTTAGGGGCGGTTTCGCTAACAAGGTAGATAAATTTTTGGTGGGTTTAAATGGGCAGGTTTGGTAAAGAGTCACACCATGTTTGGATAAAGGTTTTTAATGTTTTATGCGTTGATAAATCCATAGTTTATTTGAAAGATATCTATCATTTTCAGGGTGAATATTGCGTGTGTAGCTCGAGGATACTCGTCCAGGAAGGAATATACGATGAATTTGTGACCAAGTTTGCGTTGTACGCGAAAGGGATGGTCGTTGGTGACCCCTTTGATCCTTCCACTCATCAAGGACCTCAAGTAATCAAAACTTCGACCAACCATGTATAACTTTTGGAAAAGGAAATGTGTTACTTGTTACAATACTAATGACTAGTTATTTATAGGTTGATAAGCAACAATATGAAAAAGTACTTTCATATATCGAACATGGAAAAAGACAAGGTGCGACATTGCTAACCGGAGGAAAGCCTTGTGGAGAAAAGGGATACTATATCGAGCCAACAATCTTCTCAGATGTTACGGTAATATACAAATTTGTTTATGTCACAATACATATTATGTTGCATAAGTTTACTCTATTATGTATTAACAACTAACCCTGTCTGTGTATTTGTATGTTTGCAGGATGATATGCTTATTGCAACGGATGAAATTTTTGGCCCTGTTGTATCTGTCATTAAGTTTAAGTACGCTCCTATGCATAAGTAATAAATAATCACAACACATTTCATATACTAAAAGACCACTACTGATTTTGTTTGTTTTCTTACTAAATTTTGTAGGACAATTGAGGAGGCAATTGCGAGAGCTAATTCCACATGCTATGGTTTAGCAGCAGGGATAGCGACCAAGGATTTGAACATAGCTAACACTGTCTCAAGATCACTTCGTGCTGGTATTGTCTGGATAAACTGTTATTTGGCGTTTGATGCGGGCTGCCCTTATGGAGGCTATAAAATGAGCGGGTTTGGAAGAGAGTTCGGCATGGAAGGCTTATACAAGTATCTCCAAGTTAAATCCGTTGTCACTCCCCTTCATAATTCTCCTTGGGTTTGAACGTATTAAGCCAAAATTATAACCAAGCTCAATATGTCATTGTTGGGACGTATTAATAATAAATTTTCAAAAAATTGATACTGAATGACAATATGTCCCCAATATGATACCATGTAAAATCAACTGCCACTAAGTAAACGCACCTTGAATATATGAGAACATCATATATTCTGTTGCACAATTTAGTACAAACCAAATTGAAAGGAATAATAAGTATTGAACCAAATAAAGTAATATAGCTTACTGATAATTTTGAAAACAGAACCAACACCATAACATGGATTTCAAAGTCATTTGAGCACATTCTGGACAGCAAGAATATAACCCAAAACACAGCAGCAAAATCCCAAAGTGCAGCAACAAAAATTCATCTTGATCTCCATCTTCTTCGTGCCTGATTAACAGTAGTAAACAACACAAATACTGAACTGTACAGGAGATTAATCCCTGTCCTTTTAAGTACGATCGGCACCCCGTAAAGTTGCTGGAGTCTACGAGCCGGGCACTTCAGGATGTATACAGTCCACACACGCAAACCTTGAGCAGCAACGACACTGGTTTGCAACGCGATAGCGGTAGACAGAAAACTTAAAAGGAAGTGTTTAATGGCTGCAACAATATTATGTGGTATGTATTTGATTTGTGTGTGTTTTATTAGAACTCTAGGTTGTCCTTATAAACACAACCTGGTAACTGAAAGAAGTGGTCATTCTTTTCCCTAAACTCATGGAGAGAATGGAAGTTGTTTGATTCACGAACCCCACTTCCTATTTACCAGGTCTCCACATAACAAGTCAACACAAATGGTATTAGTTGCTTCACCAACTTGTAACTTATGTTGTGTGCCATGTACAATCAGTTAATGCATCAACTAATTGTACCTCATGCTTTATCATTAATAAACTTCCAAACTAATATTTCCAACAATCCCCCACTAGGTTGGAAAGTTTTCCGCTACTCTTATGGGTTATGTCACGAAGGTGTCACTAAGATTAAACCCCGTTTACTCGAAATATGCAAAGTAAAATCGATTCTACGGTGTCCGAAGATTAAACCAAGAATCTTGTGATATTACCGGCACATTTCTGCACACTTCCCATCGTAACCATCGCGTTCTCACTGAGCGCTAATATGACCATGCGCTTTATCCTGATTCATGACCCTCTAAGAGAGAAACCACAAACTCTCTATTCAAGGCGGCACCACCTTTAGGTCATATAGGCAAAGCTACTCTAACGTCTTCGTTGCTAAGACGCCTCAAAAGCTTTGTTAAGAGAATATTCTCATCCTCATTTTCGGCAACGCCATGCTATCTTTGCTATACATGAGTCAATAGTTTAATAGCATCTTCTATCGATAAGTGACTTCGTTATTACCCATTAAACTCGAGAGGTAGGAGCACTACATTCAAGTTGGGTTTCCATCACTAACCGATTCACGTATGGTTTCAGACCCATGCCTCTAGCATCTCTCAATAAGTCTCTCGTCAGAGGCTTATAGGAGAATTTTCGATAAGCTACTACAATGCTTATCGATCTCATCACAAACACTCACCAAGTCTCTCGTCAGAGACTTAGTAGTGTCAAACTCAAGTTTCTAGTTTACTTGACAAACATTTCATAATGGCCATTCTCAAATATATCTACAAGTTCCATCACAACAGGTATTGGATCTCTAATCCTCTTAACCTTTTATGTTGCCACAACTAAACAACTATATTGCCACAACTGGACAACGAGATCAACTTCCTTCATGAAGTGAATATCACATTTGTTTCTTGCATGTTCAAGAAGCACATACAGAGATTCACCAACTTGTGAATATTGAATCATAAGATCAGTAATTAATCAGAGACTCCAAATTTGTACCATTTGAATGCCTAAGGTCTCAATTTCGGGTTGCTTACAAATAAACTTTATTTTGCTAAGAACAAAGATAATTGCTCAAACAATTATGCAGCACACATCAAGTCAAATGCTCAAAGATGTAGCACACATCAGCCACCCCCACCATTTGGCATATTTCAATTGAGTAGTATACGTCAATACTCGATCAGATTTCACAACAAGCCTACTTGCTTCGTTGATAAGATCGGGCACAATTAACCCCGACTTAAAATGCTATGAATTATCTCGTTCCTACTCGATTAAGTAGGAGAAAAAATTAGATCCAAAATCCTTCTCCTTTCTAGCTCGTATGCTCCGTTGTGGTGTATACGGGGAAGTACGTTCATGCTTAATACCATTCTCTTCACAGAATGCATCAAACTTTCCAGTAAAGTACTCCCCTCCTCATCGGACCTAAGGATTTTAATCCTTTTACCGAGTTGATTCTCTACCTCAGCTTTGTATACTTTAAACGAATCAAAAGCTTCGTCGTTTGATCGTAATAAGTATACATAAAGGTAATGACTCGAATCATCACAGAATGTTATGAAATACCTTCTACCTCCTCGAGTAAGTAATCCATTCAATTCACAAATATCTGAATGTATCAATTCAAGTAGTGTAGTTTCACGTTTAACAGTTGGAAATGGTTTCTTCACAAACTTTGATTTAACATATGTTTCACATTTTTCGAAATCTTTATTTTGAAAATTTATTAATCCGTTGTTTTCATCTTTTCAATGTTTTTCACATTTGTATGTGCTAAACGTTTATGCCATAAAGAAATTGAACAAACTGAATTTTCAGTAGTTTCGAAATGGGGTAGTTCAACAACAGAAACATTAAGATTCTCAATTTTACCAACCGAAACACTACTATCATCTACACGATACATCCCTCCTAGATAGTAACCTTTTCCCACAAATACACCATGTTTTGAAATCACAACCTTCCTTGACTCGAAGGTGATTTTAAAACCGTGCTCATCCAATTTGCTAACTGATATAAGACATTTTGGAATAGAGGGGACATGATAAACATTTTGTAAGGTTACAACTTTTCCAGAAGTGAACTTCAGCTTCACAGTTCCAAACCCGCAAACATCAGCTCTATCATGGTTAGCCATTATCGCTTGTTTACCCGTAACTTTGTGATAGTCTACAAACTTGTCTCTCAAGTCACAAACATGTACTGTGGCTCCAGAGTCAAGATACTATCCGTTAGCGCCGGGTATTCGAGCAACAATGGCTAACATGGATATCTTACCTACTACTGGTTTTGGTTTCCATTTTAATTTTCTAAGTTTTAGTCTTAATGGTCCGCATTTGGAAATTATATTCTTAGAAATTCCAGCCTTCACAAGACTCACATTTGTTTCAATTTGAATTGCACGAATCATACTTAAAAGATTGTTGAATATATGAGAACATCATATATTCTGTTGCACAATTTAGTACAAACCAAATTGAAAGGAATAATAAGTATTGAACCAAATAATGTAATATAGCTTACTGATAATTTTGAAAACAGAACCAACACCATAACATGGATTTCAAAGTCATTTGAGCACATTCTGGACAGCAAGAATATAACCCAAAACACAGCAGCAAAATCCCAAAGTGCAGCAACAAAAATTCATCTTGATCTCCATCTTCTTCGTGTCTGATTAACAGCAATAAACAACACAAATACTGAACTGTACAGGAGATTAATCCCTGTCCTTTTAAGTACGATCGGCACCCCGTAAAGTTGCTGGAGTCTACGAGCCAGGCACTTCAGGATGTATACAGTCCACACACGCAAACCTTGAGCAGCAACGACACTGGTTTGCAACGCGATAGCAGTAGACAAAAAACTTAAAAGGAAGTGTTTAATGGCTGCAACAATATTATGTGGTATGTATTTGATTTGTGTGTGTTTTATTAGAACTCTAGGTTGTCCTTATAAACACAACCTGGTAACTGAAAGAAGTGGTCATTCTTTTCCCTAAACTCATGGAGAGAATGGAAGTTGTTTGATTCACGAACCCCACTTCCTATTTACCAGGTCTCCACATAACAAGTCAACACAAATGGTATTAGTTGCTTCACCAACTTGTAACTTATGTTGTGTGCCATGTACAATCAGTTAATGCATCAACTAATTGTACCTCATGCTTTATCATTAATAAACTTCCAAACTAATATTTCCCCAATATGATACCATGTAACATCAACTGCCACTAAGTAAACACACCTTGTCACGGTTAAGCCGTATGCACCTTAGTCACAAATTTTTTTTTTTGAAAAGCGGCATAATATAGAACAATAAAACAAAAACAGCCGAGCTAAACAAACCTTAGCCAAGGCCCACCATAAGCACACTTACAAAAGAAAAAAAACAAGCTCCCAACGAGAGATAACAGGGAAAGACCTCCAACACACCAAACACACAAGACAAAAACAATAATAGGGAAGAACAGAACATCGATCAGCATCAACAATCACACCTCCATTCTGAATCCTATAAGCATTCCTGCGGATTAAAAACCCAGGACTGCCACATAATCACACATCTCTTAGCTCTTCTAGAAATCCACTCATAACACTTTAGTTGAATCTTCTGGAAAATCTTATCAGCGCTGTGGACTTTTCCTTTAAACACTCGTTCATTGCGAAACTGCCATATATCCAGTGATCCAAACAGTAGCTTGCCACGTCAATTTATTTTGACTCGAAAAATGAGAACCACCTGGATGTGTCATGATATCTTTTGCTGTAAATGCATTCACAGCACCTACCTTCCACCAGTTAAAGACTTTGCTCCACACACTAGAGGCCATATTACAAAATACAAACGCATGATCAATAGATTCAACTCCATCATCACAATGAGGACAAAGGAGGACAAAGGAGAGAATCCAGATCAAGGCCTCTTTTATCTAACTCGACCCGAACCGGAAGCCTCCCTAGTAACAGTCTCCACACGAACACATTTACCTTCTTTGGCACTAACTTGTTCCATCTAGTTTCTTGTACCAACCCGTTAAGAAGCAAACATTTCTCATCGATAATGTTTGATAATTCTTTAACCGAAAAGATCCCTTTGTCACTGAGGCTCCAACTCCATGAATCCAATCATAAGACAAAGAAAATCGAGAAAGTAAATTTTGCAGCTCCTCCACATTACCATTCGCCCTACCCCTTGGATCCCTTAACCACTCCCATTTCCACTTCCAAACACCCTCATCCCACTCCCCTCTATTACAAACTAACACCTCCTTGTTGCTTTCTAGATGATATAATCTATTAAAAACATCCCTCAACCGCCTTTGTCCAACCCATCTATCACTCAAAAATGATTTACATTCCCCGGTACCAACCTTCCTAATGAAAGACGTAGAGAACTCCACCCCCGTTTTATCAATGTCACACCCTACTTTAATAATATCAGCCCAAATACCACTTCTAGACTCCACAGAAGAATTCCCCACCCCAAGCCCCCCATCCCGACCATGAATACTCCCAATCACTTTACTCCATAATGCATCATTCTCCAACAAAAACCTCTACCACCACTTTCCAATCAACGCCTGATTTTTTGCCCTTAAAGACCCAATATTTAGCCCCCCCCCCCCCCCCCCCCCCCCCCCCCCCCCATAGGGTGCTAACACCCAATCCCATTTGACCCATGACATCTTTTTACCATCCCCCACCCCTCCAAAAAAAATATTTTCTAATTCTCTCAAGATTATTTATCACACAAGAAGGCACACGAAACATTGAGAAATAATACAATGGCAAACTCCCGAGCACCGACTTAACCAAAGTCAAGCGACCGCCAAACGACATTATTCTTGCTTTCCACTCAGATAACCGCTTCTTGAATTTTTCAACAACCATTCTCCAAGCATTTTCCTTTCTCATGCATACCCCAATCGGTAACCCCAAATATGTGAACGGTAATTCACCAACTGCGTACCTCATCCATTTAGCCATACTTTAGACTTCTGAGTGATCCACTCCAACACCATAGAGTTTACTCTTTCTCAAGTTAACTTTTAAACCCGCCATCTTCTCAGAGCATTTTAAAATATGTACATACATAAATAATACTTCCTCCGTCCCAAATTGTAAGCCCACTTTCATATTGCACACATTTTACAAAAAAAATAGGACTATTGTTGTACACCAGTAACATGTCATGTTGACTTATGAAAACCATTTTAATTGGGTAGAATATGAAATTAGATTATTATTTTAAAACAAATCAAATTAAAAAAAGTTGACTTGCAGTTTAAAATAGGGGTGTTCATTGGTTCGATTGGTTCGTTTATCAGGTTTATTCGGTTTATTCGGTTCGGTTAGTTCATTTGAAATCTTTTCCTGGGTAAAACCGAAAAACGAACCGAACCGAATTCAAATTGGATTAAACCGAACCGAAAATCGAATTTGAATTCGGGACGGTTTTCGGGGTGACCCGAGTTACATAATTTATATATTTTTTTCTTTCATTTAATTATAGATTTTTAACAATTTTTTTTAAGCTTAAAAAATGATATATTTATACTAGTAAAAAGTTTTATTTTTTTATTTATTTTTTTTTTTTGTATAAATATATAAAAATATATTCCCTCCGTCCCAAAATAATTGGCCTCATTTGACTTCTTAAAGTATTAATTTCTCAACTTTGATTTTTAATATTTTTGTATTTGTTATATAATACTTGATGTAATTGTATTTGTTATATAATACTTGATGTAATTATACCAATTAAAAAAAAAAATTAAAAACCAATTAATTCATATATTTTGCATCAATTAGTATATAACACAAACAAAAAAAATTTAAGAGCAAAGTTAAAAAAAAAAAAAAAACTTTAAAAAAAAAAAGAGAAAAAAAAAACTTTCAAAAAATCAAGAGAGGACAATTATTTTGGGACAGGGGGAGTATATATTTATGTGAATTTGGTTTTCAGTTCGGTTCGGCTTTTATTTTGCCAAAACCATATTCAAACCGAAAACCAAATATTTAATTCTGTTTAGTTTGGTTTTGGCAAATTCGGTTCGGCTACAAATTCGATTCGGTTCGATTTCGGTTTTTGGTTCCTGGGTATTACCCGATTTGTGAACACCATAGTTTAAAACGGATGAAGTTAGGGTTGTTCATCGGTTCTTATTCGGTTCAGTTAGTTCGGTTAAAAATGTTTTTTTGGGTAAAACCGAAAACTGAACCAAACCGAATTCAAATTTGATTCAACTGAACCGAAAACTGAACCCCTATAACCGAAAATTGAACCAAATAACCAGAATTACATAATTTTAATTATTTTTTCATTTAATTTTATATATTTTTAGCACAATTTTTTACAAGCTTAAATAATGTTATATTTATACTAGGAAATAGTTTTACAGATTTTTTTTAATATAAATACATAGAAAAATAATATATTTATATGTACTCGGTTTTCGGTTTTCATTTACAAAACCATATCCAAACCGATAACCAAATATTTAGTTCGGTTCGGTTATGAATTTGGTTTAGTTTTTTTCATTTCGGTTACTGTGGATATTACCCGATCCGTGGACACCCCTATAGTTTAGTACTGTAGTTGCTTTTAAAAAATAAAAAATAAAAAAATAGTACTGTAGTTTATAACTTTTTACTGGGCCAATTTTATAATTGAACTGTTGTGACGAAGCCCAGTAGCCCAAAATGTAATTCACAGAACGTTCAAAACAAACACAAACCAAACCACAGTACCTCACACACAAACAACAACAAAAACATACATTCATCACAAAATCCCTAAATTTTAAAAACCCTAAACCAAAATTTTTCCAAATTAAGAAAAATGTCAGATCATATACCTTTCGAAATCCAATCAGAAATCATGAAAAAGCTTCCTGTCAAATCACTAATTCAATTCCGTTCGGTTTCAAAACAATGGAAGTCTCTTATCGACAGCCCGAAATTTATAAAAAACTACCACATCAATCTCACAAACCCCCAACATCATCTACTTGTACGGTACAAGTTAGATACTGTCCGAAAATATACCTCGATTATTGATGACAATTCTTTCCCCCAACAAAAGTTTCCCTTAACCGCCCCGCTGTCCCTTAGCTTATTAAGATACGCAATAACACTTAGTTCCGTTAACGGGTTGTTATGTTTTTACGGTATTTACAAGGACGTAGATTTGGATACTAGGATGGCTGTTATTTGGAATCCTACTGTTAGGAAATCCGTTGGTATTGTTATCCCTGATGCGTTGTATAGGCATACTGTTATTGGTTTTGGGGTTTGTCCTGATACTAGTGACCCTAAGCTTGTTAAGATTAGTGTTGTTATAGTACCTAGTATGTGGGTGGTTGAGGTTTTTACTTTAAGTACGCGTGTTTGGAAAACTGTATATATGGGTGCGCCTTTTAAATCGTGTGATTTGGTGTGGAATCAGGTTTTTGTAGATGGGGTTATTTATTGGCGTGTTTTTGATGATATTGATTTGGATGAAGGATTTAGGTCTAATTATATTATTTCATTTGATTTGAAGAAGGAGAAGTTTGGTGAAGTGTCTCTTCCGGAGAAATTAGTACGTACACACGATTTGGAGCTGACGAAGGTGAATGAGTCGCTTGGTTTGCTCGAGTATTATGATGAGGGTGAAATGTCGGTTTGTGGTGTGTGGACGAGGAAAGACGGTGAGAATAAACCGTTTACTAAGATGTATACCGTAAAGGTTGAGGGTAAGTCGATGTATAATCGTGTATTGGGGTTTAGGAAGAATGGCGAAGTTGTATTGGAAATGGGGGATGATAATTATGAAGAGTCCGGAATTGAAGTTTATGAACCCTCGTCGGGACATATCAATGGTGTTGGGATTAATGGAAAGTGTTATACGTTCACCGCAAGGTCGTACATGGAAACACTACTTTTGCTTGATCAATCAAATTCTATCATTCATTGACAACGATGATGGTACTATATTGCAAGGTGTTGAGATCAAGCTCTAGTTATCACATCAAGTCTTTATTATTCACAACAACAACAACAACATACCCAATCCCGCCGGGGCGTGGTATGGGGGAGGTAGAATGTAGACAGATCCTACCCCTACCTCAGGATAAACCCGAGAGTAAGGAGACTGCTTCTAGGAATGTGCTAGTAGTTTCTAACTTTAATGACTCCCGATGATGAATTTCATATAATTTGTGAACATCTAGCACAACCATTGACAGTAAGATGTAATTAGATATTTGGATAGGTAAACTCTCGTTATGCATAAGTTAATAAGGTGTAATGTACCAAGTATATTGTCCAACTGCAGAATCATATAAGATTTTGCCCTGTATAGCATGGACTACAACAGCAACAAGTAAAGTAGACATTCTGTAAGTAGCAGCGTCAAACCAGCACTTGACGGGAACGATAATTGCCTTGTTAAGGCAAGCAATCCACTGCTTTGTATTCACAGCCTACATGTTTGTTCAATGCTGCTCTGTAGCAGCTAGGTTATATTTGGTATCGCTGGAGTCATATGTAATCTAGTTAGTGGTTGTTTTCCTTATTGTTAGTTTATAAGCTTGGTTTGTCATTCTTATGATAGGTTTAGTTTGAAGCACAAATGGTGCGTTTGTTTCCGCCTATGTAAACCTTGAAGCACAAATGGTGTGTTTGTTTCCGCCTATGTAACGGGCTGAGATGTGAGATTTCACCTACATCCTATATACTTAAAACACTTTTTTGGAGTAATAAATTTACTGGGGAAACTCTTTGGCTCTAGTACATCACAGTTTATAAGAAATGTAGTTTCCACTCTGGGCTATCCAATAGTGATGTATGGAGCATTTATCATTGGTGATGCTTACTTTTTTATGCTTCTGTTTTATATGAGGGTGAGGTCAGCAGTAGGAAATGTAGCCAGTGGTAGAATGTGTGGTGTGAATATAGGTGAATGTATCTTGATTTGAGTTGCATGTATCAATGTAAGCTGTTAGTCTGTTAGTGACCTGGTGGTCATTGTATTTGATTCCTGCTTGGCTGTTTTTTGGGCATGCAGTGGAATTGTATAGTGTAAAGTTGTTATAAGAATATATACTCACCTTTTTCAACAAAAAAAATAATAATAAATCATATCATCTCATCTCATATCCGTTAATAACAGCCATCAGAACTAAAGTAACTACTGCCTACACTGAAACATTACAAGATAATGTCACAAGTTCATAACAATGGAAACTCTAAATATTCGGACAAAATCCCAAAAATAAAGTTTACTAAACTCTTTATCAATGGAGAGTTTGTCGATTCGGTTTCAGGTAAGATTTTTGTCATTTTTCCACGTTTTCGGTTACTTGTTGAGTTTTGTTTTATAAGTTTTTGAAATATTTGATGATATAGGAAAAACGTTTGAGACGATTGATCCAAGAACAGAAGAAGTGATTGCGAATATTGCGGAAGGAGATAAAGAGGATGTTGATTTGGCTGTTAAGGCTGCTCGTGAGGCCTTTGATCATGGCCCTTGGCCTCGTATGTCCGGTTCTGTACGTATTTGAATACCCTTTTGTAGTTTCTCAATATATACGATACAAATACTATACATCATACTTGTCCTGACGACGAAACTTGAATTCACAACCTCTTGGTTTGAGAGTATCTCACACCATCACATGATCTAACACATCTAATTTGCATATTGACAGGAGAGGGGGAGGATCATGATGAAATTCTTACAATTAGCCGAAGAAAAAATTGAAGAATTAGCAGCCTTGGACACACTTGATGCGGGCAAGTTGTTTGAGCTCGGGAAGGCTGCTGAGATTCCAGGGGCATTCAACATACTTAGGTCTAAACGTTTTCATATTTATGTTGATGTGTTTTTTAACTTTTAAAAACCTGTAACTTAACACATAATTTATCTATCAGATATTATGCTGGTGCGGCTGATAAAATCCATGGAAAGACATTAAGAATGGCAAATCAGTTACAAGGGTACACTTTACATGAACCTATAGGTGTCGTTGGGCATATTATCCCATGGAACTACCCTATCGGAATGTTTTTAGTGAAAACCAGCCCGGCATTGGCTGCAGGGTGCACCATGTTGGTCAAGCCTGCTGAGCAATCACCACTTTCCGCCCTTTATTTGGCCCATTTAGTTAGACTGGTATGACTGATAATAAACTATGTTTCTACTTTTTTGCATACGTTAATTATTAATTAGAGCTGATTTATAATGGCTATTACTCAGGCGGGTATTCCTGATGGGGTGATTAATGTTGTAACGGGATTTGGAGAGACAGCAGGAGCTGCGATTAGTTCTCATATGGATATAGATTGTGTGAGTTTCACGGGGTCAACTGAAGTAGGACGAGTTGTAATGCAAGCAGCGGCCACCAGTAATTTGAAAGCGGTGTCTCTCGAGCTTGGAGGCAAAGCCCCTCTAATAGTCTTTGATGATGTGGATGTTGATTCAACCGTTAATATTGCTCTTAGGGGCGGTTTCGCTAACAAGGTATATATAAATTTTTGGTGGTAAAATGGGCAGGTTTGGTTAAGAGTCACACCATGTTTGGATAAAGCTTTTTAATGTTTTATGCTTTGATAAAGCCATAGTTTATTTGAAACATATCTATCATTTTCAGGGTGAATATTGCGTGTGTAGCTCGAGGATACTCGTCCAGGAAGGAATATACGATGAATTTATGACTAAGTTTGCGTTGTACGCGAAAGGGATGATCGTTGGTGACCCCTTTGATCCTTCCACTCATCAAGGACCTCAAGTAATCAAAAATTCGACCAACCATGAATAACTTCTGGAAAAAAAAAAATGTGTTGTTTGTTCTAATACTAATGACCAGTCATTTATAGCTAGGTTGATAAGCAACAATATGAAAAAGTACTTTCATATATCGAACATGGAAAAAGACAAGGTGCAACATTGCTAACGGGAGGAAAGCCTTGTGGAGAAAAGGGATACTATATCGAGCCAACGATCTTCTCAGATGTTACGGTAATATATACGTTCGTTTATGTCACGATACATATATGTTGTATAAAGTTTTACTCTATTATGTACTCACAACCTTGTTTATGTATTTGTATGTTTGCAGGATGATATGCTTATTGCGACAGATGAAATTTTTGGCCCAGTTGTATCCGTCATTAAGTTCAAGTAAGCTCGCATACATAAGCAATAAACAATCACAACTGGTTTCATATACTATAAAAGACTGCTACTGATTTTGTTTGTTATTTGCTAATTTTTTAGGACAATTGAGGAGGCAATTGCGAGAGCTAATTCCACATGCTATGGTTTAGCAGCAGGGATAGTGACCAAGGATTTGAACATAGCTAACACTGTCTCAAGATCACTTCGTGCTGGTATTGTTTGGATAAACTGTTATTTGGCGTTTGATGCGGGCTGCCCTTATGGAGGCTATAAAATGAGCGGGTTTGGAAGAGAACTCGGGATGGAAGGCTTATACAAGTATCTCCAAGTCAAATCCGTTGTCACTCCTCTTCATAATTCTCCTTGGCTTTGAACGTATCAAGCCAAAATTAAAACCAAACTCAATATGTCATTGTTGAGATGTATTAATAATAAATTTTCAAATAACTGATACTGAATGAAATTTCGGTTCTCGGTTTGGTCAGGAACCGAAGAACCGCCCGATAAGAAACTATGATTTATTTATTTATTTATTTTTTATTTATTTACTTTTTTTTTGGTATTTTATATAATCTCAACTATGCAATAATATTAAATTCATAGTAGTAAAAATGGTATGTGTTCTATATGTCTGTCCTTGATGGCTTGATGCCTACGAATATGATATGTGCCAGTTGACAATTTTAGACATGATTTACTCCTTTGATACATGATTTTGAATGTTTATTAGTCGAGATTTCATAATAAAAGGAACTTACTCCGTATTAGCTTCGGATAAATTTAGGCAAATTAATGTGCGACGCTATAGGAAGCATATGTTATGATACTTCGTAAATTCCATCATAAATAAATACAATTGACCTACTGGTGTATGATTTTGAATAAGTGACATTGGCTATAAAGGCACTTATTAGTTTATGTTAAGTGGAGATGACATCATGTATGAGTAATGCTGTAAAAAAGTTGATGTTTAACTGCTTTCAAATGTGTAAAATAACGAGATTTTAATGAAATATAAAGAGTAAATTGCAAAAATCGTCCTTGTGGTTTGGCCAAATTGCACGTTTGGTCCTTGTAATTCATTAAGTGCAAAAACGATCCGGATTTGGCACTGTTTCATTCACTTTTGGTCCCCCATGTTAACCGGCGCTAAGTGAGTTCCGTTAGAACTTACACGTTAGACCTTAAGGCTAACAATCGTTGCAGCGCCCGTCCTTTAAACTAACGACCAAACCACAAGGACTATTTTTGCAATTTACTCTTTTTTTTTCGAATTTTTTTTCGTCCGAAAAAAGTTTTTATATAAAAAATAGAGTAAATTACACGGATGGTCCCTGTGGTTTGTCGAAAATTTCACCTATCGTCCCTCAAACTTAAAAGTTGCATGTATCGTCCCTATCGTTGCCAAAGAATAACATGAATGGTCCCTTTGAGGGACGATAGGTGAAATTTTCGACAAACCAAAGAATAACATGAAATTTTCGACAAACCAAAGAAATTTTCGACGATACATGCAATTTTTAAGTTTGAGGGACTGTTGGTGTATGTGTCCGGACGAAACGCTGTCGTCCGGACTGTTCTTATGTGTCCGGACGTTCGTTTCCTCCGGACTCCACTCTCACCTCCGGACACGCCTACTCACAGGCCCTACTGACAGTTATACTGTATAGTCCCATCAACCGACACCTCTCTAGATTTCACGGGATTGTGTTCCCCACGTGGCCTGACACCTACTCACTAAGTCAGACATAGGTCAACTCGCTTAGTCCCGAGGTAAGTAGATACAGTAGGTGTGGGTAGTATAAATATCCACACCTCATTTATGATATGCATTGAATTCTCACACCTACTACTGTTACTCTTGTATTACTGTTCAAACTATAACCGCCCGATACTTATTCTCACGCCGGAGGTGGGCCTTGGGATAAAACCCAGGGCGAGCCTAACGTGTGTGTCTCTTGTGTGTAGGAGCCAGCAAGGTCCGAAGGAATCACTCCGAAGGACGATACTTAGAAGTGAGACCTACTCGCAAGGTTTTACTTCAACAAATTGGCGCCATCCGTGGGACCCGCTATTCAATCTACCGGAGCATTGAAATGGCTGGTTCTTCTTTTCATTCCCTACGTCTCGATGACAGGGAAGACGAAACCAACAATCACAACATATACGAACCTAACAACAACCGTGACCAGCACGAAACCGATAATCATGACCAACACGAAACCGATAACCATGACCGATACGAACCCAACAACGATCACAACCGGTACGAGCCTGACAACAATCGCAACCAATTCGAAGCTGGTAATAATCAAAACCGCAACCGGTATGAAACCAACAACCACCAAAACCAGCATGACAATTCGGCCGAGGACTCTCCCAGTCTCCAAGACATGATTGTTAGCCGAGTAGCGTCGCTGATGGAACTAATCAAAAAGCACAACGCACAAAGCGGAAGAGCTCTTAAACCGCTTCGGCTAAACTTCGAATAAGAGGGGAATACGAGTCAGGGAAAGGAAAAGGGAGGCGAAGGAAAAGACGATGACCTGCACAAACCTTTTAAAGAGACGTCAAGGTCACCGTTCACTCGCCGCATTGTTGAGTTCTCTGGTCCGGCCCATGTGATGCCGCTCAATATGAGATTCTATGACGGGTCAACGGATCCGAACGATCATCTCACTAGGTTCACTGGAGCCGCCAATCAAGGGGAATGGCCTATGCCGGTATGGTGCCGCATGTTTCAGCAAACCCTGGACGGAGCAGCAGGTGGGTGGTTTGAAAGGTTGGAACCCGGAAGCATTGACAGCTGGAACGAATTAAGAGAGCAATTCTCGACGAGATTCGCCCTTCGAAAGAAATGTACGAAGGACCCCACTGAGATTACCAAAATCACCCGACGAGCTCACGAATCCCTTCCGGATTTTAAGGAGAGATGGACTGACGAGGCGAGTTACATCAGTGGTGTACCGGAAATTATGAGAATCTCCGCCTTCATGAGTGCACATAAATGTCCATCTCTCGCCAAAAAATTTTCTGACAGAGTACCGCGCACGGTTACTGAAATGTTCACTAGAGTGGACGACTTCATAAGGTCGGAAGAAGCATACCGTAGTACAGAATTACCGAAGGGCGAGGGATTCGATTCAAACAGGAAAGGAGGTCAAGGCTTCAAGAATGATAGGCCAAGAGGGGAACGTCGAAGCGATTATCGCCAGAGGGATGTCTACCACCCTTATGTCACTCCAAAAAGCAGCTACAATCGAAACAACTACCCCCTTCCGGAATACCGCCGAAACGACGCTCCTAAACCGGCAGTTCACCGTGCGGGTCTGATGTCGTTGGTAAAACCCCCGAGAGAAATTTTAGCCACAGAACATCATCTGAACCTACCCACCCCTCCCCCGACTAGAAATAGACCAAAAAAGGAGGATCTAGATAAATACTGCGAGTACCACAGGGAAAAGGGGCATATCACCGATGATTGTTTCCAATTAAAGAGACAACTGGCATTTGCATTAGAGTCTGGCAAGTTAGATCACCTCGTAAAAGGTTTTAGACAGCAGGACGGTGGTAAAGGCATCGACCAGTAGAAAAGGAATGACACGGGGAAGGCCAAAGTAATTAACATGATAAGGAGTTTACTGGTCACACAGAACAAAGGGTGTGAAGAACACGACCAGGAATGGATGAACGTCCCAATAACCTTCCCTCCCTTGAGACACGAGGCTTGTCAACCGAACCCCTCATCATCAAAGGTGAAGTCGAAGGGTACCTAATCCGGACGATACATGTGGATGAAGGGTCATCCGTAAACCTCATGTACGAGCACCTTTTCGATAAACTCAGTACAAAGATAAAAGCCAAGATAGAAACAACAAAAACTTCCCTGATGGGTTTCTCCGGAAAAGCAAGTAAGCCGAAGGGAAAGATCAACCTAGAAGTGTGCTTTGGCAATCGGCCCAGGATCAGAAGAGCAACCATGAAGTTCTATGTGGTGAGGTCTCCATCACCTTACGACATAATACTGGGAAGAACCGGATTGGGAGAACTGAGGGCAATCTCTTCAACCATACACTCTATGATAAAATTTCCCACGCCCGAAGGGATAGCCACCCTAACGGCACAACCAGAGAAAAGACAGATGAAGACCACCGGACACTATCCAGCCGTTGATATTTCAAGCACGTCGAAAGACCAGAAGGAAGCAACCCAGCAGTACAAAAATTGTCAGCAAGTAACTGAGATCTGAAAGTACTGGGACAAACCGATGCACCACTCTGCCCGGACCCAGCAGAGTCCGGAACATAATAAATCCGTGAAATTATCTTTTGTAAAATTGTAAACCGAAGCTTGTTAGTATTTATGGCAGTTTATAGTTTCCCATGTTATGGAGAAACAATTTTCCAATTTGATTGTATGACGCACTCCATGGTTGCACCTCAAAAGTAAATTAAACGGATTGAGGAAAACACTCCCTCCCTCGTGAGCGGATCGTGAAAAACTCTCCGTCTGTAAATTAAACGGATTGAGGAAAACACTCCCTCCCTCGTGAGCGGATCGTGAAAAACTCTCCGTCTGTAAATTAAACGGATTGAGGAAAACACTCCCTCCCTCGTGAGCGGATCGTGAAAAACTCTCCGTCTGTAAATTAAACGGATTGAGGAAAACACTCCCTCCCTCGTGAGCGGATCGTGAAAAACTCTCCGTCTGTAAATTAAACGGATTGAGGAAAACACTCCCTCCCTCGTGAGCGGATCGTGAAAAACTCTTCGTCTGTAAATTAAACGGATTGAGGAAAACACTCCCTCCCTCGTGAGCGGATCGTGAAAAACTCTCAATCTGTAAATTAAACGGATTGAGGAAAACACTCCTTCCCTCGTGAGCGGATCGTGAAAAACTCTCCGTCTGTAAATTAAACGGATTAAGAAAAATACACCCTCCCTCGTGAGCGGATCGTAAAAACTCTCCGTCTGTGAATTAAACGGATGGAGGAAAACACTCCCTCCCTCGTGAGCGGATCGCAAAAACTCTCCGTCTGTAAATTAAACGGATTAAGAAAAACACTCCCTCCCTCGTGAGCGGATCGTAAAAACTCTCCGTCTGTAAATTAAACGGATTAAGAAAAACACTCCCTCCCTCGTGAGCGGATCGTGAAAAACTCTCCATCGGCAAACTAGATGCATTATGAAAAACATTCCCCCAAAATAAAAAAAATAAAAAAAACTCCGGAGCAACATTAAACGGATAGAGATAAACACTTCCCCTATCGTGTAGCAAATTACATCATTTAATATAGAATAGAACATCATTATCATTATCATCTGACCTTGAAGTTACTCAACCTAAATAGTAAATAACCTAGGAAAGACACGCTTGAAGTTAATCCATAACTGACCTTGAAAATCAGGTTATGCATCTATATACCTTAAGTATGTGAACCATGATACTAAATTTCAAAACACCCAATTCATAAGAACAAAGACATAATGAAACCCTAATTTTGATTTAAAAAAAAATAAAAAAATAAAATAAAAATAAAGATTCAAATAAATTAGAAAACCATACCGTCGTCCTTGGGGCGCCACCAAAAACATCATTGGCATCTAGTAGTACAAAACTTAATCCTTCAAATCAAACTTAAATATTCCTCAAAATCAAACTATCCAACTTCATAAAACATAATTATTTCACAATAATGAAATGGGTCATGATCAAAATTACATAAAATCCAAAATTTTCATTGAAGCATTTCATCAAACACTTGAGAAGCACATTAAATACCGATATAAACGGAATAGAAGCTTACCTCAGCTTTCAATTTGGATACACCATCCCGCTGCTTGCAAACTTGTAACAGACCATAGGCCTATAGAATTAAGAAAATTGTTATGACTGTTTAAATTAATCTGAAGCTATTTTTGTTTGTATCATGCTACCGATTTTGGCTATGTTTCTTGAGCCTGTTTTCTTGTATTTTCGAGTGGGTTTGTTGGTTATGACTTTGGTTTGTAGCTTGAATTCCATGTTGATGCTAGCAGTCAACTTAAGTTTGAGATCCTGATTATTTTTTCATGGATTTGGTATGAGAAGATATATAATTTTCTAGGAGGTGAGAGAAAGGTGTAGATATATCAGATAATATGCCATGTTTTAGTTACATGTTTATGTATTATATTGTGCAATTGTGTGCACAGTAACACCGAATATAAAGGGACCATATCAACCACACAATCAAGTGCTAATTACTTTGCTAATCCTTTTTTATTGCAAATTGTCGAGCAACAGTTGATGAATAGTACAAAACAGTTGCATGAACAGTTGCAACACATATAAACTTTATAAAGCAACCACACATTCATGTACTAATGACCCTCTTAATGATTCTTTGAAGATTTTTTGGTGCAAACTCCAAAATCTCACTATTAAATAGATTGTATAATATATAAAAATATACTTCATCCGTCCCAAAATAATTGGCCTCATTTGACTTTTTAAAGTCTTAATTTCTCAACTTTGATCTTTAATATTTTTGTATTTAACCGAACCGAAAACTGAACCCCTATAACCGAAAACTGAACCGAATAACCTGAATTACATAATTTTAATTATTTTTTCATTTAATTTTATATATTTTTAGCACAATTTTTTACAAGCTTAAATAATGTTATATTTATACTAGGAAATAGTTTTACAGATTTTTTTTAATATAAATACATAGAAAAATAATATATTTATATGTATTCGGTTTTCGGTTTTCATTTACAAAACCATATCTAAACCGATACCCAAATATTTAGTTCGGTTAAGAATTCGGTTCAGTTTTTTTGGATGGGTTTGGTTTCGGTTTTCGGTTACTGTGGATATTACCCGATCCGTGAACACCCCTAGATGAAGTACTAATTTAGTACTGTAGTTGCTTTTCAAAAATAAAAAATAAAAAAATAGTACTGTAGTTTATAACTTTTTACTGGGCCAATTTCATAATTGAACTGTTGTGACGAAGCCCAGTAGCCCAAAATGTAATTCACAAAACGTTCAAAACAAACACAAACCAAACCACAGTACCTCACACACAAACAACAACAAAAACATACATTCTGTTCTGAACAAGAATTGAGGGAATGAATATTCTTCTTATTGATCATTAACTATGAGATTTACAAAGAGTATATATAGACAAACATTAGGGCAAAAACCCTAATAGCTAACATGGGCCATGGGCCTATTATGGGTTATATGGACATCCACTAATAATTATCCATAACACTCCCTCTTGGATGTCCATATTGTTAATACGCTTAGGGAATGCTGCCTCATTAAAAACCTTGCCAGGAAAACCCAGTGGGACAAAACCATGACTAAGGACAAAAAGAGTGCAACGCGTATTATCTCCCTCTGATGACTACATCACTTGGTATCTTGTAAATAGGTCAACGAAATCATCACTGGAATGAGAAATGTCTTGTCGCCTTTGATGTAACGTTACTTGAATATAGCAAGGTATGCTACATTATCTTCATGCAATAGTGTCTATCTCCTTTCTAGAATTTATGTATGGTTTGATGAAGTCGCCTTGATTGTTTGCTCTATCAAATGCCAGGAAAAATATTCGCCACTTGTAACAATATATCCATGTTGAGATCGATCATTGTAAGTTAAACATATATCCTGCATCTGCAAAACTAACTAAACTTGTTTTGACGGGTTAGTAAAATATAAACCCATATCCTTTGTACCTTGAAAATATTGAAATATTTGATTTACTGTGGTTCAATTTGATCAACTACTATTCTCGAGAATTTTAAATCATGACACGTGTTCCATGCATTCTATATTCCTTAAGGAATCTCAACAAAAATGAGCTCTTGTTTTATAATATTAGACGCATACAACTTATTTCTCATATTGCCAGACATAACATTAAATATCCTTTCTCATAACATTCATGTGTATGGATTTCACCCAATAATCACGTTTCATCATAAGAGACTTTCATAGTTCATTAGTTACTTGCGTCTTTATATTCTTTGGCCATTCATTTTACAACTACACTTCTTGTAGATATCCAAGATCCTCACCTTGTATTTATCATGCGCATTATTATATACAGTATTATCGACGTCGTTTCAGTTCTTTTCGATTCCACACTTTACTAGACATTATATTCTATCATTTGTTGAGATCTCAAAGTTTTTTTTCATGTACCCGGGGTTTTCAATATCCTTTCATGTCTAGTTTTTCTTTCAGAGACTATTATGGGGTCTTTATTACCTCGATTCGACCATCTTAATTTATTGCTCCATTTTATCTATTCATTCGAGGACTTTTTATTTGGAATCGATTCGTCTATCACGCTGCAGACGTGCCATAGACTTACTACCAATCAATGATTTTACTGTTGGGACACACATTGTAATTGGAGCAATAGCAGCATAATATGATCTAGTCACTTTCTTTAGGTCACTAAATATGTCTGGCATTTACTATATCTGGAATGTTATTTGTCCCTTGAACTTTAAGTTCATATTCATTAATGTAAGGATCAACATCTATATCATAATTCATTCCATATTTCTCGCTGCTCATTCTCTTCCCCTGAATGAATTATCAATTTAAATATCCCATTTTGTGTGTTGTGGTGTATTTACTATATATCACACAATTACAAAATCTCACATGGGAAATTTGGTTTGTGACCAAAACCATTCTAACGGGGAGGATTCATTATAGATTGTTGGCAAGATGCGATTCATATGTCATAACATGCCCCATAAACTAAAAGTTTTGTTCTCACAATATTATTGGCTTTGCAATCAACTGAAGACGTTTTATAAACGTTTCAACAAAAGCAATTTGCGTATGAACATGGGCTACTTTTATGTTCAACACTTATTCCAATAATCGCCCAATACTTGGAAGTTTTCACCACCATTTTTAATAATTTAATTTGGAAAACCGTGCTCGCATTTTATAAGCTGAGCCATTAATCACGCTAATCTTAAGTTGCGTCTTTGATGATCATTTTGACGATGCATCGATTTTATAAATCAAAATGATCCATATGGCACATGTATAGGCCTACATACATGCCCTTTATATTTTTCCACAATTTAAGGAAGCAAGTCCTTATTTGTATTTTATGGTGATAAGTAAATAACCAACTTCCACTGAGAACAATAAAAATTTATCTTGGAAGAAACACATCATTCTTCTATATATTTCGCATCATCACTAAACCGGAATGGTCGAACCGGTTTGCCAATCAATACAAGTTGCACAATATTCTTAACACATATACATCATATATCATAACATAATGTTTACGTCATTCAACTATATAACAATAATATGTAAAATAAAATCTGTATACGTCATTCAACTATATTGCTATAAACATGTTTATAACTCAGATCACATAACAAACTAGATAGCCTTAAATAGGTTATGTGTTATTATAAAATTGGTATGTGTCAAGTAAAGACAGATTGAAGTCTTGAAGCATTTATCAATTCGAAAAAAATATAATGGACACCAAAGAAATAAAATAAATAAAATAAAGCCTAATAAAACATTCATAGCCAAAAATAATAGGAATCCAAACATAATCAAGAAAGCCTAAGAAAAACACCTAAAGAAAATTCCAAACCAAACACTTAAAGAAAATTCCTAACAAAACACTGAAAGAAAAATTATTCATGGCTTGACTCTACCAATTAATCATCTGTAAGAAAATCATCAGCTTCTAAATAAGTTTCATCATCAGTATGGTCTTTAGGACCATCGGGGATATCATTTTTATTATCATAAACAAAGTTTGACTCTACCCCGTTTCCTTGTTCTTGATAGAATTTTGATAAAGTTCAACTAGATGCCTGGGAGTACGGCATTGCTTTGCCCAATGACCAAAAGTGCCACAACGATAACATGAATCCGCTATTATGTTCTTTTCTTTTTCATCTCCTCCATTCTTTTCCTTATCTTGCCACTTCTTGTGGTCATTGTTGTTCTTAAAGTTAACACTATGATTAACAGCATGATAATTACCTCTACCATTGCCACGCCCTTGACCACGACCTCGACTAGAACCATAACCTCGACCACGTCCTCGTCCACGGTCATAACCATGACCACGACCTCCATTGTGATAAGTAGTCACATGCGCTTCCGATAAAGGAGCGGTACCAGTTGGACGATTATCATGATTTTTCATTAAAAGCTCATTATTTTCTTCGGCCACAAGTAAGCATGAAATTAGGTCACTATATTTAGTGAATCCTTTGGCTCGATATTGCTGTTGCAATAGTATATTCGAAGCATGGAATGTGGAAAAAGTCTTTTCCAACATCTCGGCATCACTAATTGAGTCACCACATAATAGCAATGTGGAGGTAATGCGATGCATGGCCGAGTTAAATTCACTCACTGTTTTGAAATCTTGGAGCCTTAAGTGAGTCCATTCATATCTTGCCCTTGGCAAGATGACCGTTTTCTGGTGGTCATATCGGTCCTTTAACTTATTCCAAAGGGCTAGTGGATCTTTTACTGTGAGGTACTCAGTTTTTAAATCCACATGGAGGTGATGTCGTAAGAACATCAATGCCTGGGCTTTTTGCATATTAGTTGTTTCTTTTCCTTCGTGGATTGTATCCACAAGCCCATGTGCATCTAAATATGTCTCGGCTTCCAACGCCCAAGACAAATAATTTTTTCCGCTTATGTCTAAAGCCACAATAAGTACATAAGATAATATACTTCGATCCATGTTTGGTTAATTTAAATTATACTAAACTTTAAGCAAATATAATAAGCTATATAAAATAATTACGGCAGAATGCACATATTAAATCATGTTACGCTTATAATTAACATATTTTCAATAATAACATATAACAAGAATATAATAGGTGAACGAAACAACTCATAGTCATAATATAATAGCAGCATGATCAAAGCCATGACTAAGATAAATTCATATAGCTTAGTAACTTCTAGTAGTGTCCATAGGGTAAACTCAAATAATGCAAAATTTGATCAACACACAAATATATGCCCTACATAGTGATAATAGTTAACTATAGACAGCAAAATGTATAAACTCAAATATATGTCATGATTTTATGATAATTACTACTTGAAGATGCAAATTCTATGTTACTTTACACAATAATAAGTTTGTATATAGTTAAATAATCAAACAATAATTATGAAATCAATACTACATGCAAAGCATAACTTCGACATAAACACTAATAATATAAGTCATATCATATGCTTTCAAAAATATAATATGTCATGTATATAACGTTGATCGTACATAAATTACCGAACGAACTTTGAATCGTATATTTTGGAAAGTTTTTAGTTGCGAATAAAGAGTAATTTATTCGCTATAATTGAATCAACAAAGTATAATTGATCAAAGTCTCCAGAATACTAGCTACTGATTTGGTTAAATATCATGACATATCATTAATAACGTGTATACTCACCAAATTACCATGTGCAAACATAAATATTATACATGATTCTTATAAGAATATATAATTGAATCAACAAACATAAACTATTATGAGTTTATCTTTAAATTACCATGTGCTAATAAAGACATAACGTTTATATTCAAGAGTAACGAAAACTTACCTCAACTACGAACATTAGATGCTAAGACACTCGACGATGAAAAATTCGACTCAGTTAGTAATCGTGCTGATAACGTGTTCTGAACAAGAATTGAGGGAATGAATATTCTTCTTATTGATCATTAACTATGAGATTTACAAAGAGTATATATAGACAAACATTAGGGCAAAAACCCTAATAGCTAACATGGGCCATGGGCCTATTATGGGTTATGGGTTATATGGACATCCACTAATAATTATCCATAACACATTCATCATAAAATCCCTAAATTTTAAAAACCCTAAACCAAAATTTTTCCAAATTAAGAAAAATGTCAGATCATATACCTTTCGAAATCCAATCAGAAATCATGAAAAAGCTTCCTGTCAAATCACTAATTCAATTCCGTTCGGTTTCAAAACAATGGAAGTCTCTTATCGACAGCCCGAAATTTATAAAAAACTACCACATCAATCTCACAAACGCCCAACATCATCTACTTGTACGGTACAAGTTAGATACTGTCCGAAAATATACCTCGATTATTGATAACAATTCTTTCCCCCAACAAAAGTTTCCCTTAACCGCCCCGCTGTCCCTTAGCTTATTAAGATACGCAATAACACTTAGTTCCGTTAACGGGTTGTTATGTTTTTACGGTATTTACAAGGACGTAGATTTGGATACTAGGATGGCTGTTATTTGGAATCCTACTGTTAGGAAATCCGTTGGTATTGTTATCCCTGATGCGTTGTATAGGCATACTGTTATTGGTTTTGGGGTTTGTCCTGATACTAGTGACCCTAAGCTTGTTAAGATTAGTGTTGTTATAGAACCTAGTATGTGGGTGGTTGAGGTTTTTACTTTAAGTACGCGTGTTTGGAAAACTGTATATATGGGTGCGCCTTTTAAATCGTGTGATTTGGTGTGGAATCAGGTTTTTGTAGATGGGGTTATTTATTGGCGTGTTTTTGATGATATTGATTTGGATGAAGGGTTTAGGTCTAATTATATTATTTCATTTGATTTGAAGAAGGAGAAGTTTGGTGAAGTGTCTCTTCCGGAGAAATTAGTACGTACACACGATTTGGAGCTGACGAAGGTGAATGAGTCGCTTGGTTTGCTCGAGTATTATGATGAGGGTGAAATGTCGGTTTGTGGTGTGTGGACGAGGAAAGACGGTGAGAATAAACCGTTTACTAAGATGTATACCGTAAAGGTTGAGGGTAAGTCGATGTATAATCGTGTATTGGGGTTTAGGAAGAATGGTGAAGTTGTATTGGAAATGGGGGATGATAATTATGAAGAGTCCGGAATTGAAGTTTATGAACCCTCGTCGGGACATATCAATGGTGTTGGGATTAATGGAAAGTGTTATACGTTCTCCGCAAGGTCGTACATGGAAACACTGCTTTTGCTTGATCAATCAAATTCTATCATTCATTGACAACGATGATGGTACTATATTGCAAGGTGTTGAGATCAAGCTCTAGTTATCACATCAAGTCTTTATTATTCACAACAACAACAACATACCCAATCCCGCCGGGGCGTGGTATGGGGAGGTAGAATGTAGACAGATCCTATCCCTACCTCAGGATAAACCCGAGAGTAAGGAGACTGCTTCTAGGAATGTGTTAGTAGTTTCTAACTTTAATGACTCCCGATGATGTATTTCATATAATTTGTGAACATCTAGCACAACCATTGGCAGTAAGATGTATTTAGATATTTGGATAGGTAAACTCTCGTTATGCATAAGTTAAGGTGTAATGTACCAAGTATATTGTCCAACTGCAGAATCATATAAGATTTTGCCCTGTATAGCATGGACTACAACAGCAACAAGTAAAGTAGACATTCTGTAAGTAGCAGCGTCAAACCAGCACTTGACGGGAACGATAATTGCCTTGTTAAGGCAAGCAATCCACTGCTTTGTATTCACAGCCTACATGTTTGTTCAATGCTGCTCTGTAGCAGCTAGGTTATATTTGGTATCGCTGGAGTCATATGTAATCTAGTTAGTGGTTGTTTTCCTTATTGTTAGTTTATAAGCTTGGTTTGTCATTCTTATGATAGGTTTAGTTTGAAGCACAAATGATGCGTTTGTTTCCGCCTATGTAACGGGCTGAGATGTGAGATTTCACCTACATCCTATATACTTAAAACACTTTTTTGGAGTAATAAATTTACTGGGGAAACTCTTTGGCTCTAGTACATCACAGTTTATAAGAAATGTAGTTTCCACTCTGGGCTATCCAATAGTGATGTATGGAGCATTTATCATTGGTGATGCTTACTTTTTTATGCTTCTGTTTTATATGAGGGTGAGGTCAGCAGTAGGAAATGTAGCCAATGGTAGAATGTGTGGTGAATATAGGTGAATGTATCTTGATTTGTGTTGCATGTATGTAAGCTGTTAGTGACCTGGTGGTCAATGTATTTGATTCCTGCTTGGCTGTTTTTTGGGCATGCAGTGGAATTGTATAGTGTGAAGTTGTTATAAGAATATATACTCACCTTTTTCAACAAAAAAAAAAAATAATAATAAATCATATCATCTCATCTCATATCCGTTAATAACAGCCATCAGAACTAAAGTAACTACTGGCTACACTGAAACATTACAAGATAATGTCACAAGTTCATAACAATGGAAACTCTAAATATTCGGACAAAATCCCAAAAATAAAGTTTACTAAACTCTTTATCCATGGAGAGTTTGTTGATTCGGTTTCAGGTATGATTTTTGTCATTTTTCCACGTTTTCGGTTACTTGTTGAGTTTTGTTTTATAAGTTTTTGAAATATTTGATGATATAGGAAAAACGTTTGAGACGATTGATCCAAGAACAGAAGAAGTGATTGCGAATATTGCGGAAGGAGATAAAGAGGATGTTGATTTGGCTGTTAAGGCTGCTCGTGAGGCCTTTGATCATGGCCCTTGGCCTCGTATGTCCGGTTCTGTACGTATTTGAATACCCTTTTGTAGTTTCTCAATATATACGATACAAATACTATACATCATACTTGTCCTGACGACGAAACTTGAATTCACAACCTCTTGGTTTGAGAGTATCTCACACCATCACATGATCTAACACATCTAATTTGCATATTGACAGGAGAGGGGGAGGATCATGATGAAATTCTTACAATTAGCCGAAGAAAACATTGAAGAATTAGCAGCCTTGGACACACTTGATGCGGGCAAGTTGTTTGAGCTCGGGAAGGCTGCTGAGATTCCAGGGGCATTCAACATACTTAGGTCTAAACGTTTTCATATTTATGTTGATGTGTTTTTTAACTTTTAAAAACCTATAACTTAACACATAATTTATCTATCAGATATTATGCTGGTGCGGCTGATAAAATCCATGGAAAGACATTAAGAATGGCAAATCAGTTACAAGGGTACACTTTACATCACTTTACATGAACCTATAGGTGTCGTTGGGCATATTATCCCATGGAACTACCCTATCGGAATGTTTTTAATGAAAACCAGCCCGGCATTGGCTGCAGGGTGCACCATGTTGGTCAAGCCTGCTGAGCAATCACCACTTTCCGCCCTTTATTTGGCCCATTTAGTTAGACTGGTATGACTGATAATAAACTATGTTTCTACTTTTTTGCATACATTAATTATTAATTAGAGCTGATTTATAATGGCTATTACTCAGGCGGGTATTCCTGATGGGGTGATTAATGTTGTAACGGGATTTGGAGAGACAGCAGGAGCTGCGATTAGTTCTCATATGGATATAGATTGTGTGAGTTTCACGGGGTCAACTGAAGTAGGACGAGTTGTAATGCAAGCAGCGGCCACCAGTAATTTGAAAGCGGTGTCTCTCGAGCTTGGAGGCAAAGCCCCTCTAATAGTCTTTGATGATGTGGATGTTGATTCAACCGTTAATATTGCTCTTAGGGGCGGTTTCGCTAACAAGGTATATATAAATTTTTGGTGGTAAAATGGGTAGGTTTGGTAAAGAGTCACACCATGTTTGGATAAAGCTTTTTAATGTTTTATGCGTTGATAAAACCATAGTTTATTTGAAAGATATATATCATTTTCAGGGTGAATATTGCGTGTGTAGCTCGAGGATACTCGTCCAGGAAGGAATATATGATGAATTTATGACTAAGTTTGCGTTGTACGCGAAAGGGATGATCGTTGGTGACCCCTTTGATCCTTCCACTCATCAAGGACCTCAAGTAATCAAAAATTCGACCAACCATGAATAACTTCTGGAAAAAAATGTGTTGTTTGTTCTAATACTAATGACTAGTCATTTATAGCTAGGTTGATAAGCAACAATATGAAAAAGTACTTTCATATATCGAACATGGAAAAAGACAAGGTGCGACATTGCTAACGGGAGGAAAGCCTTGTGGAGAAAAGGGATACTATATCGAGCCAACGATCTTCTCAGATGTTACGGTAATATATACGTTCGTTTATGTCACGATACATATATGTTGCATAAAGTTTTACTCTATTATGTACTCACAACCTTGTTTATGTATTTGTATGTTTGCAGGATGATATGCTTATTGCGACAGATGAAATTTTTGGCCCAGTTGTATCTGTCATTAAGTTCAAGTAAGCTCGCATACATAAGCAATAAACAATCACAACTGGTTTCATATACTATAAAAGACTGCTACTGATTTTGTTCGTTATTTGCTAATTTTTTAGGACAATTGAGGAGGCAATTGCGAGAGCTAATTCCACATGCTATGGTTTAGCAGCAGGGATAGCGACCAAGGATTTGAACATAGCTAACACTGTCTCAAGATCACTTCGTGCTGGTATTGTTTGGATAAACTGTTATTTGGCGTTTGATGCGGGCTGCCCTTATGGAGGCTATAAAATGAGCGGGTTTGGAAGAGAACTCGGGATGGAAGGCTTATACAAGTATCTCCAAGTCAAATCCGTTGTCACTCCTCTTCATAATTCTCCTTGGCTTTGAACGTATCAAGCCAAAATTAAAACCAAACTCAATATGTCATTGTTGAGATGTATTAATAATAAATTTTCAAAGAACTGATACTGAATGAAATTTCGGTTCTCGGTTTGGTCAGGAACCGAAGAACCGCCTGATAAGAAACTATGATTTATTTATTTTTATTTATTTTTTATTTTATTATTATTATTATTTTATTATTATTATTATTATTTTATTGGTATTTTATATAGGTTATGTTTGGTAAAAGTAGCAGTGAGCTATGAGCAGTAGCCACAGCTCACCGCTCACAGCTTCTTAAAGAAGCATTGGAAAAATGAGTTTTCCTAAAAAATAGCAAAGCTCACTGATGACGTATAGTCCATACCCGGGTCACGAACCCGATTAGTAAACAATACTAACAATTAAGCCCACCACGTATGGGCCGCAACTGGACTACCAGTTATGTGACTTGGGTCGACAAGGCCCAAGCCCAAAGTTATTTCCGGATAATATATGGAGTATCTTCTAAATAAAGAGGATATATACCAAATATCCGATGTCGGCTAACACGCCGAGGAGTAGGGAACACGAAACCTACTAGGGTTTCGTGCATATATAAAGGGCATTCCAGCCCTCGGTAGAGGTACGATCTTCAGAAAACCCTAACCCTTTACTAAACCCTACATTCGATTACTTACTCTCACGCCGGAGGATAATCGGGGGAGACAATCCCTCGATAAGCCTAACGGTGTTTGTTCTTTTTCTTAGTGCGCAGGTTCCATCAAGCATTAAGATTCGAATTGGTACGAGAATAGAAGCCCTGTCAAGGAACGCCCAACTTTTGTATCAACAAGTGGCGCCATCCGTGGGACCCTACACTAAGATTTTTACCGAGAACTAGAATGACGAAACACGGAAGTCATAAGAGTCCGCATGGGAAGAAAACGCAGGACGACCTGCTAGGGAAGAAGCATCAAACTGATGCGGCCTCTAAGCAAGCCTCTGGGACAACCAGCACGCCTCAAAGCTTAGGAGCGCACCCAAACTTGATCTTCCCTGCAGTGGAATCGCTTACCAGGGTTACTCCCGCTATTACAACAAGTACTAGCGAGATAGAACTGGAGCGCACTCCTCTTGCCATGCCAGAGGTGAACTTCACTGAGCCTCCCAACGCGCCTGTCCGTAACAAGGATCCTGCTTTGGAAACAGACTCCTTCGCGCTAGAAGGAGTCACTCCCGAGTTGGCCCCAAGTGACTTCGTATCTCAAAACTACGAAGCCTTGACTGCACTCATGCGAGAGGAGGCAAAGAAAAGGTCAAGCCAAAGTTTGCACGCCAGACTCAACTTTGACCCTAATCCTGATGCATCCCCACCGCGCTACCGAAAGGAAAGACGCGAGAAGGATAGCCGCAAGCAACCAGTGTTCGCCAGGATTGGAAGGAAGGTTGTGGACGAAGAAACAGCCGACTTTCAGCACCTGGAGGAGCGTGAAGATGGGGAACGGCGCGCCAATGTCCACGCTAGGCTTGGCAGTCGCAGAATCCAAGATAGGCTTGGGCGACGGTGCTCCCCAAGCGAAAGCCCCTCAAGTTCAAATTCTGATGATAGTCGGCGCAAGCGCCGCAGAGGAGCAAGCTCAGATTCTGATGATAGTCGACGCAAGCGTCACAAAAGAGTTCGCTCATCTTCGAGTGATTCCTCGGACAACGAGGATAAAGAAACCGGACACTGGAAATCAAGAGGGAAATACCGCGACCAGGATGATGAAGACATGTCTCTTCCCTGGCGTCGCCAAAAGGTTGATGCGTTTACTAGGCGCATCAGTGACTTTTCTGAGAATAAGAAAAGGCGCATGCCTGCTAATGTCAAAACATATGATGGGACAGGTGATCCTGATGATCACCTAAAAATTTTCGAATCAGCAGCTACTATCGAAAATTGGCCACAGCCTGTGTGGTGCCATATGTTCAACTCCACATTAGTAGGGAATGCGCGCAACTGGTTTAGTAAGCTTCCACGCAGAAGCATTGGTGGGTTTGAAGAGTTGCGCAGAGCGTTTCGCTTAAACTTCACTCAAAGGAAGAAGTGCGCCAAAAACCCTGTAGAACTCGCTAGGGTTAAACAGCGACAAGGGGAATCCACAAGCGCTTTCATGGAACGCTTCAAGGACGAGTGCATGAAAGTCAAGGCGTGTCCAGAGATACTAAAAATATCGGGTTTTATGAATGCAATCAATAACCCAGATTTGATAAAAAAGCTAAACGATAAGGTTCCCCTAACCTTTGACAAACTCATGAAGCGCACGAGGTCTTTCGTCCAAGGAGAAGAAGCCGCTGCGGATAGCAAAAAAGGCTATTCGAACCATAGACCACAAGAAGAGTCAAGGAGACAATCCAATGACCAGGGTGACAATCGTAACAGCCGCAGCAGAGGCTATCGCAACCAAGGGAGTGGAAGAGACAATGATAGATACACACCCCTCACAAAAACCCCAAGGGAGATATTTGTGACGGAGGGTGCGAACTTCCCGAAACCACCGCCAATCCGCACCCCAGAGGATAAGCGCATAGGGAATGGTTATTGCGAATACCATGGACAGAAGGGCCACACAACTAACGATTGCGTCCAACTGCGCCAATTGATTGACAAATTGGTAAAGGAAGGAAAGATGGACCACCTCGTAAAAAACATCAGAGAAGGGAAAGACAAACCAAAACCAGTGGCCAAGAAAGAGACGCCAAGAGAAAAGGCAGACATCATCTACATGATACAGCCATGGCCGCGCGCGACAAGACAGAAGGTCAGTCAACGTTTTTCTAAGGAAAACGAGATTTCTTTCCCCTCCCTGACTGCGAACAACGCAGTGGTGGATCCACTTACCATTGAAATACATACGGGGGGTCACGACATCCGTCGCATGTATATAGATGGAGGTGCATCCGCTAATATTATATATGAACACTGCTTCAAGAAACTGCGACCTGAGATACAGAGTCAGTTGATCCCAGCCACAGCACCGCTCACTGTCTTCACAGGGGAGAAGATATGGCCCACGGGGCAATTGCGTCTATTTGTAGAAGTTGGTGACAAACCACACTCTACAGTTACCTGGATGGACTTCATGATAATCAGATCCCCCTCTCCGTACAATGGTATCATCGGGAGACCTGGAATATCATCTATCCGCGCCGTGCCATCCACAGCGCACGAGATGTTAAAGTTCCCAGTGGAAGGAGGTATTGTTACCCTTTACAATACCACCATACCACCCAAAGAATGCAACACAGTGACAAGTGACGTAAGCGTTGTTCCAGAACAGCGCGCAATTAAAGTCCCAAACCTAACGGTCGCCATTCACCCTGAATACCCGGATCAACAGGTATCTATTGGCGGGTCTCTGTCTGACAAAGGCAGATCAGCTATATGCGCACTCTTGCAAAATAATTTGGATATTTTTGCATGGGAACCAAAGCATATGACAGGAGTGCCACGCTCCATCACGGAACATAAGCTGCAAATCCGACAAGGATATCCTCCAATACGACAGAAAAAGCGCGGACAAGCTCCAGACCGCGCAAAAGCCATCCTGGAAGAAGTACATAAACTAGTAGACGCAGGCATCATGCGTGAAGTCTACTACCATGACTGGCTCTCTAACCCAGTGATGGTAAAGAAGAGTGATGGCAGTTGGAGGATGTGCGTAGACTTCACAGATCTCAATAAAGCATGTCCACAGGACTGCTACCCGCTACCGGAAATAGACTGGAAAATTGAGTCTCTATGTGGATATCCCTTCAAATGCTTCCTGGACGCATACAAGGGATACCACCAAATTCAAATGGCGGAGGAAGACGAAGAAAAGACGGCCTTCCACACAAGTCAAGGGGTCTACTGCTACACAAAGATGCCCTTCGGCCTAAAGAACGCAGGAGCAACATACCAAAGATTGGTGGACACTGCGTTCGAGAAGCAAGTGGGACGCAACTTGGAAGTATACGTCGATGATCTCGTCATCAAAAGCCATACAGAGGAAGAGCTGGTGCGCGACATGGAGGAAACGTTCAAAACACTCAGGAGAATCAACATGAAATTGAACCCTAAGAAGTGTACGTTTGGCGCTACGGAAGGCATGTTTCTCGGGTATTTGATAGAACCCGATGGGATCAAGCCTTGCCCAGAGAAGACTCAAGCAGTCATTGACCTCCCCTCACCGCGCACACTGAAAGAAGTTCAGTCACTAAACGGCAAGCTAGCCGGACTGAACCGATTCTTATCCAAATCAGCAGACAAGTCACTTCCCCTATTCAAGACACTCAAGAAGTGCACCAAAAAGGGAGACTTCAGGTGGACTGCGGAAGCAGAAGAAGCCTTTCAACAGCTCAAACAACACATAGCAGCACTCCCAAAACTTGTCGCACCCAGACCAGGGGAAGAGCTGATCATGTACCTATCTGCGACCCAAGGAGCAGTCAGCGCAGTGCTACTGACAGACAGGAACTCCGTCCAAACACCCATCTATTTTGTTAGTAAGGCGCTGAAGAAAACGGAGATTAACTACACTGCAATGGAGAAATTGGTCCTAGCCTTAGTGTTTGCAGCGAAAAGACTGCGCAGGTACTTCCAGGCGCATCCAATCGCTGTTATCACAGACCAACCCATCAAACAGGTTATATCGAAACCCGACGCATCGGGACGCCTACAAAAATGGAGTGTGTTACTGGGTGAGCACAACATATCATACAGACCGCGCACTGCAATTAAAGGGCAGATATTGGCCGACTTCATCATTGAGAAGCCGGATACAGACACCCCACCTGCGACAAGCAAGGAGGAACTTCAAGAACCATGGATCCTATTTACTGATGGATCCTCATGCGTAGATGGATCAGGAGGTGGCCTTATTCTCACCAACCCAGAAGGAGTTGAATTCACCTACGCACTGCGTTTTGAATTCACAGCCACGAACAACGAGGCAGAATACGAAGCACTCCTAGCTGGGTTACGCATCGCAACTCAAATGGGTGCACGCAACCTAGAAGTAAACGTCGATTCGCGGCTAGTGGCTAACCACGTGTCAGGAGAATATATAGCAAAGGAGGAACACATGATCCAATACCTCGAAAAGACCAAATCTCTGATCCAGAACTTCGATAGATTCATCATCAAGCAGGTTCCCAGGAGTGAAAATAGGAAAGCAGATGCGCTGAGCAAGATTGCATCCACCAGTTTTGCGCATCTATCAAAACAAGTTTTGGTGGAAACCTTGAAAAACAAGTCAATCACAGAGATGGAAATATCCACGGTGATAGAAGAGGAAAATCCTACGTGGATGACACCGATCACTGACTTCATCAGCAAGGGCATACTTCCCCAAGAGCAGAAGGAAGCTCGAAGAATCCGACGCACAGCGCAGCGATTCGAGCTCAGAGACAACGTCTTATATAGACGTTCATTCCTACAGCCATGGCTTAGGTGTGTTGGACCTCTCCAGGCAGACTATGTACTTCGAGAGATCCACGCAGGCTTATGCAGCATGCACTCAGGACCACGGTCCATTGTAGCGCGCGCCCTAAGGTCTGGATACTATTGGCCAACTATGCACCGTGACGTACGTGACTTGGTACGGAAGTGCAATGATTGCCAAGTTCACAGACCTATTCCGCGCCGACCACAACATGAACTAACACCTATTACATCGCCATGGCCCTTCTACAAATGGGGTATCGACATCGCTGGACCTTTCCCCATTGCCGCAGGAGGATTGAAATTCCTCATTGTGGCAATAGATTACTTTACCAAGTGGATCGAAGCAAAGGCAGTAGCGACTATAACAGGTAACCAGGTGAAACGATTCGTGTGGGACAACATAGTATGTCGTTTTGGATTGCCTGGAGAAATTATCTCGGATAACGGAAAACAATTCCGTGATAATCCGTTCAAAGATTGGTGCGAACAACTGAACATCACGCAACACTTTGCATCAGTAACTCATCCACAAACCAATGGTCTGGTTGAGCGCGCAAACAGAAGCCTAGGCGAAGGGATCAAAGCGCGCCTGGACAGACACAAAGGTAGATGGGTAGAAGAACTATCACATGTTCTCTGGGCGCACCGAACAACCATCAAGGTTAGCAACGGGGACACCCCCTTCTCTTTGGTCTATGGGACAGAAGCTGTAATACCAGCTGAAATTGGCATGCCAACCATCCGTACTGCGGAAGTTAACATGGCAACCAATGATGATGAGCGGCGCATATACTTAGATCTATTGGAAGAGCGACGTGAACGCGCAGCAATACGCGAAGAGAAAGCCAAGTCGAGAATGAAAAAATACTATGATACCAAAGTACGCAGCACTTCATTCAGACCAGGCGACTTCGTATACCGCGACAATGACTCAAGCCGCGCAGAAGACACTGGTAAGCTAGGACCAAAGTGGGAAGGACCTTACGAGGTCATAGAAGCAGTTGGCAATGGAGCGTACAAGCTACGCGACAAGGACGGACGTGAGCTACAGCGAACATGGAACGTCCGCAACCTTAAACGGTGCTATCTTTGAAGAAGGCTACGGCCCAACATGGACACTCATGCGCTTTAGAAAGTGCCCCCAATAAAGATCCATGTAATTTTATTTTTTAAGTATTATCTAGATAAGTATTTTTTTTCAAAACTTGCAAGTATTAATAAAACGTTATGGTTTCTAGCTAACTCCATAACACATTTAACTTTATTGTTTGCATCTTTATCATCGTATTTCAATATTGTTATAATCTTGCCTACATGGCGTGCATGCACACACTAAGACCCACGATGGCAGAAAGGATGAGTTAACCTAATAAACAACTCGTTGAGTAAGAGGGTTGCAAACCCATCAACATTGGATCACGAATCCTTGTTAAACACCTTGCGCTCAAGACGTTGGCGCAAGTTCCTTACGCACCCCACGACGGATGCGCAAAAGGGCACACTGTGCGCGTTTAACAACTCAGGAAGTCAAGACTCTTGACTCCTTAAAGTAAAATACGACAAGTAAAATTACAAAAATACATAGACGACTATGATTTCTTTCTTTACAATAAGTTAGACAAATTCAATACACGACTACGGTCAATATTTAAGGAAATTCATACACGATTATGATTCTTCTCTTTCTAAATACGCTTAGACACTTAAAGATATCTTCACGCAAAGATACATAAGTCAAACAAGATCTACGAGGTCAAAAGCATAAGTATTTAGAAGTTACAAAAACACCAAGTACAAAAAGTAACCTTTTATTTATAGAATACGTTTCTACAAAAAGACTTGTACAAAAAAGTTAAATACTATATGTACGCCTTAACTTGCTGGAGCCCCCGCTCAAAGCCGCTTCCTTTGCATCCGCGAGCCTCTTCAACAACTCTGCATCATTAAGGGAAACAGTGGCCACGCAGACAGGCACACCATCGGATCTAGGCTGATGCGCAGCGCCTATGCCGCACAGAATGGCCTTTCCTTTCTCGCCTTTCTTTCGTGCGACCCTGGAAACATGCGCATTTAGCGACCTTTGCAAAGAAATCTCTTTCTCAAGACGGAAAGGATTCAGAATGTCACGAGGCTGGGCAAAAATGGGTACCTTCAACTGCGCTACATCAGGCTTCAAGTAGAAGTCCACCTGCTGATCTGCATCATCCTGCAGATGCCTAGGAAGAGTAAGCCCCGCCATGATCACGCTGATTGGCTGGTCCTGATCACGCTCCAAGAGAGCGATATGCGGAAGCTCAAGCTTCTTTAGCTCATCCATGGCAGCAACAAGCTCAGCATGGGCATTCGCCTTATACCCAGGCACCTCAGCAAGCGGCACAGTCAGCAACTTGGCCTCCGCAAGCTTGTCTGCGGACGAGGTCTCACCGTGCGCAATAGCGCAATTCACAACCTTCCCAAAGGATGCGGTGACCTCAGGATGCTCCAGCGTACACATGGCGGCCAGGCGAAGACCATGACTGATCAACCACCTACGAAATAACACAAGTGTTAATAAGAAAAAGGGTCTCAAATATACACAAGCTATAAAGAGATAAAAGCATCAGGTACCTGCGCTCAGCTATGGCCTGAACCATGTGAGGGTATAGCTCCTCATCATACTCGATGCTGAGCTTGCGGAGCTTCTCCTCCTGCGTCTTCAGCGCAAGCTCCACGCGACTGCGAAACTCCTCAATATTGGCAAAGTGCTTGCTCCTATTCTGTTCCAAGTACTTCAGCGCCCATAAGGAGTTACGCCTCTGACGGTCCGCATGAGCACGCTCTCGCTCCAGCTCAGCCATCACCATGACCTTCTCCTCACCCATTTTTCGCGCAGACGCCTCTGCGCGCTCCAGTTTAGCCTTGGAGCTCAGCTGCTCAGCTTTAGAGCTTGCTAATTCAGCCTGCACAGACGCTAATTGCGCCTGCAGCCTGGAAACTTCCTCAGACTTGTGCACCCTTGCTTGCGCCACCAGCTCAGACTGGCGCACAGCTATAGAGGCAAGCTCCTCCATCGTAGAGTCAAAGGGACTTGACTCCACTTCAACATCCCTCGGTGAACGCGCCCCGTCCAGAGCATGACTCACCTCGGGTGGCGCACTCCCATCTAGGACGCCAGCATCCTCCACAGGCTGTTCACTGCACAAAACATCAAGAAACAAGGTTAGCGCACGGTCAAGCATACACAAAATCCTAAGGAATTGCTAAAAAATACTTACATGGGGGGAGGAGTCGAGGACACGTCCTTCTCCTTCTCAGTCTCAGTCGTGGACACACCTCCGCCAGACTTCTCAACATCCACACTGAGGACACGAAGGAACAAAGTTAGCACAAAATATAACTTGACAAAAGTTTATAATAACTAAGGTACTTACTTCATCTGCAACTCAGTAAAAGACGAGCTTCCCCCAGCCTCAGTCCGCGGCCTCTTGGAGGGCCCTTTACCATCACTGCCAAGCGCTCTCTTGCGCGTCAGTGGGGAGCTTTCCTCCATCTCACTGTCAGTCTCCTCTAAATGGATCATCGTTTCAGGAAGAGGAGGCTGCGCAGCGTCAGGACCTGGCTGCACAGGAGGAGCCACCTCCTGTATTGGCTCAGCTACGATCACATCAGGGGAGCCTTCGGGATCTGGGATAACCAAATCCACGACGCGCCCTGCTGTTGCCTGCAGAATAGTCTGCTCACCATCCCCCAAAGGACGCACTCCCACTGCCACGGAACGCGGATTCTCCAGACGTACAACCGAAAAAAGATCCATCTCTGCGCATAAAATAGACAAAAAGAAGCAAGTTACATAAAGTACGAAAGACGAAGAAACACTTACACTAATAACGACAGTAAGGCGATAGAAGGAGCACCCACCCGTGCCATCCGCATGCAAGAATGTGGGAACTTCTGTCTCATGCTCAAAATAGTTGCGACTGATGCCCATGTGCACCAGGAATGCTTCCGGATACGGTTTGATCGGAAGGCGATTCTCATCTATTATCGCCGCATGATCCACGTTATACCACGTCTCAGGAGGGCGCTCATCCTTGGGCAGATTGGCACGGGTGTAGAATTGGAAATTGGAGGGGAAGACAGCATCATCAACCCAAAAGAACTTCTCCCTCCAATCCTTGAGCTTATCTACCTTCTGTACATAGCACTGTAACCTTCCTACGCGCTTCGAGAAAGTAACCCACCCATTTGACCACGTCGCGTGATAAAACGCGCGAAATAAGTGGAGGGATGGGTGAACCGCTAACAAGCGAAGTTCACCTCAAAATTAGCATCTTCCAGCACCATACATGCAACTGGGAGATGTGGAGGTCGTAATAATGAGTATGTCACTCAATAACACGGAGATGGGGACGCGTGATTCGCCACTGAAAAGGCGTAATAACCCCACCTTCCCGGCAGGGAAATCCGCGATGGTGTCATTCGGACCTGGTACCTCTGGGCGCAGGCCCAAAGGGATAAAATAATCCGAAGTGAACTGCACTAGTTCCTCCTCGGTTATGTTAGAACGGAAATCATGAAGTTGCGCTACCATTTTGTGATTCAGACTATGTGCGCACGCGCTATTACCTATGAATTATCGTTCTTGAAAGCAGATTTGAAGATGTAAAAATGGTGGAATTGCGATTTTTTAACTGTGGACGTCACAGTGAATGAGAGGCGGTAGTTTATATACTTTTCCCATCCACCACAGATGAGTGACACGTGTATCCCACTATCTCAAATCGTGTGGCTAGGATAAAGGATGGTACAAGACAAGTGGGCAACCTCTCCATTTCCCAAGGTACCCAAATTGCACTTTTTTGGACTAGATACATGATACGTGTATTTTTTAGGCGGTATATTTTTTAAAGCTTCCCGCGTACGCGTGAGGAATTAATTCGACACGACTTTAGTCTAGCATCCGCAGGTTTTACCCTGCGCATACTAGACTGGGGGGACATGATGACGTATAGTCCATACCCGGGTCACGAACCCGATTAGTAAACAATACTAACAATTAAGCCCACCACGTATGGGCCGCAACTGGACTACCAGTTATGTGACTTGGGTCGACAAGGCCCAAGCCCAAAGTTATTTCCGGATAATATATGGAGTATCTTCTAAATAAAGAGGATATATACCAAATATCCGATGTCGGCTAACACGCCGAGGAGTAGGGAACACGAAACCTACTAGGGTTTCGTGCATATATAAAGGGCATTCCAGCCCTCGGTAGAGGTACGATCTTCAGAAAACCCTAACCCCTTACTAAACCCTACATTCGATTACTTACTCTCACGCCGGAGGATAATCGGGGGAGACAATCCCTCGATAAGCCTAACGGTGTTTGTTCTTTTTCTTAGTGCGCAGGTTCCATCAAGCATTAAGATTCGAATTGGTACGAGAATAGAAGCCCTGTCAAGGAACGCCCAACTTTTGTATCAACACTCACCGCTTTTTTGCTAAACGAACAATAAAAATTACAAAACTCATTGCCCACCGCTCATCGTCCAAAAAGCTCCGCGTCAAACATAGCCATAATCTCAACTTTGCAATAATGTTAAATTCATAGTAGTAAAAATGGCTGTGTGTTCTATATGTCTGTCCTTGATGGCTTGATGCCTACGAATATGATATGTGCCAGGTGACAATTTTAGACATGATTTACTCCTTTGATACATGATTTTGAATGTTTATTAGTCGAGATTTCATAATAAAAGGAACTTATTAGCTTCGGATAAATTAAGGCAAATTAATGTGGGACACTATAGGAAGCATATGTTATGATACTTCGTAAATTCCATCATAAATAAATACAATTGACCTACTGGTGTATGATTTTGAATAAGTGACATTCGCTATAAAGGCACTTACTAGTTTATGTTATGTGGAGATGACATCATGTATGAGTAATGCTGTAAAAAAGTTGATGTTTAACTGCTTTCAAATGTGTAAAACGAGTAGAACGACCCCGCCGCGTTGCGGCGGTGTTATTCGTTATATTTCTAAATACGTAGCGTTTACAAAAATTTATTATAGAGTCAAGTTATTTTAAAGAAAAAAATATGCTACTTTTTATAAAACTGTAACAAATAATTTTGCTCATTAGAGCGTGTGTATACAATTGCTTATGTCGTTTGTCATGTTATCCAACTGCCTCAGCTTGTCAGTTTATTTTGAGATAAAAAAAAAGAAAAAAAAAGAAAAAAAAAGAAGAAAAGAAGCAATGTTTCATAAGCAGGTACAGAGTCCTTATTTCAAGTGCTTAGGGAAGATGAAAGCAAAAGCACTTCAAATTCAACCTTCCATCAATAAACTCTACAAAAATTCAATGATTGGGATTTAAGAGATGCATACACATGTGTTTTTCTGAATTGTGCATATGAAGAATTTAGTATTTTTTCAGTAGGTTTATCATAATATGGTTTCAATCCTTTTTTAACATCTTATATCGTTACATGGTAAGGGGTGTTGTCATAAAACTATGAAATATAAATAATAATGAATGTTACAATGACAGATATTATACAAATTCTGAGTAGTGAAATACCTCATGAAGATACCAATTGTAAATACTATTTCCTTAATGACCTCCTATGTACCCATAACATGCTGCGAGTATGCCACCTTCAGAGTAGTCACTGGTTGTGGATAAGAAATTCAAATTTCGCGGAAGAGCTGCAAATAAAAAACAATGTTAAGAGGCATGTACTGTTAAAATTGTTACCGTCTTTAATTTACACTGACACTGCACATGTTGACAACACAACCGTTCTGCCATGCTTCAACCCATGGGTCTGGTTATTTGCATATACTAACATGTTTTTCAAATTAGGTTGACGGTGTATTGCAATATCAATTCAAATGGCTCAACGTTTTGACAGACCTGGTAAACAAAGCCTGTAGCACTACAGCATATACTAATTGACATGCATATAGGAACCAACAATACCGAGAATCCTCGTTCCAAGGATACAAATCCCAAATCTTTGAAGTTACAGATGCAATCCTGCAGTTGAGAGATGCATTTTTTTTTTTATTATGATTGGCATTCGAAGATAAAATAAATGTATTTATCGGATATAATGTGTGAGTGTAGTTGCTAAAGGGGATTATAGTGAAAAAGTTGACCAAAGGTTACAAAGCTTATAATATACATGTTTATACTTGACTTGAGGTACCTAAAGACAATATTTGACAATACATCATGCCCCATATCAGAAGGAAGTTCAATATTCATATTACATTTGAAAACCACACTGAAGAAATAAATTGAGCAATTACAATTTTTTACTTACGCAGCCCTGAGGGGTGAGTCCAACACATTTGCTGATATCATTAGGAATAACACGGTGTAATCAATGCCCTGATAAAAAACAAAAACAGTCATACTTCAAAATCATACGTTCCATGAAATACTATTAACTTTAGAATTACTAAAAGGTTAAAATACACGCTTACAATCTCTGCAATCTACTCAGTTTACCAATGGTTGTTGATATCCAGCCTCCAAGCTCCATCTAAGGCAAGTTTCTACAAAAATCCAAAAATGAAATCAAATTTTGCAACTACTAAAGACACTAAATCTTATTTTTTGGGCTTATGGGCTTATTTCAATGTGGAAAAGCTCAATCTATTATAGCTTTTGAGCTTACCATATTGAGCATACGAATCACCGTTGTCTCTTTAATATATTCTTTAAGTTCCATCAAACCAACATAAAACTTTACATAAATAAATTCTTTAAACATATCTGCTACCCAAGTTACAGGTCTAACAAAGGCACGCTACCTGCAAGAACCCGCACGACTGCCAGCTCGCCCTAAAACAAAACCCAAAAACAAAACACAATCAAAACACAAAATCCAACAAAAGAAAAACACAATCAAAGAACAACATGTACCCGTTCTTCATGTTTTGTCTAGATAACCCTTTTCACAAAGTTCAAAACCCTCTAAAATTTGTAGACAATTTGTTAAAGGCGGTTATTGATTAGGCGGTGAAGTGGCAGAACACTATTCTAGATCTTCTGGTGGTGAGTAGGCGTCTAATGAAGGCGGTGGGTAGACTCTGGAAAGTGAGAGAAATGTCGGTGAGTGTCACGCTATGTAATATACAACCGAATATCGGCCTAACACAGGACTGTAACTTGGGCCTCCCATGGGCTCCCCATATAGTGACTTAAGATGATGTCAACGAAACGACGACGTATTAAACGGGAAATTATATATATAGTAATAACGAGATTTTAATGAAATATAAAGAGTAAATTGCAAAAATCGTCCTTGTGGTTTGGCCAAATTGCACGTTTGGTCCCTGTAATTCATTAAATGCAAAAATGGTCCGGATTTGGCACTGTTTCATTCACTTTTGGTCCCCCATGTTAATCGGCGTTAAGTGAGTTCCGTTAGAACTTACACGTTAGCCCTTAAGGCTAACAATCGTTGCAGCGCCCGTCCTTTAAACTAACGACCAAACCACAAGGACTATTTTTGCAATTTACTCTTTTTTTTCGATTTTTTTTTTTTTTTTTGAAAATTTTTTTTCGTCCGAAAAAAGTTTTTATATAAAACTTTTTTATATAAAAAATATATACGAAAAAGTTTTTATATAAAACTTTTTTATATAAAAAATATATACGAAAAAAGTTTTTATATAAAAACTTTTTTATATAAAAACAATTTTATATAAAAAAAATTTCGTATATAAAAAATGTTTTTATATAAAAAGCTTTTTTCGTATATAAAAACTTTTTTATAAATTTTTTTTATATAAAAAACTTTTTTCGTATATAAAAACTTTTTTCGTATATATTTTTTATATAAAAAAATATATAAAAACTTTTTCATTTACAAAACGTGTTAAAACAAAACGTTTTTTATATACGAAAAAATATGTACAAAAAGAAACAATTAAAAAAATATATAAAAAGTTTGTGTCTTTTTTTTAACATCCTTTTTTTTTAATATATAAAAATATAAACGTTTTGTTAAAAAATATAAAACGTTATACATATTTAATCACAATCACATGTAGCATTTTTTAACTCGTGATTTCTTGCTGCTGACATCTTTTTTTTTAATATATAAAAATATAAAAGTTTTTTAATATATAAAACTTTTAACATACGACAAAAACGTTATACATATTTAATCACAAACGTTTTGTTTTAAAGATGTGTCTTTTTTTTAACATCTTTTTTTTAATATATAAAAAAAAAAACGTTTTGTTTTTATACATACGACACATCTTTTTAATTGAATCTTTTGTTTTAACACGTTTTGTCGGTGCTCTTTTATATAAAAAAATATATAAAAAGTTTTTCGTATATAAAAAAATATATACGAAAAAAGTTTTTATATACGAAAAAAGTTTTTTATATAAAAAAAAGTTTATAAAAATGCTTTTATATAAAAAAAGTTTTTATATAAAAACTTTTTTCGTATATATTTTTTATATAAAACAGTTTTATATAAAAACTTTTTTCGGTCGAAAAAAATTTTCAAAAAAAAAAAAAAATCGAAAAATTCAAAGAAAGAGTAAATTGCAAAAATAGTCCTTGTGGTTTGGTCGTTAGTTTAAAGGACGGGCGCTGCAACGATTGTTAGCCTTAAGGGCTAACGTGTAAGTTCTAACGGAACTCACTTAACGCAGGTTACATGGGGGACCAAAAGTGAATGAAACAGTGCCAAATCTGGACCATTTTTGCACTTAATGAATTACAGGGATCAAACGTGTAATTTGGCCAAACCACAAGGACGATTTTTGCAATTTACTCAAATATAAAGAAACCAGTCTAGTTGAATATGCTCAACTTTTGAAGTTGATATGATAATATGATGATCAATCTAAAGGATTATAGCTATAGACGTAGTTGAAGTAAATAACATAGTAACCAATGAGGTGACCCAGTGGTAAGGGCTTAACCTCTTAAGACGAAAGTGCCAAGAGATCTTGGGATCGAACCCTGAGGAGAAAATTAATCCCCATTGACCATGGAGGTTACATGCGATGACTCCGGGTTATCCAAAAAGGGTAGTCGCCCTGGGATTAGTCGGCTCGCAATATCGAGTCGGAAACCCAGGTATACCAAAAAATAAAAAATAAAAAAATAAATAAAAAAATAACATAGTATTTAATTCTTAAGCAAAGTATATACTAATTTCATGCAATGAAGTTACTTTGTGACTTACTAGGTTGATGCAGACCCGAGAATGAGCAAAGGTTTCTAGTGCAGCAACATCCAGCTTATCTATCCCAAGTAAATTAAAGCTACATATCAGGCATTCCTGTTCGCAAGCACTATAATACCCTTGCATAAAACTCTAAATTATAAACTTATTACTCGTCTTCTAAGTTATTTATTTAAGTACTGCAAGTAATCTTCGAATCACATTTAGAATCGGCTATATACTTTAATCGTTCAATATTATGTAAGCTTTAAACGTAAATGAGTGCAAACATAAAAAAAAAAAAAATGCTGAATTTTTGGGTACTTTTTAAAAAAATTCGGTTCCAATCGGGTAGAACCGAAATACCCGAACCGGAACCAAAACACGCTCTTCAGTCCGGTTCTCGGTTCCTAATACATGTATTTTGCGGTTCTCGATTCTCTCGGTTCCGGGTCGGTTCTTTGTGGTTCCGGAACTGCGCTCACCCTATGAGTACGTATATAAATAAAACTTCCTCCGTCCCATATTGTAAGCCCAATTTCATATTTCACACATTTTAGAAAAAATGAGGACTATTACGTTGTACATTAATAACATGCCATGTTGACTTATGAAAATCATTTTAATTTTGTAGAATATGAAAGAAGACTATTAGGGTGTGTTTCTTTTTTAGTTAGAGCGGTGGGTACCGTAGTGTCATAGGGCTCATGCCATAGCCAAAAAGTGCTGGCACGTCAGCAAAACTCTTTATAGCACCAGAAATCCTATGGCACCACATTCTGGCCGTTACCATTGGCACCAGAAAATTTGGTGCCATAGGATTATTTATTTATTTATTTATTTTTTTTACATAAAATAAAACATACACAATATTAATAAACTAAAATAAACTTCATTAAATTAAAAAAAAAAATTACATTAATAAAAAAAAAAGTTACCTAAAAATAAAACATAATACGTAAACAAGAAATAAAAATTACAAACTAGTAATTAAGGTTCCATACATGCTCCACAAGGTCTTGTCGAAGATCGTCGTGCACTTTTCTATCTCGAAGTTCTTTGTTTTTTCTAACATGTAAATCACATCTTTCGGTCTAAGTCTCTGGAATGTTCGGCCTTGGATCAACGAACAAATCTCTTAAATTCACTTTGAATCCTTCGTCATCCAATATCATGTTGTGTAACATTATACAACAACACATGATTCTTTTCAACGCGTTGATTTCGTAAGCACATGCGGGTTGTCGTATAATTCCCCAACGACCTTGTAGGACTCCGAAAGCTTGTTCAATATCTTTTCTAGAACTTTTTTGAGCTCTTTTAAATTTAAACATTTTTTCATTCCTTGCAACAGAAAACGTTTTGACAAACATGGACCATGTCGGATAAATGCCGTCGGCTAAATAGTAACCTTTCTTATATGTATGTCCGTTTACTACAAATGGACATTCCGGAGCTCTACCGGCAAGTTCATCATCAAATAACGGGGAACCATATAATACATTAAGATCATTATTTGACCCCGGGACACCAAAATATGCATGTCAAATCCACAATTTTTTATCCGCAACTGCTTCTAACATAAGAGTTAGGTATTTATGATCACGTCTTTTGAATTAAGCTTGTAAGGCCTTTGGGCAATTTCTCCAATCCCAATGCATACAATCAATACTCCCGAGCATTCCCGGGAGTCCATGTTTTTCTTCATGCAATGCTGTTAGTGCAAGCAGTCTCGTTTGTTTTGATTGATGACAAACATGTAATTTGATACATAACGTAAAATGTACAAGTTACTTGTAATCATATCTTGTCTCAACATACATTCAACACCTCTCGACCTCTCGAGTCCTCGTATGACACAACACAGGTTCGTACATGTTTGTTATGTGGCATTATAATCAAACCCTTAACAAACCATTTAGAATATTTAAAATACGGCTAGGTCATTAAGTATTTTAAAAAGACTAACCATTCTACTTAGAACCTCATTTCACATTTTTCATATACAAGTACTTTTACTTGTACATCATGTTTCTTAGGATAAGTACTCTTTAAGTGTCAAACTAAGACAAATGTGCTTACTCATGAAAATGATATTAATGACATAGTAGCATAAGTAGTTTAACATCTTTAGTAGCATAAGTATATACATGTTACATGATCACTAGGATACATGTTATATACATATATACATTTACATTATTTACATTTTAATTCTTAAAATGGAAAGATATACATGACATCATGGCGTACATCATTTGGATAGCTTGTAAGACTTAGTAAAATATTTTGGAAAGATCTTCAAGCAATGAGTTGGATTGTGTAAGATCTTGGTAAGATATGGTAAGATCTAGCTGTCATGTCCCGGCGGAACCAAACAACATAAAGGGCGAAACCCTGGAATTGGTTCTGCCAAATCCGTGGGCTGTCTGAACAATTTTCCTATAAATAGTAGCCCATTGTTTACCCATTGTTTTAACCCACAAGAACACACATTCTCTCCACCCTTTGCATACATTTAGATCAGTAGTAAACCATGTAGAAACACACATTAATCACCCTTTTCATAATGATCATAATGTTACTAACTTTCATTATATTGTAAGCATACACTCGTAATGATCCTGTGAAGCAAGCTCAGAGATCGTGAGTCATCATCCATCACAAGCATAGCATACCTCCTGATCTACCAAAAGGCTTGGAGATCTTGAAATCATCATCCACCAAAGCATACCAACATATGAAGATTCAAGGGCACTTGACATCCTCATTGTTTAAAGACTTCTTATTTAAGAAGTTCATGTAGATTCTACATACATATATGAAGATCCATCACAACAAGCTTAGGGAACTTGTGATCTTCATCCATTGAAGGCTTCCTATCAATGGAAGTTCATTTAGATTAGTCATTCATATCCATGACCCATTTATGTCATGGATCATCATTGTAAACATCATTGCATTACAATCTAAACACCAAACTAGATTAGATGGTTTATGTGATTGTGCCATAAAACACAAGATTTCTATGTTGGGCCATAAAACATAGCGGGAGTGATTGTACCCTTGTTAAAGAACTCGACATCTAGCTTAGTGTCGAAAATTGTATAAGCGACGTTAGGTTGGTTCTACCTCGAACTAGAACTCGACATCTAGCTTAGTGTCGGAAATTGTATAAGCGACGTCGGGAGTGGTTGTACCCTTGTAAAAGAACTCGGTATCTAGCTTAGTACCGGAAAAAGTGTAAGCGACGATTGTAAGGTTTTCTCCGCCGAGAAGGGAGCTTGTTGATCTAGTGAAGTAACTCTCGAGTTGGGTACTCGGGGAGTGGAGTAGGGCGGAGAGGAGCTCCGTGACCGAACCACTATAAATCATCGTGTTCGGTTTAGGCTTTCTTTTACTTACTACTTTACTTTTATGTTTGCATTATATGATTGCTTGTGTTGTGACTTGTTGATAATACTTATGTGACAACATGTTTTAGTTTATGCTAGTCATAAACTACAATTGACATCTTTCATATTAGAACAAGCTAAATTGGAAATTTGATACAACAAGTTTTAAGTTTTTAAAACGGGAACGTATTCACCCCCCCCCCCTCTACGTTTTCACAATTGGTATCAGAGCCTCGTGGCTCTTATTTTCAAAACAAATGGTTTTTAAAATGGAGTACGATCCATGTATCAAATTATCATTGAAGCGGAATATAATATGAAAAATATTTCGCTAAGTATACTTAGAAATTTTGTTGTTAAATGTTACTTTGTATACAAGCTTGAAGATGTCTTTGGAAAATCAAAAGAAATGATTTCTCAAAAGAATTAAGTGTCAAATTGTGTGCTTAAAGCAAATTTACGAAAAATACGGTTTTTAAAGGAGCGTTTGGGATAACTATAAATTTAGTTGAAAAATCTCTTCGTAAATGATTTGATAAGTCACATAAGTTGAAATGATGCTAAAATAGGAGATATTAATATATATAAAGGAAAATAATCAAGCTTGATGTACATCATTATGTTTAAACACAAAGCGACGAAAAGTATCTTTCCTTTTATGCTATGCTATGTGACTACTTGTTCTAGCTATTTGTATACATGTTGTTTGCTTGTTTAATGTTGTGATTACATTTGTCTGTTTGTAATGCATAAGTGTCAATCTTGCCATGATATTCATTTGCTTGTTTGTCAATTTTTTGTTTATGCATAATAGGACTTTTGCTAGATTTTGTGCAATAAGTTGAAAAATTGTTTTAGATAGCTTTTCTTGCAAATGTTATGCATAATTGACTTAGGAATGAGAACTAGATAAAACTAGTTAAGTGTCTTGTAAATTGTTGTTTTGCACATGATCTCTCCAAATGGTTCAAGCATTGAATTGAGTCACTGCCTTAAAGTATTATCTATTAGTATCTTTGATGGAGTGTTTGGTATAAACAATTTGAAACAATGATGTGTTGAATTGTTATGTTTGTAGGATATTATCTTGTTGTTAAACATCTATGTGAACTAACTTGACGATGCAGGATGATAACACTTGATGTTATCAATTTTCCATGTTTAAGCCTTTGTTTGGCTTAACTCCCATATATGGTAAGTTCAAAATCGTCCGTTTGATCTATATGTTACCATGTGTTAGAACCTGTGTTTTTGTTTTTAGTCAACCACAACTAATTAATTACATATGATTTAGGATAATTTTCGGGATTTCAACGGGTTTTGGGTACTTAGAAATGCCTTCTGTTAAGAAATTTCAATCAGCGGATATGGCGGAACCAAAATTTGGGTTCCGTCTGTTGAATTTTTTGGCTCCGCCTAAAAACAACCAACGGATTCCGCGGAACCAAAAACTGGGCTCCGCCTTTGTTATCATTTGGTTCCGCCAGTACAAACAGCTAGACTTTTAAGTTTTCATTTAAATCTCTCTCTCAAAATCACTCACTTTCATCACTAGGATTCTTTTCACTGATGTTCACTCATATTAGGATTAGGACATATCAATTGCACCTATAGGATAATCATCTCTAACCATACTTTCAAATTTCACGAAAATGCTCCAAGGTACCTTTCTCCATAAAGAAAGGAACACTAAAATTGGTTCCTTGCAATCCATGGACCAATGAGTAATTATGATCATTACACACATTCACTGCATTCACCCGTCATTTACTCATCCATTAACTTGATTTTTAAATTGACAACTTCCTAACTAAAACAGACTCACTGTGTGCAAAGATATCACAAATCACAAGCCCAACTCATGACTGTAGATATTCACGTATGTTGCCTCACTTAGTTAACATGTCATCCTTCAAGACGACTTACATCGAGTCATAACTCAAACTTAGGTTATAGATGTAATTATCAAGTCTTGCTATCCTTTTTCTCAAAGTATGATTGACAACTTAAGTATTTCATCCGAAATATTCAAGTATAATTCGACTCATGATTGTAGTCATTAAAAGTCATATCCTAAAGAATCAACACCCAAGTATTTTAACAACTTATGTTAAAACATTCATCCTATCAACTAAGTACACTTGTTCATTCATCTCTGTGATATTGCCCTAAGCTTCAAATCACATCACCCATTAGTTGTACCAACCAATGGTCCACAAGAATTAATCCATTCTTGTTGTCTCCAACATCCATGAAACCTAAGTACTCTCATAGTTCAACAAACCCTTACAACACTACAATCCATACTATCATTGGAATCCGTTGAGTGCATTGCTCAAAAAGCCCTTTGTCCAAACACTCGTACCAAATCAAATGCACATTAAACAAACTCAACCATACTTTACCACCTATAGGATTAGAACCTTCACCATCAAATGAGCATGATACTCACATTCATTGTTTATCAAGTTCCACTAGGTTTAAGTAGTACCACTTTCACAAGTTATCAAAGTATTAGTAACACTTTTTCGTTAAACTTTTGCATAAGTTTCATTAAACCTTAAATCAACATTTTAACAACATATGTTAAAATGCAATCTCAAAGCCAACCTCATGACTCTTGAGGAGTATACATAAGAAACTCAAGTGAATTCTTCGTTTCATCCCCAAGTATATTTAGGATAGGTCTATCTGACTCAAACACTTTGGGTTCATATCTTCATTTAGGAAAACATGATGTTTCGGAAAACATTATGCCTAAGAAATCATGCATTTAGTTCTCATCTTGTTAAAAGGGTAATGTATATCCTATGCATCATTCTCTTCTTGCAACATGAACGGTTATATCACAAGAAATTTCATTACACCTCATTAGCCAAATGATCTTAAACAAACATCTACAAGTTCTATGAACTAGAGCTTCCCCCTCATCTTGTCATACTTGTTTTCATAAGCATGATGACTTTATCCCTTGAGATAATCTTACTTGTTGAAAGATACTATATGTGTCTATTTCCTTTCAAGCGTACATCATAACCAAACCTTGCTCATAATCTAGTTCAAACCTTGTGTGTATCCTACACATCTCTAGATGTAATACCTTGTAATTTCCAATGTCATTTATTAATGTTAATTACCAAGTAATTTTAATTTAAAGTTGATTAACCCATTTTTGCGAGTTAATTTTTTTTGATATAATTCTACATATCAAACAACACCAGTCACTCTTTATCGAATATGAGACGTGACTCGAATAGCTCACTTGCGCACCAACACTAAAAGTAAAGCAAACCCGAGATAAATCTAAACTATACATCATATATATATATATATATATATATATATATATATATATATATATATATATATATATATATATATATATATATATATATATACACACACATATCACAAAAATACATTTTAATTTTATTTACTCCTTTCTTTTTTTTTCTTTCTCTTGTGGGCCGAACCCAACACCACCAAGCCCACTATACAACTTATTTTCTTTTTCCTTCTTTGGACCAAGCCACAAACAAAACCTCAAGCCCAACAGAATTTTTTTTTTGTAACTCATCCACACGTTTTCTTTTCTGTTGCTCTCACTCGACACAACCACAGCCAACACACTTCTTTTCCTCTTTTTCATTCTTGCGTGCAAGACCAAGAGCCACCCTACTACTACTAACCTAAACTATAAACAAATAATAAAACACATACTTTATTTGAATGACTTAGAAACCAATGGTTGACATGTTTCTTAAACCCCAACATACCATATATTTTTTTTCCTCTTGTTTCACTCCCACGAACAAAGTCACGAGACACACCCTCCCCTTCAACTTTTGTACCATACTTAAATAAAAAACAAGTCATTAGCACCATCATAGCCCTCATTTTCCCCTCCCCTATTCGACATGACACACGAATCCTTTGACCACTTTGCTCCACTCGACAAGACTTGGCATGGCATGCTTCTAAAACCCCATTTAAAATAATCAAAGGATGGTACCTTGTTTCCTCTATATAAAGCCTTCAAACTTCACATTCACTCACACACTAAAAACTCACAAACACTTGATAAAAAACACTTCAATTTTCTTTCTTTTGTTCACTGTCGAGCTAAGGAGATAACAAGCAAAGGTTTTTGGTCACATTACAAGTTTTATAAGTTCATTTTGGGTTATATTTTGGATCGTGTAGGTTTTGTTCGAAGAAGGGTTAAGGTCTCAACTCGTGTTCTCGTTTCTTTCTCCGTTCGTACCACTCTTCGTGTCTCTTCACCACCTTTTGGTGTTGTAAGTACACTCGACTTCATTCTTCTTTCTTTCGTTATTTTTATAGCGTGTAACATGCATGCATGATAATATATACGAACTAGTTAACATGAAGAGAAACCAAATCCCATGCATACCTATATATGCACGTTAACTTGGTAATGAAATAAAACCAAAACTCAACGTCACAAATTTAGTGAACTTGAATCTGAGAACGAATCTATAGTCGAAAGACAAATATATAAAACCCACGCATGCGTTTTTCCAATGTTGAACAAATGGCCATATATATATTGAACCCATATTCGAACCCCATTGAGTTACTAAGAGTATAAATTTTTTCTTCTTTTCTTTTGTTCACTGTCTCGCCCATTTCTACAACAAAGAAACATATTATGGTTAAAACCAAAAAGAGTCCCATGCTTACTCTTTTGTAATCGAAATGAATATATATAGCAAATCGGTTTCGAGACCCTTTTATTAGAACTAGATACAAATCTTAACACAAAGAACCATTGGCTCAATGGTTGCTTCTTTTGTACACAAACATATTAAGTCAAGTTCGAATCCGTATAATAGCATGAATGTATATTTTTTTGCCTTGGCCACTGTTCGAATATACATACTATACAATACTGCGGTATTGCTGTTTTTACTTTAATTGTGTTTCTATACAATTAACTACTTGAAACTTGTGTTCAATCTATTACAATTTAAACACTATGGATTCACTCAACCTTTGTGTTGACATTTTAAGCATGTTTTATCTCAGGAAATTAGAAGCATGATGGCACGGAGCTGGCAAGGGCACTCGAGACCTTCCTTTTATTTTAAATAATTATATCATTCTTTACAAACTCGCCACCACTTTTGTGAAACATTGTTACTTTTAGAAAATGTTTTGTAACTCTGAATATTGAGTTTTCATTGAATGATATAAAAAAATTTGGAAACTTCTCTTTTTGGGTTGTTTTCTATACTTATGACTGTGATCTAAGAAGTAATACCCCGTGTAAGTCTTCCGCTGTTATACCAAAATTTTACGGGGTGTTACAGATTGGCATCAAAGCCTAGGTTATAGAGAACCAAGTGATTTTCAAAACACTGGACTATAACCACGATTTCAAAAAGGACCATTTTAAGCCTTACCACCTTACGCCCTCCGTGCCAACACTTTACTAACACATGCATTGAGATTTGCTTGGCAGATTATGCATAACAAATGAATATTATCACTTATGAACACATGCATTGAGATTTGCCTGGCAGATTATACATAACGATAGATATTATCACTTATGAACACATGCATTGAGATTTGCTTGGCAGATTATGCATAACGATGGTATTATCACTTATGAATGTTATAGCTATCAGGCTTCATAACTAAACATTAATATTATTAAATGACTTACATTGGGATATTATAGTACCATGTCTTCCCCTTCGATTCCCATCATCATACTGTCAGACGTTGAGGCAGATGTGATGAAGCGAAAAGTGTACCGCTTTTAGGGGGTCATTTAAGCCCTAAATCGTATTTATTTGATCAAATAATGCCCTAAATCGTTCCTTTTGTCATTTTAGGTACTTTGGAGAAGAAATCTGGAAAAGGAAGCATTTTGGACGTTTTTGGAGCATAAAAGTGAAGAAAACGACAAAGTCTCAAAATCGGCTGGAAAAGTACCTTTGACGGCGTCAAGTATTGCTCTTGACGGCGTCATGGCTTGGCAAAAGAGGTGGATATGAAAAATACACATGATAAGCCAGAGAATTTTACAATGGAAAATCTGACGGCGTCACCCTTTGAAGTGATCAAGGCCATCACGGTTTAAGTTAAAGAGGGACGGTGTCAAGCCCATTTCTGACGGCGTCAAGCCTTGATAAGCCAGAGCGGATTTTGGAGCACTAAAGAGGGACGGCGTCAAGAAGGCCATCCGGGAACCCTAGACACGGCGAGGTGACGGCGTCAAGTTCTACAACGTGACGCCGTCAGCCCTTAAACTCTATATATAGTTTTGCAATTTTTTGTCATTAGTGTGCAACTTTGTGAGGAGAAACCCTAAGACGAATTTCTGCCATTTTTAAGGGTTTTCATACCCTTGGATCTCCCATGTTTAATTGAAGATAAGTTATCATTTAATCAATCAATATGTCTATGTGTTGTTTGATTATATCTTGTTCTTGTCTTTTGATTAACATGCTAGGCTAGATTTATCTTGTGTTTGCTTAGATCTAATGAAACCTAACTATTGATTATTGGTTATTAGTGTGTTATTAATTGTATTGGATGAATGTTTATCGATGTTAGGCTTAAGAAAACTGGCTAACTTCCTATTCGGTAACTTGCTTGAACGTCTTAAGAAACATGAACCAATGCGTACTAAGATTTTATGGTTGTATTTAATGCATGAGCGAATTCTAGTGATCCCATGTTAGGAGCTTCTTAGCCGGCTCGACATAGGAGTGAAGTAGGAGCTTGTAGAGTTGGGGAAGTACGTACGCCACCCCACGATTGGTATTAAGGAATACACCCGTCATCCACGCAATTAATACACACTAATCAACCGGTAAAAGACAGTTAGGGAGTAAGGAAATCTAAGTAAACACATTTCTCTCCATATAAGTTCCACCACCTTTTCATTTTCAGTTATTTTATTTTATTTGCATTTGTAGTTATTTGGGTTAGTTGACTAGCAACTAATTCCGCCCACTCCTTCAAACCCGAGATTTTACTTGCTTTCAGAAAAAAATATAAAAATACAAAAAGAATCTTCCCTCACCCTTAGACCTATTAGAATAGTTTTTCAATCCTAACGACACTATTCCCTGTGGAGAACGATCAATCCCCCGTACTTACCACTACACTATACTACATCGGTCAGGTACACTGCCTGGTGGGGTTGTAAGCCTCTTGAGATCCCTCGAGAGGTAAAACCTGTTGTAAGGTTGCAAAACCACGCATCAAGATGCTACTCCACCAGCACCACCAGCTGTCCCACCAACTACTATCATCATATTGTCAGATGTTGAGACAGATACCACCTTACCAGTTGTTCATACCATTGCCCCATCTAAAGTCATGTCTTCTTCATCTTATCCCATCATCATCACTACGAACCCCGACATCGAGGATGCCTGCTCATCCACCACTGACCCGGCACCTCCCTCACCACACCCTGCTATACCTACATCATCCACACCACTTATTAAACCCGCCATACTTATCAGGCCCGGGAGGGGTGTCCCACCCCATTACATTTTCCGATACTACCCCGCTGGACCCAGGATGGTACACACCAGGAGTTGCCTAGTGCACCCACTCACACCACTACCACAATCATGGACCCCTGGCATGCCTACCTATGAAGATTTGGATAACTCACTATGGATAGTGCCACGACCACCACATCATACCACCACCAAGTATCCACCCAGAGGAGCACCAGGTAGTTCTTAGGCTACACTATTATCATCAGTAGCTTCTATCCTAACCACGGGATGTGTGGCCAAATTAGTGACGCTTGGAGTACCTCTTTGTTGTATAACAAATTTGAGACAAGTTATCATTTGGACATGTGGTTCGATTATGCTATGTATCGATATCGGTCTATAAGAGCCGAGATTTTCCATCATATGTGTGGTGATTGTATCTACTCATGTTATGATATCATATTATGGTAGCCGTGATTTATTCCGACCTTATCATGTTTGAGCTAACCTCGTCATATTACACAGAATTGGTGTACGATCTCATATCAACTAAATGTGCCAACAATCGCCCATTGCACTCCATATTTTACCACTTATCTTATAAACTATTATTATACCATTTTAGAAACTACTACCATGTAAGAGACCAGTTTGATACCCTACCACTATCAACTTATGAATTGTTTTGTTAAGTTGCATGTAAACCATTTTGTAAACACCTTACAGACCGTTTTGCTACTATCTTGTGAAATCATTTACTATCACTTTATAAAACATTTCGCTAAAACTTTATATACTGTTTATCACTATCCCATTAGTCATTTCGTTACTCTACTTTACCACCCAATGAACCATCTTGCTTCCATTTTTTTTGACTATTTGACTACCTTACTACCCTCTTATAAAACAGTGTCACTGACAACATACAATCTATTTTACGAATCATCCCACAGACTATTTGATATAAACACAATAAACAAAAATTTGCTACTGGCCTATAAGCCAACACATGTTTTTACTGACTGATGAAGCGAAAAGCGTACCGCTTTTAAGGGGTCATTTAAGCCCTAAATCGTATTTATTTGATCGAATATTGCCCTAAATCGTTCCTTTTGTCATTTTAGGTACTTTTGAGAAGAAATCTGGAAAAGGAAGCATTTTGGACGTTTTTGGAGCATAAAAGTGAAGAAAATGACAAAGTCTCAAAAACCGGCTGAAAAGTACCTTGGACGGCGTCAGGATTTGTTCTTGACGGCGTCATGGCTTGGCAAAAGTGGTGGATATGAAAATTACTCATGATAAGCCAGAGAAATTTGCATGGGAATTCTGACGGCGTCACCCTTTGGAATGATCAAGGTTGTCACGGTATAAGTTAAAGCGGGACGGCGTCACGCCTAATTCCGACGGCGTCAAGCCTTGATAAGCCAGAACGGATTTTGGAGAGCTAAAGAGGGACGGCGTCAAGAAGGCCATCTGGGAACCCTAAAAGCGGCGAGGTTACGGCGTCACACTCCATAACGTGACGCCGTCAGATCTGAAAGTCTATATATAGTTTTGCAATTTTTTGTCATTAGTGTGGAACTTATTGTGGAACTTTGTGTGTGAAAACCCTAAGACGATTTTAGCAGCTTTTTCAAGGCTTTTTGCCTTGAGATCTTCCATGTTACATTGAAGATAAGTTATTAATTAATCATTCAATATGTCTATGTGTTGTTTGATTCTATCTTGTTCTTGTCTTTTGTTTAACATGCTAGGCTAGATTTATCTTGTGTTTGCTTAGATCTAATGAAACTTAGCTATTGATTATTGGTTATTAGTGTGTTATTAGTTGTATTGGATGATTGTTTATCTATGTTAGGCTTAAGAAAACTGGCTAACTTCCTATTCGGTAACTTGCTTGAACGTCTTAAGAAACATGAACCAATGCGTACTAAAGGTTTTTATGGTTGTATTTAATGCACAAGCGAATTCTAGTGATCCCATGTTAGGAGCTTCCTAGCCGGCTCGACATAGGAGTGAAGTAGGAGCTTGTAGAGTTGGGAAAGTACGTACGCCACCCCACGATTGGTATTAAGGAATACACGTGTCATCCACGCAATTAATACACACTAATCAACCGGTAAAAGATAGTTAGGGAGTAAGGAAATCTAAGTAAACACATTTCCCTCCACATAAGTTTTACCACATTTTCATTTTCTGTTATTTTATTTTATTTGCATTCATAGTTATTTGGGTTAGTTGACTAGCAACTAATTCCGCCCACTCTTTCAAACCCGAGATTTTACTTGCTTTCCATAAAATTATAAAAACATAAAAAAGAATCTTCTCTCACCCTTAGACCTATTAGAGTAGTTTTTCATACCTAACGAACACTATTCCCTGTGGAGAACGATCAATCCCCCGTACTTACCACTACACTATACTACATCGGTCAGGTACACTGCCTGGTGGGGTTGTAAGCCTCTTGAGATCCCTCGAGAGGTAAAACCTGTTGTAAGGTTGCAAAACCACGCATCAAGTTTTTGGCGCCGCTGCCGGGGAATAGTTATTGTTTAGGTTGAATTTTTATTTTATAGGTCTACTCACTAGATTCCTTTCTAGTGAGATTTTTATTTTATTTTTCTAGGTTTTCTTTAGTCTATCTTTTTTCTTCGTTTCTTTGTTCGTAACCATTACCATCCGACATCATGGAAGGTGGTAATATCCTCGATCCCAACAACCCACCACCTCCTAGAGCCCGTACTTTAGGAGAGTACTCCCGTCCTAGCCACCATGGCTATCGAAACACCATTGAGCTCACTCAAGGAGCCAATGTCACTCCCTTGCGATCCGACACCATCCGGTTGGTGCAAAGCGGATGCGCATTCCATGGACTTCGTTCTGAAGATCCTAATCAACATCTCAAGGACTTTCTCAAAATCGTTGATTCTATAGACCTTGATGTTGCCACTCGAGAGACGACCCGACTGCGTCTCTTTCAATTCTCTTTGCGGGACCAAGCTAGTCAATGGCTAGAGCGTCAACCCGCAGGATCCATCACCTCTTGGGATGATCTCACCACTCGTTTCCTTGCTCAGTTTTTCCCACCGGGAAGAACTACCAAGCTAAGGAATGATATCTTGATGTTCCAACAACGTCAAGGCGAAACCCTCTACGAGGCATGGACTCGATTCAAGGACTTACTCCAAAAAGTCCCTCACCATGGCATAGAACTTTGGCTCCAAGTCCAAATCTTCTATGACCATATCAACCTCTCCACAAGGCAAATCATTGACCAATCGGCCGGTGGTAAGCTACGTGATCTAAGTGCGGAACAATCATGGGCTCTCCTAGAAGATCTTGCTCTTTATGACAACGAAAGTTGGAGTGATCTCCATGATTTGAATAAAACGGTCAAGGCAATATCTTTGCCTTCGAACAATTCAAGCACTTCCGACCGTAGGATCATAGAACTTGAAGACCAAGTCAAGTTTCTCATGAAATCCTACGAGGCTCCTAAAACTTCAAGCCAAGTGAACAAAATCACTTCTTCATGTGAATTATGTAGTGGTCCCCACGACAGTCGTGATTGCATGGAACTCCCCGAACAAGCTTTTGCGGACTACGCATCCTCGCGTACCGACGGAGCGGGAGACAAGTGGTACACATTCAAACCCGAGCCAAACCCCTACGGTGATACATACAACCCCTCATGGAAAAATCACCCGAACCTTAGGTGGAAACAAAACCAAAACATACAACAAACCAATTCTTCCAACCCACCTAATCGTTTCCAATCAAGCGGTTCCAACTCGAACCGTACTTTCAATAACAATCCTTCCAACAATTATGGTAGTACCAATAACTTTGAAGGATTGATGTCCCAATTTATGGCATCTCATGAAGCGCGTATAGCTAAGTTTGAATCCGAATTCAATCAACAACAAATGGAGATGACCAATAAAATTGACAACTTATTGAAAGCCCTCAATAACCAAGTGCTATCACCTCCACATAAGGACGCTAGGAACACAAATAGCGGACCCCAAGTAAAAGACCCCTCTTCATCCAAACACGTCCACTTCGTCAACATTGTCACTATCAAACCAATTGATAGGAATGAGGATAATAGTGAACCTGAGGATGAGGTTAAGAAAGTCGAGGTTGATAAGGAAGTTAGGACAAGTGAGATTGAAGAAGTAGATGATGATGAGGACTACTTCAATAGGCTACCCACTAAGGAAGAGCGCGCATATCATACAAACTTATTCGATGACCTCGAGACACCATACTTCCTAGGTAGACCAATCATAGAACTAGGCGACCCTTCTAATATCAACATACCATGCAACATCGGACATTTGCATATGTGGAAAGCCTACATCGACCTTAGATCACCCATAAACATCATGACTAGAGCCCACTACAACTTGATAATGAAAAATCAACTTGGGTATAGGATGTTCCCTGACAAGGGTTGGATGAGTAACTTCACGGAAAGAGTTAAGGGATTACCGGTTTATGTAGGAAACTTCACCTATGTCACCAACTTTGTAATTGTAGAAGATATCCGCCCAATAGTTGATGCATCCTTAACTCAAGTGGTTTTTGGAAAACCATTTGTTGAGGTCTCTAGAATGACTTATGAACCGTCCTTAGGGATAGTCAGATTTAAGGATGAGACCGATGAGGTAAACTACCAAATGCCATTTAAGATAGAGCAATTCCAACACTTGTCAAATGTTGAGAAGGAGCTTAAGCAAGCGGTCTACTATAGGAATGATGAGGATAGAAATAAAGGAGTAGACTATGTTATGGAAAGGATATCCGGTTTCTACAAGGATTGTTTGAAATTAGGACCGGAATATAAAACCGAAAATGAAAATGGCCTAGGAACCGTGACCAATGATGGAGTCACGTAATGTACGTGACTTTGAGTCTAGCTACAAGACTCGTTAATAAAGAAAAGCGCTTCTTGGGAGGCAACCCAAGTTTTATTTGCTTTGTGTGTTTATTTCTTTGTTTATTTGATTTTATTTGTTTCCGTATGTGTGTTTAAGTTTTATTATTATTGATTCATGTTAAAAACTAATTTGTGAAAATGCTTTATCTTGTTTTTAACTTCGTCTTAACTACATATAAAGGTATTTTGCAAAAGTTAAGTGTAAGGGAAATCTAAATCGGTTTATTAGAACACAAATGAACATGAATCGTAATAATATTAAATGAACATACATATTAGTGTTTGTTTGAGTCAAATGCTTGTATCGAGTCATAATGATGTTTTGCAGGATTTCCAGGAAGTAAGGTATAGGTTTTTCCAAAAAATTTTCCGGAAACGTAACATGAGAATTCTGTCAGATCATTTCTGACGGCGTCAGGTTTAATTTTCTGAAAATTTTTGAAAGTTTTGTTTTCATAAAAAGTTTTTATTAAATCTCTAACTTATAATCTCCAGGAATCTGCAAAATTATCATTCCACAAGCATTATATCCTTATATATAGAGTTTATCCCGCCGATGTTATGCAGGTTTTCGTGTTTGTTTTCTCAGGTTTAACAGGTTATTTTGGACAAGGAGATGTATGTGGAATCAAGCTATTGGTGATGCATTAGTCTTGGAGCTTTTACATTCTCTTGGAAGAAGATTTAACCATGTTACTTCATTATCCACCGAACGAATCAGGGGAGTATTTGATTTCATTCTTTTACTTTATGCTTTTACATCTTGTTATTTGAACATTGGGGACAATGTTCATCTTAAGTGTAAGGGGGGGTAAAGTACGATTAGAGAATGCTATTACGCTTGATTTTTGTTTGTTTAATAGTAGATGTGTAATAAAACTGAGATAAATACCTGTTAGGGTAATTTTAGTGCCAAATTTAAATTTTTTTACAACATATAGGAGTGAAACTTTGATCTTAATGAGCGTCTCATGGATAGGAATTATATGACTAGCACAAAAACCGTACCACTAAAAAATTTTCCACCCCAAATATGTGAGGTTCGCCCCTAGAATTGGTAGGAAAAGCATTTATGCTATGATGTGTGTACCGGTAGCACTTAGATTCTAGAACTTGCGTTAGGACCATTCCGAGGCCACAAGTGAGACTACATTCGTGTAGTTAGATTTACTACATGATAAGAGGCATTAGGATTAACCCATTATTTTACACCTGTGTTTTTGTTATAATTACATTGGCTACATTGGTCAAGTAATTCTCCCACACCCTTTGCGTTGTACTCATTTTTAGTACACGATACCCCTAGTACACCCCTCAGAGCCTATCTTTTCGTTTCGACCTTTAAGCATTTTACTTAAAGGAAGAATTTGTTACGCCCCACTAAAATGTACACCCAAATCGCCTTAGCCTACCTTGTATGCACTCATTTTTAGTGCATTATTGTGACAACATTTGTTTAAACCCAAGTTAATTATCTAGTTGATTACATGGTTGCTAAGTCGAGTCATATCCTTGTACATATTTTGGGACGATTGGATCATGGTAAAGTACTAGTGTAATAGTAATGGGGAAAACATCATTTTTACCCCCATATGTGCTAATTTTTAAAAGTACTCTAAGTTTTCAATTTAAACTTAATGCGAGTACATTAATTAGCATTATTGTAAAGTTATGTAAAAGTTCAAGTGTATTAATGGAATCAACGCCCCCTATGATGTATTATTTTGGATGGTAGGGCAAAAGTGTATGCAAAAAAAAAAAAAAAAAAAAAAAAAAAAAAAAAAAAAAAAAAATAGAAAAAACATACGGACTACCATCCCGTTTCATTTTATGTTTATTTTATCTTTTTGTTATTTTGTTTTTAGCTTAAGATTGAGTCGAGTCTTGGCTTAGCAACATTGTATAGTACATGTAATTAATCAAGATCTTTAACTCGCCACCAGTAAAATATCCCTTATCCAACAAAACCGTGTTTATCATATCCCTACACCTAACGTTATAACCCATGTAAAAGCCCTCTTTGATAGTTTATCTTAGGTGCTTACGCCTAGTGGAGGAGGTTTTCGATCCTTTCCCAAGCCTATGGTAATCTATTTGCTATGACAGGTAGTGAGAGATATTATCCGTTTTCATTTATGAGATTTATTTTGATGACACTTGAGAGATGTGAGTATCTAAACACTACTTGTGAGGTGCTAGTTTGTAATCTCCGTGCTTATTATGATTAAAGTGGAACGAATATTTGTTGTAATTACTTTTATGTTTGCATTAAATGACCCCTAACTTGTATTTTGATTAGAATAAAAGCGCATTTGCTTGAGGACAAGCAAATCTCAAGTGTAAGGGTATTTGATGAAGCGAAAAGTGTACCGCTTTTAAGGGGTCATTTAAGCCCTAAATCGTATTTATTTGATCAAATATTGCCCTAAATCGTTCCTTTTGTCATTTTAGGTACTTTTGAGAAGAAATTTGGAAAAGGAAGCATTTTGGACGTTTTTGGAGCATAAAAGTGAAGAAAACGACAAAGTCTCAAAAACCGCTGAAAAGTACCTTGGACGGCGTCAGGATTTGTTCTTGACGGCGTCATGGCTTGGCAAAAGTGGTGGATATGAAAATTACTCATGATAAGCCAGAGAAATTTGCATGGGAATTCTGACGGCGTCACCCTTTGGAATGATCAAGGTCGTCACGGTATAAGTTAAAGCGGGACGGCGTCACGCCTAATTCCGACGGCGTCAAGCCTTGATAAGCCAGAACGGATTTTGGAGAGCTAAAGAGGGACGGCGTCAAGAAGGCCATCCGGGAACCCTAAAAGCGGCGAGGTGACGGCGTCACACTCCATAACGTGACGCCGTCAGATCTGAAAGTCTATATATAGTTTTGCAATTTTTTGTCATTAGTGTGGAACTTATTGTGGAACTTTGTGTGTGAAAACCCTAAGACGATTTTAGCAGCTTTTTCAAGGCTTTTTGCCTTGAGATCTTCCATGTTACATTGAAGATAAGTTATTAATTAATCATTCAATATGTCTATGTGTTGTTTGATTCTATCTTGTTCTTGTCTTTTGTTTAACATGCTAGGCTAGATTTATCTTGTGTTTGCTTAGATCTAATGAAACTTAGCTATTGATTATTGGTTATTAGTGTGTTATTAGTTGTATTGGATGATTGTTTATCTATGTTAGGCTTAATAAAACTGGCTAACTTCCTATTCGGTAACTTGCTTGAACGTCTTAAGAAACATGAACCAATGCGTACTAAAGGTTTTTATGGTTGTATTTAATGCACAAGCGAATTCTAGTGATCCCATGTTAGGAGCTTCCTAGCCGGCTCGACATAGGAGTGAAGTAGGAGCTTGTAGAGTTGGGAAAGTACGTACGCCACCCCACGATTGGTATTAAGGAATACACCCGTCATCCACGCAATTAATACACACTAATCAACCGGTAAAAGATAGTTAGGGAGTAAGGAAATCTAAGTAAACACATTTCTCTCCACATAAGTTTTACCAAATTTTCATTTTCTGTTATTTTATTTTATTTGCATTCATAGTTATTTGGGTTAGTTGACTAGCAACTAATTCCGCCCACTCTTTCAAACCCGAGATTTTACTTGCTTTCCATAAAATTATAAAAACATAAAAAAGAATCTTCTCTCACCCTTAGACCTATTAGAGTAGTTTTTCATACCTAACGAACACTATTCCCTGTGGAGAACGATCAATCCCCCGTACTTACCACTACACTATACTACATCGGTCAGGTACACTGCCTGGTGGGTTGTAAGCCTCTTGAGATCCCTTGAGAGGTAAAACCTGTTGTAAGGTTGCAAAACCACGCATCACTGACACCCTGTAAACAATGTTGCAAATACCCTACATGTTTTATTATTGACTTATAAATTATTTTTCCCCTCCGACCACCACGTTAACCGCTAATAAAGCAACAAACTATAGTGCAAATGTATTACAAACCAATTTGTCGTTATCCTACGAACTGTTTTACCACAAAAATCAAAAATTTCGACCTTACTGCTAACTTTTGGACAACAAAGTGTCATCCCTATTGTTCTATAAACTATTTCCCATATTATTTTATGAACTATTTTATTTACTACTCTAATAGACCAACAAACGGTTTGCCAACATTTTGTAAACTATGATACATTTATCCAAAAAATTCCACTACCCTTTTTACAAACTATTCTACACACCGTTTTATAATCTATTCTACAATCACCCTATGAACTAAGTCCTCTTTGAACAGTATTTTAAGCTACCACTTTATGAACAGAGTTACCGATACTTTCCTTTAAACTAAATCCAACATTGTATCGTTGAACTTTAATTATGCAAAGCCTGATCACCTATGTATAATTCAAGTAGAACCATGCTATGCTGGGGATAGTTGTCTAATTTTTGCCAAAAGTCAAACTTTCTATTACCATTTTTGAGAAATCACGAACTTACATAAAAGTTGTGCAAGTCGTGGGCATCCATACTAAGAAACACAAATAGACTTCGACACCATCTTATCACATGAAATCAGTCTAGTCTCGCCGCATATTCTATTCCGCAAGGACCAGTTACATCATTAGCCATCATAGAAGCAACCTACCAACGGACGTAGCCACAATCAACGGGATTACCTACGATCATTACCATAAGAATTCATACGAGACTTAACCTTATGACATCTCACTTTACTTCACATCATCCGATTTCAAAGGATCTCACCATCAAACATACAACCTCTAAGTTCAATAACTACCAAATGACTCATAACCCTAAGGGGAACTAAGACTTACCCTCAATGTACTCAATGTCAATCATGATGATTACATTTAGCCCTAAATCGAAACCATGCTTGCTGCGTTGAACACTAAGTACACTAACGAATCAACCAACTGATTGCTGGTAGCAATCAACACCATTCTTCAAGACTCTATCTTGCGCGTTAAGTATTAAGCGTACCACCGAACTAGCCATTTGATTGCTAATAGAACCGACGTCATCTTTCGAGGTTGCACCCCAAACCTACTAGATACCCATAAGACACCGACTTAGTGTCCACAGAACTTGAGGCCTAGACATTTTGGTCTAGTTGCTGAATTATCCATGATGAGAAACTCGTCCGCGTACCTTATGGTAATAAGATCTTAACAATACAATGAGGACCCCTCGAGGGAAGTAAACAATGAAAGAACCAATGAAACTCTTGACAAGGGCTAGGAACACACAATGGGATGACTTATAACCTGACGAAAGTCTTAAGACCTTACAGATCAAACCGAGCCACTATTTGGGAAATTGCCAAATCTTTCGCTAATTCTTTGAGGGTATTAGCCTGACTGGGACGTAAGAGTGATCCAAAACATCGCTGTTCACTAAACCAAACCTTAGAGGTAAGTCAAGCATCTCTATCCGCGATTAGGAATGACAAGATACCATAACTTGACACTATTCGGTCAATGTACAATTCACCCTTTCCACACGTATAATAAGATTTCCTTTATAAGTGATGGATACTTGGATTGGACAATCAATATACAATCACCCTTACAACGTGTCCTCTAGGAGTTCTAGATTAATCAGCCTCAAAAATCCGTTTTGAATTAACCTCACTTACACGCTGAAATGCCAAACAGTCTCAACATACCCATCGACCATTGATACACAACTATCACACGTAGCCAAGGAAAATGCCTCATGACACAATATCCGACTCACTCATAAGTCATGATACATTCCAATACTGTCCTAGTGAATTAAGTACCATATCTATAAACTTCACCTGACATTTAACCACCAAACACTATCGAACATTGGAAACTAGACTCTGTCCTTAAAATTTTCGAAAACTTATATAAATACCATACCCAACTATACTTTCATCTTTGATGATTTCACTTTCAATGATCTTTCTTTAAAAACATGTTTATATCAACTACAAAAGTATTTCTCCGATATACTCGTTTTGTGGAGTTAAAATTTTTCTCTAGTTAAACTATATCAAGACTTTTGCATATTAAAGAGCTACTAAGTGTAAAATTTTGGGAAGTTATTTTATCTACACCAGGTTTAAAAACCCGCACTACTAAATTATATATCTATTTTAGTCGGACCTTATCAAGCTTTCATATGTTAACAAACGTCTAAACATTAATTTCTGTGAAATTGTCTAATCTACGCCGCATTAAAAATTAGTTTCACTAAACTTTAAATTTTTTTCAAGGTCACATCTATTTACTTAACTATTAACCTCAAACAAAGAAATTTGTGTCTTTTAAATTGTTGATTTGGTCGGATTCGTGTAAAACGCATATTCAAATAAAAATTTCGAACAAAACTTTTATCAATACCTCTAAGCAAGAAAATGCACAATACCTGACTTGCCTAAGATTGAAAATAGCGATATGCCATACCTTAACACTATTCCTTCGAAGTGCAACTTTCCACTCATCATGTAAGATAAGATTCTCACCCTGGTAGAAGCGCGTGAAATTGAATAAGCAGTTACTCAAGAGACGACGTGCCCTTTCAGAGTTTTAGAGAGCATAATCCCTTTGGCACGTGGCATCACTTTCACTTGGGATAATAAGAGATCACATCTGACCATAAGACCTTTAACTTCTTTCTATAACGAGACAAACATCCCTCGACAGAGTACCCACCTAACTTAGACCACTATACCACGATCTTTAGTCAAAATACACCATAGTGTTGCCTTAACAAGTTAAGCACTTGCAATCACGAGCATTATCCGATGATAGCTTTCGAACATTCCTAATCATTGGCATCCGAATTTGCCCTTAGTTCCCTTGACTCATGGGCCATCACTCTTGACTAGCCATGTATGCCTACTGACATGTCATTCTTTGTCATTCACACCAAGGGACTTTTCCCCTTAAATTCTCTATGGCCGCCATGAGAATAATAGCGATATCTCGCCTCATTGTTCTAACTCAAACGGGATCCACCCTTTCATTTCAAAGTCGGCAACTACACCTACATCCCTCAAAAGATGAGGACCAATCAAGCTCTAGGAGACACATTAATAGTATGAGCGAATGATTGTTGAAATAGTTGGGAAAGCCATTTGTCATTAATCAAATCCTCCTACAACCACTAGGTATCTCACTAGTAGAAGGGTTGTTTAATTTGAGGCACTTTATGGTCGGAAGCACCGACCGCTCGTTTGTTGGGCAGAAGTTGGAGATGTTTCGATTTCAGGGCCTAATTTATTCACGAAACAACTGAGAAGATAGTGCAAATCAGATAACGTTTACAAGCCGCCTGAAATCGACGAAAAAGTTATGTCGATGTGAGAAGAAAACCCATGGAATTTCAGGTTGGAGATCGGGTAATGTTGAAAGTGTCGCCTTGGAAAGGAATGATTAGATTCGAGAAGCGTGGGAAGCTAAGTCCTAGATACGTTGGACCATTCAAAATCCTGGAAAGGATTGATCCAGTGGCATACAAGCTTGAACTTCCGGAAGAGCTTAGTAGAGTGCACGATACCTTTCATGTATCAAACTTGAAGAAGTGCATATCGGATGAAACCCTTGTCGTTCCCTTAAAGGAAATTCGACTTGAAGATAAATTAAATTTTATCGAAGAACCAATGGAAATTTTGGATAGAGATTTCAAACAATTGAAACAAAGCCGTATTCCCATTGTCAAAGTTAGATGGAACTCTAAGAGAGGACCAGAGTACACCTGGGAACGCGAAGACCATATTCGTGCTAAATATCCTCATCTATTCGATAAGACAACCCCGACAACTATCATATCTTAGGATTCAGGACGAATCCAGTCTAACGGGTAGGTACTGTAATACCTTGTAATTTCCCATGTCATTTATTAATGTTAATTACCAAGTAATTTTAATTTAAAGTTGATTAACCCATTTTTGCGAGTTAATTTTTTTTTGATATAATTCTACATATCAAACAACACCAGTCACTCTTTATCGAATATGAGACGTGACTCGAATAGCTCACTTGCGCACCAACACTAAAAGTAAAGCGAACCCGAGATAAATCTAAACTATATATTATACATATCACAAAAATACATTTTAATTTTATTTACTCCTTTCTTTTTTTTTTCTTTCTCTTGTGGGCCGAACCCAACACCACCAAGCCCACTATACAACTTCTTTTCTTTTTCCTTCTTTGGACCAAGCCACAAACAAAACCTCAAGCCCAACAGAATTTTTTTTTTGTAACTCATCCACACGTTTTCTTTTCTGTTGCTCTCACTCGACACAACCACAGTCAACTCACTTCTTTTCCTCTTTTTCATTCTTGCGTGCAAGACCAAGAGCCACCCTACTACTACTAACCTAAACTATAAACAAATAATAAAACCCATACTTTCTTTGAATCACTTAGAGACCAATGTGTTAGTGCAAGCAGTCTCGTAATCTCGTTTGTTTTGATTGATGACAAACATGTAACTTGATACATAAAGTAAAATGTACAAGTTACATGTAATCTTATCTTATCTTAACATACATTCAACATCTCTCGACTTCTCAAGTCCTCTTATGATACAACACAGGTTCGTACATGTTTGTTATGTAGCATTATGATCAAACCCTTAACAAACCATTTAGAATGTTTAAAATACGGTTAGGTAATTAAGTATTTTAAAAAGGCTAATCATTCTACTTAGAACCTCATTTTACACATGTTACATGATCACTAGGATACATGTTACAAACATATACATATTTATATTATTTACATTTTAAATCTTAAAATGGAAATATATATACATGACATCATGGCATACATCATTGACAAATCTTGTAGATTTAGAAAGATCTTGGATAGATTTTATAAGATTTGATTTTGGAAAGATTCTTAAGCAAAATATGATTTAGAAAGATCTTGGATAGATTTTATAAGATTTGATTTTGGAAAGATTCTTAAGCAAGATATTAGATTTGGTAGATATGGAAAGATTTGATAGATATGGAAAGATTTGGTAGATATAGAAAGATTTGATAGATATGGAAAGATATAGTAGATATAGAAAGATTTGTGAAAATATTTTCTGTCTGACACCCGCGGATCCAATTGGTATAAAGGACGGATCCAATTTATGGGATCCGCCAGATCCGCCGGGCATAATTCTTGTTGGCTATAAATAGAAGCCCATAGTTTTACCGATAGCATCAAGATATAAGAACACACATTCCCTCACTCATTTCACACACTTAGATCAGTAGCAAACCATGTAGATTCATACATTAATCACCCTTTACATAATGATCATAATGTTACTAACTTTCATCATGTTGTAATCATACATTGTTAATGATCCTGTGAAGCAAGCTCAAGATCATGAGACATCATTCATAGCATACTTCCTGATCCACCAAGAAGGTTAGAAGATCTTGAAGTCATTATCCACCATAGCATTCCAACATATGAAGATTCAAGAGTACTTGACATCCTCAATGATTGAAGACTTCTTATTCAAGAAGTTCATATAGATTAGTCATTTATATCCATTGAACATATATGTCATGGATCATTGTAAACATCATTTGTATCAGTGAGTGTGGTTAGTGTTTTAGTCCTCAAAACACAAAGAGTGTCGGGAGTGGTTGTACCCTTGTAAAGAACCCGGTGTTTAGCTTAGTACCGGAAAAGGAAGTAAGCGACGTTAGGTTGGTTCTACCTTAAACTAGAACTCGGTGTTTAGCTTAGTACCGGAAAAGGAAGTAAGCGACGTGTAAAGGTTTTCTCCGCCTAAGAAAGGGAGCTTGTTGATCTAGTGAAGTAACTCTCGAGTTGGGTACTCGGGGAGTGGAGTAGGGCGGAGAGGAGCTCCGTGACCGAACCACTATAAATCATCGTGTTCGGTTTGTGCTCTCTTTTACTTATCTCTTTACTTTTATGTTTGCATTATGTGATTGCTTGTGTTGTGATTAATTGAGAATACTTGTGTGATAACATACTTTAGTTTATGCTAGACATAAACTACAACAGACAGCTTTCATATTAGAACAAGCCAAATTGGAAATTTGATACAACCAGTTTTAAGTTTTTAAAACGGAAATGTATTCACCCCCCCTCTACGTTTTTCACACAATGGTTAACATGTTTCTTAAACACCAACATGCCATATATTTTTTTTCCTCTTGTTTCACTCCCACGAACAAAGTCACGAGACACACCCTCCCCTTCACCTTTTGTACCATACTTAAATAAAAAACAAGTCATTAGCACCATCATAGCCCTCATTTTCCCCTCCCCTATTCGACATGACACACCAATCCTTTGACTACTTTGCTCTACTCGACAAGACTTGGCATGGCATGATTCTAAAACCCCATTTAAAATAATCAAAGGATGGTACCTTGTTTCCTCTATATAAAGCCTTCAAACTTCACATCACTCACACACTAAAAACTCACAAACACTTGATAAAAAACACTTCAATTTTCTTTCTTTTGTTCACTGTCGAGCTAAGGAGATAACAAGCAAAGGTTTTTGGTCACATTACAAGTTTTCTAAGTTCATTTTGGGTTATATTTTGGATCGTGTAGGTTTTGTTCGAAGAAGGGTTAAGGTCTCAACTCGTGTTCTCGTTTCTTTCTCCGTTCGTACCACTCTTCGTGTCTCTTCACCACCTTTTGGTGTTGTAAGTACACTCGACTTCATTCTTCTTTCTTTCGTTATTTTTATAGCGTGTAACATGCATGCATGATAATATATACGAACAAGTTAACATGAAGAGAAACCAAATCCCATGCATACCTATATATGCACGTTAACTTGGTAATGAAATAAAACCAAAACTCAACGTCACAAATTTAGTGAACTTGAATTTGAGAACGAATCTATAGTCGAAAGACAAATATATAAAACCCACGCATGCGTTTTTCTAATGTTGAACAAATGGCCATATATATATTGAACCCATATTCGAACCCCATTGAGTTACTAAGAGTATAAAATTTTTCTTCTTTTCTTTTGTTCACTGTCTCGCCCATTTCTACAACAAAGAAACATATTATGGTTAAAACCAAAAAGAGTCCCATGCTTACTCTTTTGTAATCGAAATAAATATATATAGCAAATCGGTTTCGAGACCCTTTTATTAGAACTAGATACAAATCTTAACACAAAGAACCATTGGCTCAATGGTTGCTTCTTTTGTACACAAACATATTAAGTCAAGTTCGAATCCGTATAATAGCATGAATGTATATTTTTTTTGCCTTGGCCACTGTTCAAATACTACACTTTTAAAACCACACAGACCCTTGATGGGCTAGCAAGCCCAAGGTTAATCCAACTCTTTTAAAAACTCATCCAATTCAATGTTGGGCCTAAAGCCCATTCGACACCCCTTAAAGCCCATTCAACCCCCATTTGTCCCTATCGAGTAAATAGGAGACCATAAGCTAATTTTTATAAGCTCGTATAAGCCAGAAATAACAACTTTTATAAAAGTAAAACTAACTTTTTGAAATATAAATTTTGGACTAATTTTGCCAAAACTTTCGTTAAAAGGGTGTAAATCGTAAAAACAGAAAAGTAGGGGGGGGGTCGAAACTGAAAGTATAAATTTTGAATAAAACTTGAGGGTAGAAACTGCCAATATGTTAAACTAAAGGTATTTTGAGAATTTTGGACTAAAATTATAAATAATTTAACTTTCGGGTTAAAAATGTAACTTTTATAAAGTTAAGGGAAATTGTTGTAACTATATTATATTTTTGAAAAACTTATACTTTTAACTTAGATTTCATTACATTTTATAAACGTGTCGATATCAAAATGTAACTAATATATTTTTCTCAACGACTAATAACGTGTAATAAATGATAACAACTAAATAATACAAATATTTTAAATAACTTAACTTTTACTAACTAAAAATATTTAAAATAAATATTTTAACTTGTCATTCATTAACTTATGTTAAATAACTTGCTATTAAACTCTAAATCGATAATATTTTTCACAAAACACCAATAATATTTATAAGACGTTATTTTAGAGCTTTAAACATTTAAGAACACACAAATCTGACACTATCACATTCGGAGATTTCCACACACATCATTTCACTCATCGAAACCGAAAAGCCTATAATAATCTAAACAAATCACATTAATTCAGGTCGCGAGTCAGGAGCTATTCATTGTTCTTCATTTGAGCACTAATCGAAATCTACACTACTAAGGTGAGTTCATAGTCCCACATTTTTATATGTTTTCAAACCCCGTGGGGAGATACATGCTTCAAACATGAACACAAGTATTTTCTGTATGCTATCCTGATTGATATTGCTTAAGTTACCGATATTGCCAAAAGCCCCTCACATCATGAGCCATTAATCACTTGCGAGTGAACGCGAATATAGTGAATAGATCTATTGGAGTTGACGTCCCCATTTGTGTTAGCTGGATAGGTGACCAAATGCACTTTATTTGAGCTAAACAGGAGAATGGCAAACTCCTGCCCGAGGCATTCACTCAACCTTTGTGTTGACATTTTAAGCATGTTTTATCTCAAGAAATTAGAAGCATGATGGCACGGAGCTGGCAAGGGCACTCGAGACCTTCCTTTTATTTTAAATAATTATATCATTCTTTACAAACTCGCCACCAGTTTTGTGAAACATTGTTACTTTTAGAAAATGTTTTGTAACTCTGAATATTGAGTTTTCATTGAATGATATAAAAAAATTTGGAAACTTCTCTTTTTGGGTTATTTTCTATACTTATGACTGTGATCTAAGAAGTAATACCCCGTGTAAGTCTTCCGCTGTTATACCCAAATTTTACGGGGTGTTACACTAGAGCATACACAAGATCTATAAAAGTTGGTAACTTTATTTAGATACTTGTTCCAAAGAACTTTCTTGAGAACGTTCTTAACATATTCCATTATCACACACAAACACATCTCTTGGTCTTAGATGATCAAATTACTTGCATAACACATATTTAAACTCAACATAAAAGATGTCATCCTTTAGATCATTCAACCTTGATTCCAAACACAAAGATTAAAATCTTTTGACACATATTTGTCAAATTCCTGTATATAACATGACATCTTCATCACCTTAGTTTTAATAGAAATAGTTGAGTCTCATTAAGCCAAGTATTGGTGAACTATCATATTTTATATACTTCGATAGGCAAAAATAGGAATTCCTATCTTTCAGACATGAGAATGATTACTGGAGAATCTATTGCACTAGAAACTCAATTTAACCTAACGATTAACTTGCTTCCATCTGAGAAGTTGGGTATGTGGAATCACCCATAAAAATGGTCGTGTTTAGCCTAAATTGAGAACCGCTAGTAATAGTCTCATATTCATTCTCCAACTTGAAAAATCTTTATTCCTATACTTGCCTAAAGTAAGTATTAAAATAAGATAATTTATCTTGTCTTAGGAATATAAATCAACCAAGTAGTAGATGTGATTTTTCTTAGTAAAATCACTTGCATTACATATGCATGTGTTGATTACATGTTATTTGTTTGATATGATTAAGTATCTTGACGTTATCATGATAATTATTTGATTGATAGTCAAATGTATAAACCTTCAAAAGGTTTTGTCTGCATGCTTAAATATGTTTCATGCTACTAGATGTTAACATGATTTGCATGATACTTGTTATATGATATTTCACAAGATTAACATGGTTCTTGTTAACTCACGATATGTCATTTTTAATACATGGTGTTAGATAGCTCTTGTCTTTAGTTGACATTAATTGAGCTTTTTCGTAGGATAGTCTAAATGATGCATGCTTCCAAAATGTTAGAATTGTTTGCATGAACCTATCGTCTCACTTCTTTTGTGACTTTGTCACACTATTTGTTTGCCATGTGTGCACCTATAATGTGTCTAAGTGCTTTTAGTATGATAAACATTTAGAAGTCGTTTTTATTCTTAATCACATAGATCATTGGGTTAATCAATGAGTAAGTATGCTTAAGTGACTAAGCCTAACATCAAAATAATTTCACAATTGGTAAGTGGTAACTTTTTGTCTCGTAGTCAATTATTTGTTTCTGATTATATAAGATGTTATCTTATGATATTTATATTTTTTGTCATTAAGACTTTTGTCTTGTAGGTTGATAACAAATTATTTGTTATTTCATTTCGTTATGCCTATTTAGCATAATTGTAATCCCTTTATTGCTACGTAGATTAGTAATATGCTTATGGGACCCATTCACTTGCATATAGTCTTTAAAGCTAATAGGATTAAGAGGCTTGGAATTTGTGTTTGCGTATCTTTCAATCGACCTCTTTCCAAATCGAATTATTGCTTCCGCTTTTCTAACAACATCTCCATCACCTTTTAGTTATAACAATACACCTCCAATGAGAAAACCACATGCCTCGTCATGCGATCATCTCGCATTGATAGAGAAGAGCTACGTAACTTCAAGGATGAAGTTCTTTGTAAGCTAACCAACATCCACAAAAACATTACTAAGCTCATCGCTTTCATTAACCTGCAACATCCTAAACACTTTACCTTCATTTGATGCATTACAGATTATGTTGAATGTCCACCAATTAAGGGGGAGAGAAATTCATTCACATAATTGTCTTTTTGCATTAAAGAACATGTACTCATGTTTTTTACATTATCAAATACCAACATGTAGGTTCACACCATTCGGTTAAAATCAGTTCACAAAACCACAAGTTTTTCAAACCTTCTTAGATCAACATCACAATTTTGCACCAATACCTCGTCAAGTGAAAAACACATCATGTGTTTGACAAACCTCTTAAACGAGAAGCATTAAGTCTCCTTAGATTTTGACTAGGATTAGTGAAACCAAATCAGTATTTATAAGTAAATAGACCTTAGCTTGAACCTTCATTTGATCAAAAAATGACAAAACATAACCAAATCAATTCTGGTCCCACGGTACCCTTCGATAAGACGGACGGAACCAAAGATTTGGTTTCGCCCAATCCGTGGGTACCTGAGTCAGTTTTTAGCCACTTAAAACCAAACAACCCACTCGTAACCAACGAGTCTAGGATTTTCACTTTAATCTCACAACTTCATTGTCTAGAACACCATCATAGGATCTTATCCTTTTTCATTCTTGATACATATCAAGCACATCATTGTTAGTGCAAACGATATATCAAGATCGTCATTCTGAACACATTGGTCTAACCAACACTCTCGCATCTTATGATGTCATTTTTATCCTCATATAGGTATCTAGTATTTCAAATTGTTGCATATGGAATTTCTATTCCTAAGTGATCATTGTCTTCACATCATCTTAACTCCATTCAAGCATATATTATGGCACGTTACATCATCTTTGGTAGATGAAAATGTCATAACCTCAACCGTCTTCAGTACTTTTATAGCGTTTTCTATACATTAGAGTTTCTGAATTCATTGCATTCATTAAAACCATCACCTTCCATCACCTCTTTCACTAATCATCAACCTCATGGCTTAGCGAAAGACCTACTAGTAAATCAACACCAACACTAGCACCACTCACTCTTAATATTTACTTTCTAGGCATTATTATGTAGAATTTTATCATATTATATTCTTGTTATTGTAATTCTTATTAGAAGATTACACCTTATAACATGGTTTACTAAATAATCATAGTTCTCTGTCTTGAGTTGCGTGTGATTAGATCATTGATATATTGCATCATATATATATATATATATATCTTATATATATATATATATATATATATATATATATTATATATATATATATATATATATATATATATATATATATATATATATTTTTATTTTTCTTTGAGATGAAATATATTGCACTAATCCTTTCATTGTAGGTTCATCATTATATACGATCGATCGTATATAGCTTACTCATCTAAGGATGAAGTTAGCATAGATTATTTTCCCTCTTTTATTGTAGGTGCTTCTTGACGTCCTCGAATCAGGAGGAATATCTGTCAAGCACTCATATTGCATCGTCTATACACATTGGTCGTATATGACAATTCTGTCTTAAGACATAGCTTCTAGTGTACTAATTTTTTGTTTTGTAGGTTCATCTTGACGCCCTAGAGCAAGGGGAGCTTCCGTCAAGCATTTATAGAATGCATCATATATTGTTTTATACTAACCTTTATTTTGTGGCATTCTTCATCCTTGCATCATATACGTTGGTACCCTAGCAACGGAGAGTATTAATCAAGGGGGAGCTAATCATGCACTAACCTTTATTTTTGTAGCTTTCCTATTCCATGCATCATATACTTGGCACTCCAATTAGGGGGAGTATTGTCCAAGGGGGAGCAACCTTCAAGGGGGAGCATGCTCGCATTCATATTTATTCTCATTCTTCAACACACCTTTGTGTTTCGACAAAAAGGAGGAGATTGTCCAACATAGCCTACCCACGTGTAGCGTTTGCTATGTGCATTTCATTCATCATGCATTTCACATATATTTTTTGTTTTGTTGCACAACACCAACCTTGATGTAGGTTAAGAGTCTTAATTTGATCCATGGATCCGCTAACAACTTAGGGGACGCAACAATCATAGGAGATTGGAGTAGACAGCTTAACTTCACTAGGGATGATGCAAACTCGCCATTTCGGGGAGAAATGAAGTTAACTCCAAGGACACACCCTTTTTGTTTCGACAAAAGGGGGAGAAGGGTGTAAACAGAGAAAGTAATAGGGGAGAAGAGTTGAGAAGAGTGTAAACAAAGAAGGTAATGTAAAAGGTAGTACGGATACAAGTAACTTTTTTACATTTTACTTTCTATCACGTTTACATATTTTGTCATCATCAAAAAGGGGGAGATTGTTAGTGCAAGCAGTCTCGTTTGTTTTGATTGATGACAAACATGTAACTTGATACATAACGTAAAATGTACAAGTTACTTGTAATCATATCTTGTCTCAACATACATTCAACACCTCTCGACCTCTCGAGTCCTCGTATGACACAACACAGGTTCGTACATGTTTGTTATGTGGCATTATGATCAAACCCTTAACAAACCATTTAGAATGTTTAAAATATGGCTAGGTCATTAAGTATTTTAAAAAGACTAACCATTCTACTTAGAACCTCATTTCACATTTTGCATATACAAGTACTTTTACTTGTACATCATGTTTCTTAGGATAAGTACTCTTTAGGTGTCAAATTAAGACAAATGTGCTTACTCATGAAAATGATGTTAATGACATAGTAGCATAAGTAGTTTAACATCTTTAGTAGCATAAGTATATACATGTTACATGATCACTAGGATACATGTTACATACATATATACATTTACATTATTTACATTTTAATTCTTAAAATGGAAACATATACATGACATCATGGCATACATCATTTGGATAGCTTGTAAGACTTAGTAAAATATTTTGGAAAGATCTTCAAGCAATGAGTTGGATTGTGTAAGATCTTGGTAAGATATGGTAAGATCTAGCTGTCATGTCCCGGCGGAACCAAACAGCATAAAGGGCGGAACCCTGGAATTGGTTCCGCCAAATCCGTGGGCTATCTGAACAGTTTTCCTATAAATAGTAGCTCATTGTTTACCCATTGTTTTAACCCACAAGAACACACATTCTCTCCACCCTTTGCATACATTTAGATCAGTAGTAAACCATGTAGAAACACACATTAATCACCCTTTTCATAATGATCATAATGTTACTAACTTTCATTATGTTGTAAGCATACACTCGTAATGATCCTGTGAAGCAAGCTCAGAGATCGTGAGTCATCATCCATCACAAGCATAGCATAACTCCTGATCTACCAAAAGGCTTGGAGATCTTGAAGTCATCATCCACCAAAGCATACCAACATATGAAGATTCAAGGGCACTTGACATCCTCATTGTTTGAAGACTTCTTATTTCAGAAGTTCATGTAGATTCCACATACATATATGAAGATCCATCACAACAAGCTTAGGGAACTTGTGATCTTCATCCATTGAAGGCTTCCTATCAATGGAAGTTCATTTAGATTAGTCATTCATATCCATGACCCATTTATGTCATGGATCATCATTGTAAACATCATTGCATTACAATCTAAACACCAAACTAGATTAGATGGTTTATGTGTTTGTGCCATAAAACACAAGGTTTCTATGTTGGGCCATAAAACATAGCGGGAGTGGTTGTACCCTTGTTAAAGAACTCGACATCTAGCTTAGTATCGGAAATTGTATAAGCGACGTTAGGTTGGTTCTACCTCGAACTAGAACTCGACATCTAGCTTAGTGTCGGAAATTGTATAAGCGACGTCGGGAGTGGTTGTACCCTTGTAAAAGAACTCGGTATCTAGCTTAGTACCGGAAAAAGTGTAAGCGACGATTGTAAGGTTTTCTCCGCTGAGAAGGGAGCTTGTTGATCTAGTGAAGTAACTCTCGAGTTGGGTACTCGGGGAGTGGAATAGGGCGGAGAGGAGCTCCGTGACCGAACCACTATAAATCATCGTGTTCGGTTTGCGCTTTTTTTTACTTACTACTTTACTTTTATGTTTGCATTATATGATTGCTTGTGTTGTGTCTTGTTGATAATACTTATGTGACAACATGTTTTAGTTTATGCTAGTCATAAACTACAATTGACATCTTTTATATTAGAACAAGCTAAATTGGAAATTTGATACAACAAGTTTTAAGTTTTTAAAACGGGAACGTATTCAACCCCCCCCCCCTATACGTTTTCACAAATGCATATATTTTTTCAACATCCACTGAAGTGTGTTTTTTTAAATACTTTTCAACGTATAAAATATGTATACATTTAGTAAAATGCTCTAAACATTGTCGTGAACAACGTTCACCAATTTGCAAGTACTCATCAAACGCATAAGGCACAGTGCCGTACGCTAGTTGGCGAATGGCGGATGTGCACTTCAAAATAGGCCCAGGACCAATACTTAAACGACCGGTAGCATCGTAACGTAGTCTAAAAAAATAAAAGTACTTAGGAAGAGGATGAACATCATAACTTAAATTATCGTTGAGTATTTTATTAAAAATCTAGGACTCATACGATACCTTCGCCTAAAATTCTCTTCAGAATTTTTAAGAGGAGTCTTATCGTCGCCAAAATAGTCATCGATTAAATGTTGTTCCGCCTCTTCTCGTTCACGTAGTATGTATGCCCCCGTCCTCTTAGGACCCGATCCCGATCCCGCGGCTTCTTGATCACACAGAGCTACAAATTGTTCACACGCCGCATAATCCCGAAGATATCGCTCCCGGTCGTATATAAAATAAACATCATAAGGGTGGTAGGTGTCGTTGGAATTGCTTGGATCCATAATTGAAAGAAAGTTGAGTATTATTGAAGTATAAATTAAATTGGAAGAGTGTGTGAAAAATGGTAGAATAAGGAGGTATTTATAGAATTTTTAAGGGGTAAAAATTTGAAAAATGGGGTATTTTTGGCAAAATAGCCGTTGGCCAACGTTCGCAATTCTAAAAAAAAAAAAAAAAAAAAAAAAAAAAAAAAAATCACCGCGTGTTCTGGCAACCACGACCTGAGCATGGGTGGGTGCCATGGCCACCAGCCCAAAAATCACCGCGTGTTCTGGCAACCATTTATAAAAGAAATACTATTAAATTAGTGGGTCTCACGATTCCTTCCCCATAAGAGCAGGAGGTATGGTTGAGCCATGGGTGGCGCCATGGCCACCAGCCCAAAATTTTATTTCGTCAATTTTGGGCTGGTGGCCATGGCGCCACCCATGGCTCAACCATACCTCCTGCTCTTATGGGAAAGGAATCGTGGGACCCACCAATTTAATAGTATTTTTTTTTCTAAATGGGACCCACTATTTCTTTTAGTTGGTCTATATCTACAAGGCTTAAGTTATATAGTCCTCCCAATTAAGAGACTCATATAGATGTGGGAGCCACATGGACCCTTAGCTAAGGGAAAAAATAAACAACCCCTTAGTCTATTATTTTAAAACAAATCAAATTAAAAAAGTAGACTTAGAGCGCTGGGTACAATAACGTTTGATAGGGCGTTAATTCGACGTGGCCGGCGTTATGCCGGCGTTACCACACCACCATTCCGACGTTGGACCCGGTGTTATAACTTGAGTTACTACACTAACGCACGTTGAAACGCATGTGTTTTTTTTTCTTTTTTCTTTCCGATTTAAATGTTGTTTCGTGTGTGTTTTGATATCGTGTGTGTGTTATTTGGTGTTATGATGAAGGGTGAATTTTTTGTGGGTCTCAAAAGGTGGTGTTATTTGGTGTTATGATAAAGGGTGATTTTTTGTTGTTATGTTATTTGGTGTTGAAATGATGTGACGCCGACGTGGCGGGGTTTTTGGTGTTATTTCGTGTTATGACTCCTAGTGCTCTTAGAGGGCAAGGTACGATAAGGCAGCGGGCTGCGTTATGTTGACGTGGCATCGCGTTGACGGCGTTATGATACCGGGGTTGAACGAATTCCAACGCCGTTGGGCGTACGTTGCCACAGCAACTCACGTTGAAACGCCGGTGGTTTGTTTTCTTTTTTTTCGATTTAAATGGAATATTGGTTTGTGTTTTGGTCTGTTTTTAGTGTATGTTGCAGCGATTCGTAATGACGAAGAAGAAGAGATGGGTTTTTGATATTTGTATTTTGTGGTGTGTGGTGAAAAGGCCCAACCCACTTGTACATTATTATTATTATTATTATTATTATGTATTGTAATTTATAGTTTATTTTAATAAATAAAAATTTAATTTGGTTGATAAAATAGAAAAAAAAAAAGTTAAAAATGTGGGTCCCAAAAGGGTGGTGTTATGTGCTGTTATGATAAAAACATTATTTTTTGTGTGTTGATGTTAAAATGTTAAAGCTTAGATAGCAGTAATTTTTTGGTGTTATGGTGTTATGGGAACTGATATTTCCACGGAGAGTTTTGATTCATACACGGAAAATTAAAATGAGTTGACAAATTTGTATTCCGTTACCAACATATGTAAGAGGGGAGGGAGTGACTTTTTATAGTAGGTAAACTGGTGAATGGCATACACGTCATCAAAAACCTGTGCCAAGTTACCATTTTACATACCTTGATAGCAAAACATAAGTTGAAACATCAAAAGGCATAAAAAAATGTTACATTTTCATGTAATTTACCCTAACTCAGATTACGTGTTGTGAGTGTATTTTATACACACATTCTCAGTTTCTACTTTCTAGAAATAATTCAGCAATTCAAGTTCTTATACAACACGTATCATCATGAATAAACAATAGGGAACCAAAAAAAGAATCAACAATTTAACCGTAAGGATTTGACCTGCATCATACGTGAAGTCAAGCAAACTCTAATGTGCGTAACATTAACTTATGAAGCTTTTCATCATAACTAAAAGGGGTTATTACACTGAAATGCAACGACTCTTCACCAAATTGTCATTTATGTAATGAACTGCTCTTTTTGTCCAAAAGGTTTAAATCGGCGGGGAGAGTTAAACCTCTTCCTGAGCAGAGTGTGTGAAAGCTATGATAATCTCAGGAATCATTTGACAAAACCCTAATTTCAAAATACCCACAAATTTTACAAATTTGAAGATAATGAAAAAGATGAAGACAAGACTCACGGATCAAAAAAATGTTGATATCTGCACTTGAGCCTTTTTTGTAATCCACGAATCCCAGTAAAAAATACTTGGAACCTGCAATTTAAAACGGTGAGTCAGAAAAAACAATGTATATTCAATCGAAATTATATAAGAGGCAACAATTTTTAAGTTGAACATATTAATTATAGGATCTTTAAATTTGAGACCATACCACTATTGGCCACCCTTGTCATAGCCATCCCTTACGTTAGCAATTAAACCCGCCAACAAAAGCTGAAGAAAAAGAAGAAAAGAAAAAATGAATATGACAGTTAATCAAACTACATAAATGATTGTTTTAGATAATCAAACTACATAAATGATACTGATTTCACCCACATATATAATCTTCATAAAAGGTTGCAAGCCTGAAACACAAACAAACAAAATTGTGAAAATCTTAACACACACACAGTATGTTTATTTTTGTTCAGATTGTGTTTGTTCAGCATATGTTCGTCCAGCATGTGCTCGTTCAGCGCGTGCCGTTCAGCGCGTGTCGTTCAGCATATACCTTAGTTCCGTTCAGTGTTCTGGTTCAGCAGACACACACACCTCCAGATTTGTTTGGTCAAAGTTGCACTCGTTCATAGATTCCACTGCACAACAATCAAGTACAGTAGTAAAAATCAAACTTTATTACAAACACAACAAAATTAAGTCAAAAATTCAAACTTTGTTTACCTAAAGTCATGGGGTACCAGCGGCTGACCATCCAAACCGCCTTTGAAACCAACAAACATCAACCAAAACAACCATACCGCCTCCAAAACCACTAAAACTTAAAACCACTCAGATCCAAACATCCAAAAAAGCACCACCAAAACCACCAAATTCTAAAACCGGTTAGAACTACAGAAGTTGGTGGTGGCGGCGATGTTTTCAGATGTGGCGGTGGCATCGGCTAATGGTGGTGGCGGTAAACGGTTACTGGTGATAAAGTGGAGAAGGGGTTCGGTGTGGGAGGAACAGTAACAATTGAGCAACCGTTTCTTAATCTTTGTGGATGAGATAACCAAACGAACTTCAAAAATACAGTAGTGATTCAATCCAGAAGAAAGAAGAAATCAATATGTTAGAAAATTTTGTTTTTGATATCTGATTATGTGAGAGATTAGAGATGTGTGTGTTTTTTTGGTGTGAAATAAAAAAAATGAGAATGATAATCTTTCAGCAGAAGTTTGGCGGTTTTTTTTACAGTTTCTACATATCTAATGGCTCAGAATGTGTGAGATGAAATCTACGGCTAATATTCAAAGTTGAATTAAAACGGTCAGGATTAAAGAGATCGAATGGCTGAGAAGGCGTCAGGTGTCCCCATAAAAATAGGAAGCACCGGCAACAATAATAAGGTTAATACTAAAATCATCTATGTTTGAAAAAGACAACAAAAAGTTACTTAAATTCTATAAATTTCTTATAAGTGAAATTAGATATACATTAATGAGGGTATACCTCGGATAATGATTAAGAAAATTAAGCTTTTTTTTTTTTCACTAAAGTAAATCTGGTAAAAGTCAAGCTAAGGTATATATAAGAGTAGATTTTTACTTGATGAAAGTCACATACTAACAATCCAATAGCTTACAAACTTCCCATTTAGAGTAAGGGGTGTGGTGGCATGCCGTTGTACATGCCAACGCCCCTTGCTTAGCTAGTTTTGTTATTATATAACATAATTTTTGGTTTCATTCTTACATGTGAATATTCATACAATTTTTTTTTTTTTTTTTTTTTTTTTTTTTTTTTTTTTTTTTTTTTTTGGGTTAGAAACTACATGTGTTTCTTGAATTATCCCAATAAAGATTTCGTGATACCAGACATCATCAGGGTCAAAATACTTTATGCGAAAATGAATATACACGATTTAAGAAGATATCCATCATTACCCTGACCCCGATTTCTAACATAAAATTCATCTAGTGAATCTTAAGGTATATGTGTAAAGTTACTACTTACGAACTAATGATCACAGTTCTGAAGTATATAATATACATTATCGCAACGTTATTTGATGTTATATTTTCTTTGTGCAAAGCATTATTTTTTCATGATTAAAAACATATATATACGTGTTGACGTATGTGTCCGAACGGACTGGATCTCTCGGTTGGCTGGATGAAACATGAACCTCCGGAGGAATCCGGACGGACCCAAGGCCGTTCGGCATATGCATGTTTAAAGCATGGGACAAGTGGCACCTCCTCTTGTACAGGTGGCAGCTACAGACACCGCCGCCGCCGCCCCAGGATTTATGGGATATTGTCGGGGACATGTCTCCTGAAAATCCGGCGCCGCCATTCCAGGTATCGAGGCTGAGTACTATAAATACTCAGCTCATTTACTACTCTCAACTAACATAGAATCTGCATTTACTTCTTAATATATTTGATAGCCCTTTCGGAATACCCGATACTTACTCTCACACCGGAGGTGGGTCCTGGGATAACACCCAGGGCGAGCCTAATGTGTGCTGTTGTGTGCAGATATCCGGAGGACCCCCAATAACCGAAGGGATCAACATCCAGGCCTCCCGGAAGAACCCTAGCTGAGTTCAACCGGAAGGCCCTCTTTATTTGTCCGAAGTGATTGCAAGAAATTACTTCAACAAATTGGCGCCATCCGTGGGACCAACTGCTCGATCTACCTACAGTTCGAAATGGCTGGTCTTGCATCCCAAAAAAGGAAAACCATGGAAGCCGAGGAGGAATGGATGAATGTTCCGATCGGTTTTCCACCCATCCTTCCAGGAGACGTGTCGGACGGACCGTTAATAATTGAGGCCGAGGTGGAAGGCTACACAATCAGAAGGGTCTATGTAGACCAAGGCGCTTCGGTCGAAGTGATGTATGAACACTGTTTCGAGCATTTATGCCCTTCCATTAAGGCCAAGCTGAAAGAAACCGGCACACCGTTAATAGGATTCGCGGGAGAGTCCATAAAGCCGTTGGGGAAGATTGAGTTGGAAGTCTGTTTTGGAAGCCAAGGCTTGTCTCGCCGAACAATGATGAAGTTCGCCGTGATAAGGTCCCTTTCTCCATACAATATCATCTTAGGGCGCTCAGGTTTAAAGAAATTACGGGCCATCCCATCAACCATCCACTCAATGGTGAAATTCCCCACACCTAAGGGCATAGCGACCCTCACTACCCGGTCCGTGATTGTCTCGGAATGTCGCAAGATAGAAGAGAAGCAGATGGCAAAAAAGGAAGTCAAAAAAGAACCCCGTGAGGCCGGACCGACAGAGGCGGTAGTGGGGAAGACGGAAGAAGTTATGGTACATCCTGCTTTTCCGGATCAACTAGTCACGATAGGGGGAAACTTCTCCTCGGAATGCCGAAGGCAGTTAATCACGCTGCTCAAAAACAACCGGGATGTGTTTGCTTGGGAACCATCCGATATGACGGGAATTCCCCGTCGGATCATCGAACACAAGCTAAATGTGAATATTCAGGACCGCCCCGTGGCACAAAAGAAAAGAACCTTGATGAGGCGAAAAGTGTACCGCTTTTAAGGGGTCATTTAAGCCCTAAATCGTATTTATTTGATCAAATATCGCCCTAAATCATTCCTTTTGTCATTTTAGGTATTTTTGAGGAGAAATCTGGAAAAGGAGGCATTTTGGACGTTTTTGGAGCATAAAAGTGAAGAAAACGACAAAGTCTCAAAAATCGGCTAAAAGTTACCTTTGACGGCGTCACAATTTACTCTAGACGGCGTCATGCCTTGGCAAGAAAAGTTGGACGTGAAATTTACTCATGATAAGCCAGTGAAAATACCATGTGAATTCTGACGGCGTCACGCTTTAACTTGATCAAGGGCGTCACGGCTTAAATTAAAAGGGGACGGCGTCACGTTCAAGGTTCGACGGCGTCAAGCCTTGATAAGCCAGAATGGATTTTTGAAGAGCTAAAGAGGGACGGCGTCAAGAAGGTCATCCGGGAACCCTAGAAGCGGCGAGGTGACGGCGTCACAATCCATAAGGTGACGCCGTCAGATCCAAAAGTCTATATATAGTTTTCTAATTTTTTGTCATTAGAGAGGGCTTAGTGTGTGGAATTTTGGGAGAAAACCCTAAGACGATTTTAGCATCTTTTTCAAGGCTTTTTGCCTTGAGATCTTCCATGTTACATTGAAAGATAAGTTATCAATTAATCATTCAATATGTCTATGTGTTGTTTGATTCTATCTTATTCTTGTCTTTTGTTTAACATGTTAGGCTAATTTTATCTTGTGTTTGCTTAGATCTAATGAAACCTAGCTATTGATTATTGGTTATTAGTGTGTTGTTAGTTGTATTGGATGATTGTTTATCTATGTTAGGCTTAAGAAAACTGGCTAACTTCCTATTCGGTAACTTGCTTGAACGTCTTAAGAAACATGAACCAAATGCGTACTAAAGGTTTTTATGGTTGTATTTAATGCACAAGCGAATTCTAGTGATCCCATGTTAGGAGCTTCCTAGCTGGCTCGACATAGGAGTGAAGTAGGAGCTTGTAGAGTTGGGGAAGTAAGTACGCCACCCCACGAATGGTATTAAGGAATACACCCGTCATCCACGCGACTAATACACACTAATTAACCGGTAAAAGATAGTTAGGGAGTAAGGAAATCTAAGTAAACACATTTCTCTACACATAAGTTTCTCACCACATTTTCATTTTTGTTATTTACTTTATTTGCATTTGTAATTTTGGGTTAGTTGACTAGCAACTAATTCCGCCCACTCTTTCAAAACCGAGATTTTACTTGCTTTCATAAAAATATAAAAACATAAAAAGAATCTTCCTCAACCCTTAGACCTAATTAGAGTAGTCTTTCACACCTAACGAACACTATTCCCTGTGGAGAACGATCAATCCCCCGTACTTACCACTACACTATACTACATCGGTCAGGTACACTGCCTGGTGGGGTTGTAAGCCTCTTGAGATCCCTCGAGAGGTAAAACCTGTTGTAAGGTTGCAAAACCCACGCATCACAAAAGAAAAGAACCTACTCCGCCGAAAAGAATCAAGCCATAGCCAAGGAGGTGGAAGAATGGGTGAAGGCCGGAATAGTTCGGCCGGTACAGTACCCCACATGGATCTCAAACCCGGTGTTGGTAAAGAAGTCCGACGGTAGTTGGCGAATGTGCATTGACTTCAAAAACCTCAACTCGTCTTGCCGAAAGGATTATTACCCGCTACCTGATATTGATTGGAAAATAGAATTGGTTATGGGATTTAAGTACAAGTGCTTCTTGGATGCTTACAAGGGATACCACCAAGTACAGATGGCCAAGGAGGACGAGGAGAAAACAGCCTTCTATACCGAACACGGGACATATTGTTACACCAAAATGCCATTCGGTTTAAAAAACGCCGGGGCCACATACCAGTGTTTAGTGGATTCGTCCTTTCGGTCACAGATAGGAAGAAATCTCGAGGCATATGTGGACGATATGGTCATAAAAAGCAAAACCGAAAAGGAATTACTTGCCGATGTAGCGGAGACATTCGACAACCTCCGAAGGATTAACATGAAGCTAAACCCCAAGAAATGCTCTTTCGGGGTGGAGGAAGGAACGTTTCTTGGATATATGGTAACGTCCGAAGGAATAAGGGCAAATCCGAAGAAAACACGGGCTATCGTGGACATGCAGTCCCCAAAGTCGCTCAAGGAGATGCAAAGCTTAAGTGGTAAGCTAGCAGCTCTAAACCGTTTCCTATCCAGGTCGGCGGAAAAAGCGCTCCCTTTCTTCGAAACATTGAGGAACATCACGAAAGGAAACCTGGATGAGTACCGATGGACAAATCAAGCAGAGGCAGCCTTCCAGGAGATGAAGAAGATGATTCTAGAATTGCCTTATCTGGCAACGCCAAGGCCGAAGGAAGACCTATATGTATATTTCTCGGCGTCGAAAGGGGCAATGAGCGGAGTATTGTTGGTAGAAAGAGAAGGGAAGCAGATCCCGATACATTATGTTAGCCGAACATTACACGAGGCCGAACAGAACTACGCCCCCATTGAGAAGTTAGCTCTAGCCCTACTACACATGGCCAGAAGGCTACGAAGATACTTCGAAGCTCATCCAATAAAAGTCATCACCGACCAACCTATCAAGCAAATATTAAACAAGGCAGAAGCGTCCGGGAGGATGGCCAAGTACACCGTGGAGTTGGGAGCCTACAATATCACTTACGTACCTCGGAGTGCCATTAAGAGACAAGTCCTCGCGGACTTCATAACGGAAATATCCGTGGAAGCATTGAGCCAAGGCATAAAAGAGGTGGGCAAGGAAATATGCAACGTCTCCAGCCAAGAACCATGGATACTGTATACAGATGGAGCATCCAGCAAATCAGGCGCCAGAGCAGGCCTGGTACTGATTAGTCCGGATCAAACGGAATACACTTACGCCATCCGACTGAACTTCAAAAGCACCAATAACGAAGCAGAATACGAAGCTTTGCTAGCAGGGTTAAGGGTCGCTCGGAAAATGGAAATTCGGATGTTGGAAGTTAGAGTTGATTCCAACTTGGTAGCAAGTCAGATCAATGGGGAATTCGTAGCAATCAAGGATAACAAGATAAAGTATTTAGCCAAAGCCAAGGAATACGTTGCGTACTTCGATCAATTTAAAATCCGAAGCATCCCAAGGGCGCAAAACCAAAAAGCTGATATACTCAGCAAACTGGCATCCATGGCTTTCGACCATCTGACAAAGAAAACCATGGTGGAAGTTTTAGAGAGGCCATCAACGGAGGAGGAGATAGTCAACACAATTGTGGAAGAAGAGGGGGAAAATTGGATGACCCCGATCATTCGGTGCAAACAAGAGGGCATCTGGCCGGAAGACCAAAACGAAGCTCGATCTCTTCGGATGAAAATAAACCAGTATACCATGGTAGACGATGTACTTTTCAAAAAATCCTATTTAGGTCCGATGCTAAGATGCGTAGGACCGCTTCAAGCCAATTATGTTATCCGGGAGGTACATGAAGGAGCATGCGGGATGCACTCCGGGCCGCGATCCGTGGTGGCTAAGCTAATGCGACAAGGGTATTACTGGCCCAACATGCACAGAGATACTAGGGAAGTGATTCGGAAATGTGATTCTTGTCAAATACACGCGCCTGTGCCGAGACTCCCCAAAACTGTTTTAACTTCAATAATGGCTCCTTGGCCCTTCTACCAATGGGGGATGGACGTTTTGGGTCCCCTACCAGAGGCCCCGGGGAAAATCAAATTCGTCATTGTGGCCATTGACTACTTCACCAAGTGGATAGAGGCCAAGCCGCTGGCCCGTACGACCGGGAAGGAAGTAAAGAAGTTCGTTTGGGAAAACATAGTATGCAGATTCGGTCTGCCCAAGGTGATCGTGACGGACAATGGAAGCAATTTCATCCATGACCCTTTCAAAAGTTGGTGCGAACGACTGAACATAACTCAGGTAAACACGGCTGTGGCACACGCTCAAGCCAACGGATTGGTGGAAGGAGCGAACAAAAGTCTGATGAAAGGCTTCAAGACGAGGCTCGGCCGGGAAAGAGCTGGATGGGTGCATGAGCTGCCGAACGTCCTATGGGCACACCGAACGTCGCTAAAGACAAGCAACGGGGAAACACCATTCACTCTTACTTATGGTAGCGAAGCGGTCATACCGGCGGAGATAGGAATGCCAACTTTTCGGACCATGAAGGTCAGTGAAAAAGAAAATGGCGAGGAGATCTTCATGAATCTCGAACTCCTACAGGAACGAAGGGAAATGGCTGCCATACGAGAGGCGAAGTACAAAAAGAAGATTGAACAATATTACAACCGAAGGGTCCATCCCGAGTCGTTCAAGGTAAGTACGAAATTATACACACACGCGAAGTAACAATCTTTTGCTATGAACACCAAATTATTCCATTCCAGCTATCTTGTGTTGCGCTAACTAACGTGTAAAACGAAAAATCATTAACTGTGAAAGGTAGGTGACTTTGTATACCGAAGGAATGAGGCTAGCAGGGTGGAGAATCAAGGAAAGTTAGGGCCAAATTGGGAAGGGCCTTACCGAATCGTGGAGGCGTACCAGACTGGATCCTATAAATTGGAAACGATGGAAGAAAAGGAAGTGCCCCGAACTTGGCATGCTGTTAACCTTAGAAAATGCTTTTTGTAAACAACTAAAAATGTCTAATGTAAGCTTCCGAAAGGGGCTATTTGATTGATTTCAATGACAAGCGCAGTTTATTTCAGTTATGGAAAAGCTTTTGTGTTACATTTTGGACTTTTACATTATTCCTTGTTTCTGAACATAATTAGAAAATGGCCCCCCCGAGAGGTTCACGCCCTCCGGGGAGTGTGTGGTCAATGTTCAAAGATGGTTGATACCCAGGAAAGGGGTTGCCATAATCCTGGCGGAAAGGCTGAACCATCTGTAATATTTTGAACATAAGTAGAAAATGGTCCCTCCGAGAGGTTCGTGCCCTCCGGAGATCAGTGATCAATGTTCTTTGTTTCTGAACATAATTAGAAAATGGCCCCCCCGAGAGGTTCACGCGCCTCCGGGGAGTGTGTGGTCAATGTTCAAAGATGGTTGATACCCAGGAAAGGGGTTGCCATAATCCTGGCGGAAAGGCTGAACCATCTGTAATATTTTGAACATAAGTAGAAAATGGTCCCTCCGAGAGGTTCGTGCCCTCCGGAGATCAGTGATCAATATTCCTTGTTTCTGAACATAATTAGAAAATGGCCCCCCCGAGAGGTTCACGCCCTCCGGGGAGTGTGTGGTCAATGTTCAAAGATGGTTGATACCCAGTAAAGGGGTTGCCATAATCCTGGCGGAAAGGCTGAACCATCTGTATAATTTTGGACACAAGCGAAAAGTGACCCCTCCGAGAGGTTCGTGCCCTCCGGAGATATTGTGGTCAGTGTTCGGGAAGGAAAGGGTCATGCGACCAAAAGAAACACATGAAATAATACGAACAAAATACATATAAAATGTCAACAGCTTACAATGAATCAGGCGGCGTTACATCATTTTCAGACAGACAAAAAGCGCTAACAGTTGCGCAACCGATTGATCATTACATTTGCTCAAAAAGAAAAAAATATTAACAAGTACATAAATCAATCTAACGGTCTAGAGACCTTGCGGTAAAAAATTTCCAGGTCAAGACGAAGGGCCGCCAGAGGAATCATTAGGGGCGGGGTCAGGGAACAAATCCATTATCTCCGGAAGAGACCTATCCGCAGCATCACTAACTTTCAGTACATACGGATATTCCGCGGAAAAGAGACCGTCATACAAAGGGTCAAGTTTCGCCTCAGCCTCCAGATCCAAATCATCCACCCCGGCCGCAATCTCGGCCACATCCTCCGGCTGGCGATCCACGGAGATAGCTTCTAGAAACCCAGACTGAGAGGACAAGCTGAAAGGCTCGGCCAAGCGTTGTTTATATTCGTGGCTATTCAGAAGCCGACGAACCATTTCCGGAAGGAATTCTTTTACAAGTTTGTGACGCTCGACTTCCGTCTGGCCTAGCCTCACAGCTATGTCCATCCTTTCCTTGTACAGTTCGGTGCTGGTCTCTTTCTCGGCAACAAGTTTACCTTTAACGCCCTCCAACTCAACCTCCAAGGCTCTGACCCGTTCGGAGGAAGCTTTCCTCCCTTCATCCCTTGCTTTTTCCAGCTGAGAGAGCCGAATTTTTAAGTCCGACTCCCTTACCATACAACCTGCATGCTCATGTTTTAGCTTCCGGAGTTCCTCCGCCTCTTGAGCTGCGCTTTCACACTCCGCATGAGCACTGCGTAGCTGTTGATATTCTTTAAGGAGGACCTCATGCCGGCCCAGAATTTCCGCCTGAGCCGTCGCCCCTCGACCTAATAACACCCAGCCCCTCCGGATAGCCGCCGAATCACCCAAACTTTGAAAATGAATCTCTTCGCGAGGGGTGGGTAGGTTCGACATCAGATCCCTGTAGATGGCCGAGGAGTTCAAGCGGTCTCCCCTCTTGACCGACCACTCCGAAATAAACAGCGCCGCCGGATCACCTTCGGCCATGGCTTTAATTTTACCACGACCAGAAGCGGCCACGGGAGGAACCCCTAGAAGGAATAAGGCGTCATAATCAAAGAAATAAAAAGAAATAAATAACACAAGAGAAATAATCGAACAGCTTACCAGCGTGGGAACTCCCTTCGGTAAAACCTGCCCCTTCCGGACGGGGCCCAATATCCTCCGGTCGAAGAGAACGGATGGGGGAAGGGTTGGGGATGACCTCAACATCTGGCGAATCAGACTCTGGATCCTCCACGGGAGTCCTCGCTGTCCTCCTTCTCTTGACCGCTCGGGTCGCTCCGCCGCTTCCCTCACCACGTTCAGCACGCCTCTCGGCCTGCAAAGCCCGCCGGGCGGCGGCTTGCCTTTGCTTCCTGAGCTTTGCCGCGACAACCCGACTGTTGGCCCTCTCAACCTCCTCTTCCTCTACCGTCAATTCGGGTATATCAGCATTGGAGGCAGCCGGGAGAGTCACGAATAGCTCATGACGCTCCCCCTCACCATACTCATCACCTTTCACCATGGAAGTGTCTCGGCGGGCGGCAGGATTGATCAAATACTCAGACATTGGCACAACTACAAAAAGAGAAAATGAAACGATTAAATACAAGCATATATGGCAAATCGGCTAAAGGAAAAGGGCGGAAAGTCGTACCTCTGCCCTCGGCATCCTCAAGAACGGCTCGGAAGCCTGGATGCTCCCAGTGAGAAGTTAACCCCACAGCGTGAAGAAAGCCTTTCGGAATCGGGATGAGATCGATTATGTTGGCGGCTAACTTCTCGGCATCCGCAATGATAAACTCACCGTCCGGATAGGGATCCGAAATGTCAGAGTCATGATGCCTCCAAGGCATGGCGAAAGGGATTGCCCGCCTATCTATCAGGAAAAAATCATTTTTCCAGCCCTTCAACCCGGTTAAAATCTCTCGGAAACAAACCCACTTCCCCTTCCCGCCTCGCTTCTCGAAAGAAAACCAGTGGCCCTGTTTGCTCAGCTTATAGAAAGCCCGGAAGAGCGGAGTGGTGGGAACAACGTCCAAACTCCGACAATACACCTCGAAGAGTGTGGCACGATGTACGCCCAACGGAACCATTTGGGAGATGTGCACTTTAAAATACCTAATGACGCCCAGCAAAAAAGTAGAGAAGGGCACGCTAAGACCTCCCTCGTAAAAGTACTCCAGGTACAAGCCGATGGCATCTCTCGGCAGCCGGTCCATCGTCATGTCCGATGGGGGTAGTCTGGGGTGCAGTTCATCCGGTATGCCTGCGTCCGTCCTCACCATAAACAAATCTTCCTCACTCATTTGCGAGGTATATTTTCGAACGTCGAATTTAGGAAGATACCCTTCGACCTCTTGGGTGTCTTCTTCATGAACCGAAGAGGGAGAATTCGACATGATTAACCGGACGGCCAATGAAATCGTTCGGATATAATTAAGAGTGAGTCTCTCGGAAAGTTTGTCAGAATGAGAAAGTTACAAGTGGTAAAAAATCGCAGAAATGACGCTATTTATAGGCAAAAAGAGAGAAAGTGAAACGACGTGCACTGTCAGTGGGTGAGTTGGCACTCCCTCACTCGCACGATATATACATACACACGTGTCGACATCTCAGAGCCCCAGTAAAAATGGCGGCGATCCTTAAAAAGAGGTAATAATGTTTTTTGGCGGTTTGCGCATGGGTCAATTCTCTGAATGCCAAGAGACCCAGTCCTTTCGGAACTAGTGAAATTGGACTTCAAGAATTTTCATAGCATCACAACATCGGCAAAACCGATATTCTGATACTGGGGGGGACATGTTGACGTATGTGTCCGAACGGACTGGATCTCTCGGTTGGCCGGACGAAACATGGACCTCCGGAGGAATCCGGACGGACCCAAGGCCGTTCGGCATATGCAGGTTTAAAGCATGGGACAAGTGGCACCTCCTCTTGTACAGGTGGCAGCTACAGACACCGCCGCCGCCGCCCCAGGATTTACGGGATATTGTCGGGGACATGTCTCCTGAAAATCCGGCGCCGCCATTCCAGGTATCGAGGCTGAGTACTATAAATACTCAGCTCATTTACTACTCTCAACTAACATAGAATCTGCATTTACTTCTTAATATATTTGATAGCCCTTTCGGAATACCCGATACTTACTCTCACACCGGAGGTGGGTCCTGGGATAACACCCGGGGCGAGTCTAACGTGTGTTGTTGTGTGCAGATATCCGGAGGACCCTCAAGAACCGAAGGGATCAACATCCAGGCCTCCCGGAAGAACCCTAGCTGAGTTCAACCGGAAGGCCCTCTTTATTTGTCCGAAGTGATTGCAAGAAATTACTTCAACACATATATATACGCAATAGCTCAATTTCGGATGTTTGGGACCATCCTAATGTATAGCCCGGTCCAGCCGAGATAGCTCGAAAGTCCAATCGTGTAAAAGGAAATAAATATTAAATTTGGACCCACTTTTATTTCTACTAGTATCTTTTTACCATTTCTGGAGATCGAGATATGATTGAGCTTTTTGTAAAAATGGTTTTGTTTTTCGTATCATTTTTGCAAATATGAGTTATTAACTTGGAGGCGTTTTATTTTGGAGACTTAAAATCTCATACATACTGAGAGACGATCCACGACCGTTGGATCAAAAGAACAATTTTTAATAATAAAAAACACGGAGGGACCAAAATTGACAACTTGAAAAAGTTACCCCAACAACCCCACCCCTACACCTCTCACTTTCCATACAATCAGTATACAAAAATCTCACTTTCTCTCTCTAACAACCATTAAATAACTGCAACAACAAGTTGATGAAAACAGTTGCGTTGTTATGTTTTAATCTATACGGTTATAAATAAATGTGTATAGTTGACAAGTTGGAAGTCAATAATAGGTATTTAGTTTGACTGAATCATGTTATTTGTCACAAGAGATTCAAACTCATAGAAATGGGCAATAGCGAGCAATTGTTTAATCCATCTTGATTTGTGAATATTTGTTTGATAAATTTTTGAGTGGTATTTAGTTTAATATGGTAATGTGAAAAGTGAAAAGTGTCATACCTGTAGTATCACCAGTGATATTTGAAGTTGAACTGTATATGTGTATTATCACTAGTGATATTTGTATTATCACTTGTGAAATTTTGTATATTTTATAGGTTTTTTTGTTTATTTGTTAAGCTTTATTTTACTAGTGCTATTGAGTAAACCTAACAATTAAGAAGAAAAGAAAAAAAAACATAATAGTATCACAAATGATATACAAGTCCAGGATAAAATTAGCAATGCTATTAAATAAACCTAACAATTCAGTAAAAAAAATCAATCAATCAACAAACTAATACTTCAATTGCAGCGACTGAGAAACCGTCTCCACTTTCAACTACGCCGCCGCCCCATTGACATTTGAAACTTTTCCCTTGTTTGGACAAGTATGTCTATTATGATCAATTAAACTACAAATATTACAACCCTTCTTTTGGTTCTTACTTTTCTCAATAGCTTTCTCGCGTCTACCCTTATTACGGTCATTCTTATGTCCTTTAGGAGGATTCTTTATACCCATAAAATCTTGAACAATATCACAAACTTTTCGGGGTGGAAGACTTGGCAAATCAGTCTCAACTTTTGACTTTAGCTCTCTCAGGTTGTCTACAAAAGAAGTCCAATATCATAGACAGCTTATCAGTAATTACAACAATAAGAAATAGATTATCAAACATATCACTGGTGATACTACACATATATCAAACATATCACTGGTGATACTACATATATATCAAGCATATCACTGGTGATACTACACATATATCAAACATATCACTGGTGATACTACACATATATCAAGCATATCACTGGTGATACTACACATATATCAAACATATCACTAGTGATACTACACATATACCATCAGCAAAAACATTTATTGTGTTTGTCTATTACAGTGAAAGGCACAAAAACCATCTTGTACATAAAAAGTACATAATTAATACCTTGGTGTAAAATCCAATAATGATCTTCATTATATACTCACATTAAACTCAGAAACAACACGAAAAATGCCAAGAACTCCATAAGCTTTTTGGTAGCCGTGCAAGCATTTAAATAGAGCACCACAAAAAGACTTCAAAACACTGTAAGAAACAATTATCAAACATATCACTGGTGATACTACACATATATCAAACATATCACTGGTGATACTACATATATATCAAGCATATCACTGGTGATACTACACATATATCAAACATATCACTGGTGATACTACACATATATCAAACATATCACTAGTGATACTACACATATACCATCAGAAAAACATTTATTGTGTTTGTCTATTACAGTGAAAGGCACAAAAACCATCTTGTACATAAAAAGTACATAATTAATACCTTGGTGTAAAATCCAATAATGATCTTCATTACATACTCATCATTAAACTCAGAAACAACACGAAAAATGCCAAGAACTCCATAAGCTTTTTTGGTAGCCGTGCAAGCATTTAAATAGAGCACCACAGAAAAGACTTCAAAACACTGTAAGCTACACCTTAATTAATAAATAATAAGCAATATTACACTATAATTAATAACTTATCAGTAACTTATACTCACAGCTTATCCCCACAAACTTATATTTTCATCCTCATCAAAATGTCAAAAATATTATATAAGAAAATTAAACATCTTAACATAAACAACTTATAAATAAACAGACTAACAATTATCACTGGTGATACTAAACCCAGCTTATAATCATCAACTTCAAATATCACTGGTGATACTAAAGTATGCTACAGAGCAAATTCAAAACCAAAATTAGACACAAAAACAGCATTCAAATGCAGTTAAAAACATAAATTCAACTAACAACTTAATTAATAAGCAAAATTGCAAAAGCAGATAACAAAATTATCAAATATTTTTCACTCACACATTTTATCAAACACTTGGTGTGCAACTTGATCACAAGGAATGTTAAACAACTTGATCCACATAATTAACAAACGATTCAACAACACTATCAACAGCAACAATATCCATCAAATCAGCTTCTGAAAACAAATGGTTCATTCAAATCAAAAGAAGACATAAAAAAGGATGATAATGATCGGGAGGTGATTATGAGATGATGATCGGAATGGTGACTGGAATAGTGATGGTGATGATGATCCGAACGATGGTGTAGCGGTGGTGTTGCGGTGGTAACTGATTATGGAGGGAAAAGGTAACAGATTATGGAGGGAAGTCGATTGGGAGAAAACACACAGTTTGTGTGTGAAAAAAAGAGCGAATGGGAAAAAATAAATAAAATAGAACTTTATATAGGTGGGGTAAATTAGGTTTAAGTGATTAAATCTTAGATTAATCTAGGCCATTAGATCAAAAAGGATGGAGGGTGGGGATTTGTCCATTGGTATGCACACAAAAAAAAGGTATGCATTTGAATTTCCTTCTATTAACTTATTATATTTTTCCTTTGTATACTTTGGTTGGTTGCATTATCTGGCCCCACCATACACACTCAATCAAATGACTTTTTGTTAGGTCATCATAATGATTCAACACAAGTATATCTTTGTGAGATAAAGTTGAGAGAGAGAGAGAGAGAGATGGTATGGAACACGTTAGAATGAATAAGGAAGAGTAACTTGCATAAACATGAACCAACACCTTCAAATGAAGGTTTACAAAGTATTTATAAGCACAAAGGATTAGGGTAACGCCCCTTGTGCTTGTTTCTAGAATGATTAAAACAAAATCAAGACCCATGGGCTTACTATATAGGCCTAGATATTTAATAACTAACTTATAAGCCTTATAACTATAGCAACCTATTACAAAACTAATGACCGACACTTTTACTAATTACAAGTAATCCCAACAATCTCCCCATAAGGGTTGGTCATCAAAGGTTGTTTGACGTCTTCTTTCCTGCTTTGGCTTTGACGTCTCTTGTATCTTTTTTCTTTGTTCTTGTTCTTGTGGTGTTATGTCGGTTACGTCTTGTCTTCATCAACATCTCGTACTTGGTTATCTTTACGTCTTTTCCAACATGCTTATATGTCTTTTGACTTTGATTCTTTATTAATGTAAGGTTCTCAATTCTTGTCATTGATTCTTCTTCTTTACAACTTTGTAGACTTATATGACTTAGATTCTGAAATGTCTTGAACTTTGCTTTGCTTTGATCTTTTGGTGAGAACTTATCTTTCATGATGTTGTAAGTATGAGCATGTGGATCTTTGAGTGTGAGTTGATGAGTCATGATAATAACGATCTCCCTCCAAGGTACATTCATCGGTGCTTCCTGGTAAAGGTTAGTGCTAAACACCAATCGATCATTGTGGACTTTTCATAAAGATTAGACCACTACGATTGTTTTTCTGATGAATGTCTTGATTTCATTCATCATGATCGGGCATATCAACTGTCCGAATCCCGTTAGGGACAGTTATCAATACTATGGATAGTTTCCAAGTAAAGACCCATGTCTTCAGGACTCGATTCTTGAAAGGAATCTCCTTAGCGGGATTTCCAGCACTTACATGTTCGGATGTCGAGAGTAATCTCTAATCCTTACAAAGGATGTTCCTGAATTAGATACCCTCAAGAAGGCTTACGCGGATATACCGAAGTATATCAACAATTCAGGTGAGCCACTAAAGTGTACTGAGGTATCACTTCACGACTATAGACCGTTTGTTACCATGACAATAACTTCTGAATCTCATAGTTGATTGTTGTGACAAGAAAACATTTGTAAATTCTCTCAAAGTGTTTATATTATAAAACATATTTTGGTAACACTTTGAGAGTTTTTCATTTTTTTTGAAGATACTCCCCCTTCAAATGTACTTATGAGTTTTTGAAGAAAATCTACACATTGAAGAGAGGAGTTGATGATTTTTATGAATTGATTGATTATCATTGGACACGTCCTTTTCGAGACACGCTTACGTCTCTAATTAAATTGGTCCATTGTCAGTTTTGAGGTGACAACTAACTCTAATTACCAACTTGAAGTTATTACCCGTCCGGGAATGTATCCAGCGAAAATTTCTCGATTTGGTACCTTTTGATTTGTCAATTCATAGGTGATATCTGAGTTATACTCAATATGGTACTGATGTGTGCGTGTGTATTGCTCTAATTTTTATATCCACGGTAGCGGCTCCAATGACTTGGTGCGCGCGTGATGTCGTTGTGATTTTAGCAGTATTCAAGTTTTAAATTATTTAGCCGACTTATCAATAAAAGACACTTTAACGAGCAGTGTACCCGGTCAGTATGAATATAATGGTAAGTAGAGTGTCGATCACTAAGAGTGGAACGTATTATCTAGTTATTCTAATCAGTATTTTAATATCTTAAATTAGCTATACAACCTAATCTAACGCAAGGGGGGTTCAGTCTGAGAGACTGGCACGGTTTGGTTATGATTAAATATAAACTAAACTAATGAGCACGAATCAGCGATTAGCACACACGTACACAGATAAATACTTGAGACAATAAGAAGACCTGTCCTGATAATTAAGTAGCTTGTCACTTGTTTTATTGCTAGTTTTATATGAAGTGTATGTAATTAACCCTTTCTCGTTGGCTCTAATCTTATCGGCGAGTAAACCCTTAATGATCACTTATGTCTATCCCACTATCCTAGAATATTGAGCATTTTTTATGCCCACGTTTCGTATACGCTAAAATAGATAGGCGAGGAAGGGGCATGGCGACCCAAGCAATGCTCAGCTAGACACAGAGGTTATCAATGCACTAATAAAAGTCACCAAAGACATCAACATATAAACTTTAATTAATGGGAAAGCAATTTTAAGGGGTGCCCATGATTTTCCGTAGTCACATGGAATCGGCCCATCAATCCTGATGAATTAAAGTGTACTAATACAATAAAACAAAACTACTTAATGAATTGAATACATGCAGGACCTTCTTACAGCTCTTGTATCTTCGTTCAGGGTGTGTCTTGTGCTGCTAATACGTCTGAATTCGGCTTAGGGTTTCTTCGGTCTTCGGTCTCTAAAGTCTGTAGGCTCTCGAAATTCGTCTGGCCTTGGGGTATTTATAGTTTCTGTCTGAGGGCTAGATGCGGCGCATAGGATAAGTAGATGCGGCGCATTGACTTAACTTCGCGTGGGGTCCAAGATTAATATATTCAGGAATATTCGTACACCACCTTAAGATGCGGCGTAACTCCATTTATCTATGCGGCGCATGTCCTTTGCTGTCTTGGATCGTACTTGTGAAATCTTGATAGTGATGCGCCGTATGTACGAAGTGTGTTGCGGCGCATCTGGAGCAGAATGAACTTGATCTTGTACATTTCAGTAGACTCTTAACATCTTGCTTGTTTTGCTCCATAATTAGTCCAAAATCGCCAAGTTTCACATAATACTTGTTTTTACCTGAGAATTACAAAAGTAAACATTAACGTATCAATTCTCATATATAATATAATAAAACAAGTCAAATAAATAGGACAAATGATGATAATAAAATGTACTTATTTGAGTTCATCAAATATCCCCCCACTTGAACTTTACTTGTCCCCAAGTAAACCTTAGAATAAATCTTATGAAAATGTATCCTAAAAGTTATTAGGATTTATTTTTATATTTAAGCATGTATTCGTTTTGTCATAATTGCACAACTAAACACTTAACGAATTAGTAATAAATAAAATATTTTCATAAAACAAATCTAATCGTTTAACTGTCCAGTCGTGACGAATATTCTATCATAAGCTTGGCAAGTATACGCATCTCCCCCACTAAAGCCAAGGAATAACAAGTCTAAAGCGGTAAAAAGGGTTTGTTGGTTAAGGGTTAATCATCCTTCTTAATCTCTATCGATCTCAAATTCCAGAAAAGGCGACAAAATCACAAATACATGATCGAATCCACGACCACGATACTTGCAATTGCTCAAATCCTTAACTCGAATGGGCTAAAGATAGGACCAAGTAATCTTTACCAATAATATTATATCAAAAAGGGCGACAAAATCTTAAATACATAGCCGAATCCACGATTACGATACTTAAGATTGCTCAAATCCCCAATCTCAATAAATCAAAGGTTTGGATAAAGAATGATGTAGGGTATGGATAATATTTGGGATACAAATTGGTGTAAAATGAAAAATAAACAAAACAGATAAATTAAAATCCTAAGTGTGGTAAATTACTTTCCCAACCATCCCATGAATAAGACTCATATCATTGAATAACTCACGCTTTAACACTTGAAACACACGCTTTAGGTAGACACGAATTATACTCAACAAGATCTCAATCAAAGAATAACCTTAGTTGGCGTTCCCATAACGACCAACTCCCATTCAATCCATAAATATAATATACAATAACTAGTGGTGATATCGACCACTTAATACAAAACTTTACATAAGTTGGTTAAAACAAACTTCCAACTTTTCCTTTTTCTTTTCTATTTTTTTGATTTTTTTTTTCAACATATAAATGTGTAAAATTTCACAACTTTTCTATCACTATTTTTCCGGATAATTTTTCTATACTTTTCATACTTTCAGAAATAACCGTAATAGCGAAAGTAGTAAACACACGAAAAATAAACTCAAAGATATACAATACTTACTTTCATACCAATTGCATTGTGCAATTTCCTGACTCAACCAAAGATAATGAATTACGCACGCGAACACAGGTAATGTAAGGAAACACACTTTGCCTAAAGCAATTAACCAACCACGGATTTTAATCTACAGGGTAGGCTAAGGTGTAAGGGTGTATCGAAACATTATAACAAAGGTGTAAGAAACGAAAGGAATGGCTCTGAGTGTTTTTCTAGGGGTATCTTACTCTAAAAGTGAGAGTAACAAAAGGGGTTTATACGGGGGTTAACTAACCAATGTAGTTAGTTAATATCACATAACATATAAAGGCTATTTGGGTGTAATCCTAGAAATTTACCAATTTAGACAGGTCATTCCAATTATATAGATAATACTTATTATGGTGATCTCGAATAGTATACAAGCCAAGTTCTAAAGTTTACAAGTCACCGGCACACTCATAGATTTGTGAATTTTGAAAAGTTCACAATTTTTGAAAATAATGTCATGTGTGCAGCTATGTAATTTAGACTTTAAACAAAAACATGCTAGAAAAATTTTAAATTTTGATATATTAAGCGCATTTTAAGCATGTTTTGAAAAAGTTTAGGACAAGTAAGTGTTCTAATTCTCCAATCCCCCCACTTAAGTTAAACAACGTCCTCGTTGTTTGTGTCAAAGATTAAAAACTGGAAAATAAAAGAATTAGAACAGAAAAACTCCCCTGAGATTTGCTCGGTATGATCCTCCATTATTCGTATAAGAGCAAAAATCAACTTTCTTGTGGATGAGAACGTTTAAGCTTCATAGATGATGTATCCACAAAAATGCAGGAATCTATAAATACCATTAAGACTTTGACACACCTGAGTTAAGAAAGTTCAAACTTGCATAATACATTAGTAGTTAGTAAAAATAAAACTTAAAAAAATTAAAAATGAAAATCATCAGGTCAGTCGATACGCCGTATCTTATGGAAGAAGATACGCCGTATCGATCCTGGAATAAATACGGAATAGAATAAAATAAAAATAAAAGATAGGATGCGTCGCATCTGTTTCACTAGATGCGGCGCATGTAGTTACCAAACAAACTGTTAACAGTTTGTTGTAAAATGGCTCGTTCCACGGTTTATCTCTCACGTCCTCTCGTACTCTCATGCTGAACTTAATGCCAGTCTTCATCAAGCATAATAAGAAATATAAACTGAAACATCAAATAAATACATGATAATGAGTACAATCCAAAATAATGATAATATACAAGGAACAATGTCAATAAACATATCAAATCAAGTAGCTGGGGGGTCATCTCCAGTAGTCGGCTGAGCCTCGAAAGTGCTGGCACCATCGGTCCTCCGTCTGACTCTGCGGGAGTATGTGGCCATGGCTCCGACGTGAGTACCGTCCGGGAGAGTATGGCTCATCCCCTGATGATCCATAATCCGACTCATACTCTCCACAAGCCAACCTAGGTCTCTCCTAACCACAGTGAGGTCGGCCCTCATATCGTCAACAACGCCCCTCAGAGCTCTAACCTCCCCCTCAACTAGCTCAACTCTCTGCCCCACAGTGCGTACAACCGGTGGCTGGGGTGCTGGTGCCTCCTCCTGGGCTGGAGCAGCAGCCGGAGCTCCCTGAGGATCTCCCTGCTCCACCTCTACCTCTGCTGGTCTCGCGGGCCCCAACGCCACCCAAAAGCAATCTCCCATAGTCATCTCACAGATCCCTAACCTAACCAAATAATCCTGCCCAATAACCGGCAGGCTAGTCACCTCAATCTCCAGGCCGGCAGGGATCTCATCACCAATCACGCCAAAATGACGGGCTAGTCTAGATACAAAATGTCCTCCAGTCATCTGGCTCCTCCGATCTCTTGTCGTTTTATTTCAGCCATTCAGTCATTAAAGGTATGATTACTCCAGCTAGCGTCTCTTGGTTAGGTTCAGAATGTAATCTTCCATAGTGATGCTTAAGCCATCATTTATCCTGAAAGTAAACCAACTTGTGCACGAGAGTAGTGGAACGATCAAAATGATAATAAAAAATCAACTATATTTATCGAATTAAATGCGTCGTATTAACAAAAGTTAATGCGCCGTATTTTTGTTACGTTTCAAAATACAAGATTTTTGATTCTGAAGATGCGTCCTATCGATAAAAATCGATGCGTCGTATCTGTTTTATAATTCGAAAAGCTGTTTTTAATATAAATAATAAAACGCCGTATCTGTTAAAACAGATGCGTCGTATGGCGTTAGGGTTTAGAAAAATTTCTTATTAAAAACAGAATACACCGTATCTTGGGGAAAGATGCGTCGTATCGAATTTATTAAACGCGTTGTATTTTATAAAAATTAAACGCAATACGCCGTATCTGTGAAAACAGATGCGCCATATCGTTTGTATCAGCACAATACAACGATAGCAGAATGCGGAAAAATACAAAAAATAAAAACAAAAATAAAATAAAAACGAAAAGAAACAATAATTAAAGAAAATAAAACCACACAAAAACAGAAAATATGCAAATAATACAATGAATGCAAATTAACTAATATACAACGGGGTTAGCGGTTAGAATCTAAAAAATTAAAAAGAAAACCTAATTAAAATACTAATCAAATTAACAGATAATAACAATTCACTCCCCGGCAGCGGCGCCAAAAACTTGATGTGTGCGTGTGTATTGCTCTAATTTTTATATCCACGGTAGCGGCTCCAAAGACTTGGTGCGCGCGTGATGTCGTTGTGGTTTTAGCAGTATTCAAGTTTTAAATTTATATTTAGCCGACTTATCAATAAAACACACACTTTAACGAGCAGTGTACCCGGTCAGTATGAATATAATGGTAAGTAGAGTGTCGATCACTAAGAGTGGAACGTATTATCTAGTTATTCTAATCAGTATTTTAATATCTTAAATTAGCTATACAACCTAATCTAACGCAAGGGGGGTTCAGTCTGAGAGACTGGCACGGTTTGGTTATGATTAAATATAAACTAAACTAATGAGCACGAATCAGCGATTAGCACACACGTACACAGATAAATACTTGAGACAAAAAGAAGACCTGTCCTGATAATTAAGTAGCTTGTCACTTGTTTTATTGCTAGTTTTATATGAAGTGTATGTAATTAACCCTTTCTCGTTGGCTCTAATCTTATCAGCGAGTAAACCCTTAATGATCACTTATGTCTATCCCACTATCCTAGAATATTGAGCATTTTTTATGCCCACGTTTCGTATACGCTAAAATAGATAGGCGAGGAAGGGGCATGGCGACCCAAGCAATGCTCAGCTAGACACAGAGGTTATCAATGCACTAATAAAAGTCACCAAAGACATCAACATATAAACTTTAATTAATGGGAAAGCAATTTTAAGGGGTGCCCATGATTTTCCGTAGTCACATGGAATCGGCCCATCAATCCTGATGAATTAAAGTGTACTAATACAATAAAACAAAACTACTTAATGAATTGAATACATGCAGGACCTTCTTACAGCTCTTGTATCTTCGTTCAGGGTGTGTCTTGTGCTGCTAATACGTCTGAATTCGGCTTAGGGTTTCTTCGGTCTTCGGTCTCTAAAGTCTGTAGGCTCTCGAAATTCGTCTGGCCTTGGGGTATTTATAGTTTCTGTCTGAGGGCTAGATGCGGCGCATAGGATAAGTAGATGCGGCGCATTGACTTAACTTCGCGTGGGGTCAAAGATTAATATATTCAGGAATATTCGTACACCACCTTAAGATGCGGCGTAACTCCATTTATCTATGCGGCGCATGTCCTTTGCTGTCTTGGATCGTACTTGTGAAATCTTGATAGTGATGCGCCGTATGTACGAAGTGTGTTGCGGCGCATCTGGAGCAGAATGAACTTGATCTTGTACATTTCAGTAGACTCTTAACATCTTGCTTGTTTTGCTCCATAATTAGTCCAAAATCGCCAAGTTTCACATAATACTTGTTTTTACCTGAGAATTACAAAAGTAAACATTAACGTATCAATTCTCATATATAATATAATAAAACAAGTCAAATAAATAGGACAAATGATGATAATAAAATGTACTTATTTGAGTTCATCAGGTACATTCTACTTTGACAAATTCCTTTTCGAGACACGCTTACGTCGCTAGTTAAATAGATCCATTGTCAGCTTTTTGGTGACAACTAGCTCTAATAACTAACTTGATGTTATTACCCGTCGAGGAATAAGTCATTTCGATTACGAACTTTATATTCTCATCAATTATTGGGTTAACTCTGAGTAACACTCAATACGGTACATTCTACTTTGACAAGTCCTGTTCGAGACACGCTTATGTTTCTTAGTTAAAGAGATCCATTGTCAGCTTTTAGGTGACAACTAGCTCTAATAACTAACTTGAAATTATTACCCGTGGAGGACAAGTCATTTCGATTACAAATGTTGATTTTACCGTCAATTCATTGGTTAATTCTGAGTTAAACTCTTATGAATTTGCACTTTTGATCAACATTGAGATTTTGTTATTCAACCAACATATTTTAATCACTGTTCTCCCTCTCAAAAATTGCATATTCATGTTGTTTTTTGATAACGTTTGATTAAAATATGCTTTTTGAGGTTTACGGGAAGAATCTAACAAGAACTTTTTGGTTTTGAACAAAGATTGTTTCGAGTACTCCCCCTCAACAATAGAAATAACTTTTTAGGTGGTTGTGATTACGAGAGGGAATACTTGTTCTTTTGGAGCCGAATTATGAAAAGAAAAAAAACACTTATAAAATTTGATTAATTCTACTCAAAAGTAAGAAGCTTTCGCCCCTTATTTTAGGATTGAGGCACTGAAGCGTACTTCAGGGTCCTTTCTATACAAAGAACGGGTTGTGCACTGTTATGTGTGCACAAGCCATTTAATAACACACAAATCATATATCAAGAATATTAATCAATCACTAACTAACCAATCATTCAAGACGTTGGAATGTCAAGATCAGGAAACTCGGTTTTCCTCTGACATAGCTTTCCAACCATCTGATCTGGTCCCGACGCTTCAACCTTTGTTCAATTCTGGTGATAAACCTGCAAACTTATCTTGCTTCATTCGCATTCCATCTTTTGCTCTGGAAAAGATGTATATCCTTTAAGCGACTAGCCAATCCATCATGAACCAACTTCAAAGTATCATCACAAAACTTATGAATTTCGTCATATGCCATGAAGCAGTTGTGAGCGTAGGCACTTCGATAGACGAAACCAAATGCCGGTTCTTTCCGCAAGGTGTACTGTGATAGTTGATTGATCTCATTGAAGTGGAGGAGTGGTTTGGTCAGATTCAGCTTCCTTTGATAACTTTCAACACCTAATTGAAGATCTTCAACTCTTTCCCGAACTATTATACTCCTTATGAAGATTAGAAGAGAAGTAATGAATGCAAGCTGCATATCCGTTGGTAAATTACGATCCTTGAACTTTGAGGAGATACATGTCTTCAATGTCATTAAGGTTCAACTTTGGAAAATCAGCTTCATAGAATTCATACTCCTTTTCATCTTGACGTTTGACGACAATCTTCTTGAGATAGGAGTAGCCCCATTTTGTTGCAGTTGCGATAGACATGATGGCAATAATTCGTTGGTCATGCATAACGTCCCCCTTTGTTTGTTCCAGCCTACTACTGCGATAGAAGAGCTGTCGCCTTGTAGGCCAGTGGTGAATCCCGTACAAGGCATCTTTGTCGTACATCACAACGTTGTCCGTAAACAAGTGTGTTGCATCTTCTTCAATAGCTGTATGCGTGTGTTAATACAAATATCGTTTAAAAAACGTTATTTATATTTTACGATCTTTGCTATATTTTGTTAACGACAATTATAAACTTTATTTTAGCAAAACATAAATATAGTTAAGTCTTTTACATATATAGTCACAAGTCTTTCATAAACACAAAGTTAAAACATCACCTAACTAGTATATACATTTTGCAAGTTCACTTTCATATACATTTTAATCTAAAAATGGAAATGTACTATGACATCATGGCATGCATCATTTTTGAGATCTTTTGAAGATTTTGAAGATCATTGGAAGATATCATGAATATCTTGTTTAGATCTTTACTCAATGAATCCTTGAAAAGATATGGAAATATTTTGGTTAGATTTGATAAAGATTTTGAAGATTTTCTGTCAGGTCCCCGCGGAACCAAACAGGTACACGGACGGAACCCTATATTTGGTTTCGTCCCATCCGTGGCTTGCTGAGGCTTTTTGCCTATAAATGGCAAGCCACTCCATGTTGTTTCCTCATCACTTACAAGCATAAACAACGTCATATATTCTTTCATTCATATCTAACTCATTTATATTTCATTTTAGTGAACTTCTTTGTAGCAAGAAGATCATAGCATTACAAGCTTCAACAAAACGTTGCAAGGCTTGTTAGTTTGTCACTGTGTGAATTGTTTTTGTTCATACATCATTGTTTGTACCAAACAATCATAAATTCTCTGTAGTGATCGATTAGTATTTTAGTCCTCAAAATACATAGTGTGACGGGAGTGGTTGTACCCTTGTAAAAGAACTCAACATCTAGCTTTGTGTCGTAAATATTGTGTAAGCGACGTGTAAAGGTTTTCTCCGCCGGTTAAAGGAGCTTGTTGATTAGTGATGAAAAACTCTCGAGTTGGAAACTCGGGGAGTGGAGTAGCGCAAGGAAAAAGAGTCCTTGTAGACCGAACCACTATAAACAATCGTGTTATGGTTTGATCGTTTCTTTCTTTACTTGCATATTACTTATTGTTTGCTATTTACATTAGTTGAATTCACATAAAGTACTCAAAGCAAATAAATTTTAAAACGGTAAAATTACTCAACCCCCATTCTAGTTTTCCACAATTGGTATCAGAGCTACGTTACTCAAGATTTTTAAAATATATTGTATTTTAAAACTTGGAACGATCCATGGATTTTGAAAACTTCAAAAAAGGGCAATCTATGCAAAGACCACCACTATTTGAACCAAATGGTTTTATCTAATGGAAAAACCGCTTTGTAACTTATGTGTAATCAAAAGACATAGATCTATGGTATATTATTATAGAAGGTGATAATAAATCTATAACATAACATCCGGTAATTTTTCAAACCATTTTCACTAGCCAAATACTTATTTTTGCATTACCTTAGTATTTAAACTTTCTCCTGAACTTATTTGAACTTGAAAAATAGTAGATATCTGGATAAACGTGAGTGTTATCCCTTTATTATTTCAGCACAACCTAGAAAGCACGAAACGAATCAATTTAGCAAATAAATTAAGTTCGAAAAAGTTTTGCATATTTATACTCGTTTTTACTAGAAAAATTATTTCGAGAGCAATGGCGCAAGTTTCGTAATTTTTCGAGTCCGTTTGGTACGTTAAATGGGTCTCATGATAAATATTTCAAAAGTTTCACTACTTATCGAAACTACCCCTCCGCCCAATATTTACGCCCCACACCCTCCACTTTGCTTTGTTCGGTTATATCCCCTCCCAACTAATAAAACACCCATTTCCACTCTCTCTCTCTCTCTCTCCTCATTATAACACACACACACACCCTACTCTCTCTTTCTACACCCACCGCTGGAACCCTAACCGGCTGCCACCCATCGTAACCAGAAAATTTTCCGGCCAACCCTAAAAAACTCCCCAATTGTAGATCTCGACTTGTACGTTATTTCTGGAGCATTTGGGGACTCACGGAGTCCTTTTGATACCTGTTCGACGCAACACTGCCGCCACCACTTCAACACCACCACTCACCGCTTCACCACCACCACCACCACCCCCTCTCTCATTTTTGGTAAGACACCCACTTTCAAACCCATTTATTTCTTTTAAAATCAAAACCCTAATTATTATATTTTTATAAAACCGACTTTTAATAAATAAAAACTTTATAAAACCCTTTGTTTTTATTATAAACCATGTGGATTCGTTTGTTTTACCCGTGATTCGGTCTGAGTCACGCGACTCAGCCGAGTCAACTCGCGAGTCGAGTTGATTCAGGACGAGTTCATGATTATTTTGCTTAATCTTGTTTTATTTTAACTTGGTTTGATGTTTTGTAGCTTGGATTTGGTTTCGGTTTTTTTTTCGGCCGTGGGCTACGACTCACGTAAAGTCAAGCCGTGACGCAAGGTGAGTCACGGCGTAGTTTAGTGTAGACTAGGGTTTTGGATTTGTTTGATTTGAGAGTTGTTTGGATTCGGTTCGGGTTTTGCGTTAGTCGAGAGTCATACGACTCTTATCGAGTCGAGCCGTGA